>JABAKD010000029.1:395000-808969 GCA_012845835.1 Undaria pinnatifida
TCATGAATAGAAAGCAGTGTAGTAGCAGTAGTAGCAGTAGTAGTGGGGAGGGGGGGGGGGCATCTCTTCCTTGCGATGCCTCGTGCCGCACATCTACTATATAGCAACAAGAGACGCTCTCGCGCTTGTGGTTCTTACGGCGATGTGGCTAACATACATACGACCGTGTTACAGTTGAAACAAATCCATACTACTGGTTCTCGCATTAGACATTGGGGGGGGGGGGGGGGATTGGGGCGGGGGGGCGGGCGGAAGGGATGAGGGGCGGGGGGGGGGGGCATACACTGCTCGCCCCTGTGGCGTATCAGGTTATCCTCGAGCCTGGTATAGGTCAGTTTTGTGAGTTCGAGCCCCGCCGAGTGCATGCTCGTATCAATTCGTTGGGACTTTTTCTTGTGCACAAATTTACTTGCGGAAAGCGCGAGAGCGTGAGTTAGCAACACTCGATGAAAAATCGACGAGCAGTGGAATTACTGAACCCTATGCGCTATAAAATTGAAGGCAAGAACCGGGGGGTAGAAAGGGACGACACCTGTGACCACGGCTTGTTCAGAAGCTGGAAAGTAAAAGCGTGAGGAAGAAAAAAAAAAATGCACTATTGAGAATGTAGTTATCACGGCTTGTTCAGAAGCTGGAAAGTAAAAGCGTGAGGAAGAAAAAAAAAAATGCACTATTGAGAATGTAGTTATCACGGCTTGTTCAGAAGCTGGAAAGTAAAAGCGTGAGGAAGAAAAAAAAAATGCACTATTGAGAATGTAGTTATAATGTATGTTACTATTGCTTGCATCAGGCCACGCACGGGGGGATGAGGGGGTGGTGATGTGGTGGGGGGAGGGGGGGCGAGGCGGTGGGGGTACTCATTTCATGCATAGCCGTAGTCTTACGGCCCCATACGGTACGCGACAAATATTAATAATCTGATAATTAAGATTTGAGACTGAGATTTACCGGATTTTCGGAACTTACAGCTAAGCATTTGTGCTGAGTTCGAGGAGAAAAAAAGGACTAGAACTTGGGGAATTGCAAGGGATCAGCAGACGAAATTTTTCATGTTGCACTGCAGCCCAGAGAAATAAGAAACTGCGCAGATACCCCCGAAGTCCACATCGGGCTCCCAATGAAGCTGCCTTTCTCTCGAAATCGACCTCACAGCTGCCTTTTTTTTCGAGATTTTTGCAAACTTTTGAATACTTTTCGCCCAAAAGAATGTCATCCCTTCTTTGAGCATGTAAAAACCAAATAATTCACCACCAAATTATTTTCATTTTTTTACCGGGAGGCTCTCTGCTAGATAGAGCTAGACAACGCAGAGCGAGCGGCCCCGAGGGGTAGAGAGGGAGGGGGCGGGCAGAACACTCGCTGCTGGGAGGTTCAGAAGCAGACGGGAAAAGATCGGCAGTGAACACCAAGGAAGGAAGGGGAGAGTGTTAAGGTTCAACGTGCGTAACGTAGACCGTTTTGGCTGAGTTGCTGTCCTGGCTACTGCAGCAGCAGTCTACCAAGTACTTACTTGCAGGTGGGCAAGATGAGCTTCGATTTCTGCTGTCCTGACGAGCCGCTGCATTTATTATAAAAAGTAAGAATACCCTCCACCTGTGAGATCGGAGATTTCGTCGAAACTCATTTTTGCAACCTGTGCGTGTTGCTCCGATCGCGCGTATTACTGGGTGCGTGTGTCCTGATCACGGACACAGGTCGGCGACTCCCCTTGGAACTACAGCAGTGTAGCTTGTACCAGGGTCAACAGGGTGATGTTAATCAACCTGTGCACAGAAACAATCAAATCCATTTTTGAGGGGGACCAAATCTGCGGGCTGTGGAGTTCATCACCTTATCATGTATATAGTGTGCCTGTTATATCGTGTATATCCTGTTAGTCGCATATATAACCGGTGGGGGTGCGGGTGGGGGGAAAGCTGGATGTTTAAGCGCGCGGGGGGTGGGCGGGGATGGGCGGGGGGTGGGCGGGGGGGGAAGGGGTTCCAACATTTTAGGTGGCATAAATGTATGTATATAGAAGCTTACTGTACGCGTGATGCTAGGTCTAGGCGATGGTAGGGATGGCGTGGAAGGAGAGGGTCGGGGGGGGGGGGAGATTCGTTTGAATTCGAAGACCATATGATGAATGAATTGGAGCTACTGCATGGACGGCTTGAACGGTACAGAGGTGATACCACCTGTCTGGTTCGTATGGTGTTAATTTTTCTGGCGGGTTTTCAATTTAGGTGGGGCAGCAGGGGCGAGGGAGGATGATTGTGCATTTTACCCAAGAACATCAAACAAACGCGATTTATTGTAACGCACCCCTTGGCAGTGCTGTCGCATGTCACATTGTGCAGTCAGTCTCGATTTACCTATAATCCTAATCCTGTTCCCATAACACATGTATGTCGTGCATCCTCGGAAAATACGGGCATGCGCGGAGCCAAGGCGAACGGCAGCCCGCCGCGGCGAAGCCCCCCCCCTGGTATGAATATGACATATTAGATGCATAGACTAGTGCTCGTATGGTGTATCTTGTTAATTATGAGTGACCGGATGCCATGTCGTCGTAATCACGTATTAACGAATAACAACCGAAAGGGCTCATGTCCTAAGGCAGCGGGGGATCGCTGGAGATATCGTATAGACTTTGGTATAGTATAGTTTCTTCAGTAGGCGCGAGTAGGCGTTCCGCCGAAAAACACGAACGACTTCTTCGGCGCATATAATAGTGCTAAGATTCTTACAAGCAAGATCTGCTTTTCTCGGATAAATGTAACACTGGTCGACGAAAATCTTGAATCATTCATCAGAGGCTTTTCATCCGTTTTCACCCTTTTTCCGGCCTAATACTTGACTACCTCAAACGGCGACGGATTTTCCTCTCCGCTTTTTTTTTCTGGCGCGTACTACTGCATCGTGTTCCAAAAGACCCGCGAAAACCCCACCACAGAGCTAACTTTTTTTGGTGAAAGTAGCTTCTTCGTTCGTACCAGGTACATGGTACAAGGTATCGCCATGGTATTTAGTATTTAGTACCACCAGGTACCCTGGTAATACTTTCATCAGTCGCAAACCAAAAAAAAAAATGATCATGAATTTTGGAGAAAAATTATCGAATTCTCCTCGTGAGTCATTTCTGGTTGCTTGCGACAGCTGCACGCTGAACCCGACGCCCTCATGCACGTCATCGTAGTGACTAGCGACTAGTGACTAGCGACTAGCGACTAGTGACTAGTGGGCGTGCCTCAACTGCGTGGAGTGAGTGCTGTGTGTGGTTGTCTGTGAGGATGTCTTGTGAGGAGATGTAGTTGTCCTTATTTTTGTTATAAAGTGAAGACTAAATTAAGTGCAAGCGCTTAGCTGGGGGGTGTTATGTTTATTTGTCTCATTTGTGTCTCTTTTGTATTTCGACGATTGATTGCATTTCTAGCACTGCTTGATTGCTCGCTGCATGCAGCACCCAAAGTCGAGGTACAGCAGTATAGACTAGTATAGATTAGTATAGACTAGTATAGACTAGTAATATAGGCTAGTATAGACTAGTATATACCGGTATAGTCTAGACTAGTTTAGACTACTCGTAGTATAAACCTCTAGCTGTTGAACATTTGACGCACGGCCAATCTGAATAGAATCACGCCCGAAACGCTGTGTGTGTGGATGCAACACACTATATTATGCGTAGACACCCGCTGTCTCTGAGGCACCCAGTAGTACTGTAGTAGTATACTGTATAGTATTATACCAGTACTGTTCTATACTGTATCTAGTTTGTAGTTTGTAGTAGTTGAAGGTCGGAATGCGGGGCGTTAAAAATGCGGCGTAACTAGCTGCACCATCCAAAGAGATGCCCCGCAAACCCGGGGACAAGGGGTGAGGTTCCCTTTAGAGCCCAAAAACTTCTTCCCATTCTAATTCCAAGTAATTTTGTCCCAAAGCACGGCTTCCATTTGTCAAAAGAGGCTAATATTTTAATAGCAACCACTCTTGGTGAAAAAAATCAGCTCTAGGTCGTACGACGGGCATGTCATTGCAATTTTTCATATTTATTTTTAGGAATATGGCGTTTTGCACGTCTGTCTTTGCGACATTATAGTCATTTGATTTCCGAGAACCTGGCGTTTTGCGCTCTATGATTCAATGCCGATCTAATAAAGCACATTTTCTGCTGAAATCGGAGAAAAAGTGAAAAAGTAGGACGCCAGTCTCATCCGAAACAATAGGCCAAATAGTATGCTATCGTAACAGGTTCTTCAAATCTCTCGCCTACTACTCTTGTGTACTAGGTGTATAGATCTTCGCATCCCCACACTTCCGGAACTGCGTACGTGGAAGGCGTTGAGGAGGGTATACAAACAAACGATCTAAGTTGCGTACTTGGGCGGGGCTAAGAGCGCAAGCAGAGACCTCAGCGGTGAGGTAACACGGCGTCTTCAGAGGGTCTGGGCGTGCTTCCAGCGGTACAAGATGGAAATTTATGATCGCCCGGGTGTGCGCTTACGGTTGAAGGTGCGGTTGTTGAAAGCCGAGGTGATCAAGACACTACTCTACGGTTACATGACGTGGAGCCCGAACAAGCCTGACTATGACAGGCTACGACGGGTTCACCACTCCTTGCTCCTCCGATGCCTTGGATGGCGGAAACGGAAGCGCGACGACCACACCCTATCGTACGCCGACGCGCTTGCCAAGACAGCTTCAAAGAGCATAGATGCGATAGTCCGCAAACGGAGGATACTGTTTGCGGGATTCGTAGCAAGTATGGGGAAGGAGCGTCTGCCACAGAGGGTGATGTTTGGGGAGCTTGTTGGGGGTAAGGGCTACTCAGGGGGGCAAGAGAAAGACTGGATGGCGCATCTGAAGGAGGATATGTCGGCCTTTGCGATGAAATTCGAAGGGTGGCGAAAGGCGGCTCAGAAGGCCGGCAGATGGTTTCGACGAGTAGAGGAGGGAGCCGAGTTGTTCATGCGGAATTGGCATGAAACCGAGAGATGCAAAGCTGCAGAGCGACGCGCAAAGGCTGCGGCAGCGCCATCCACCGTCGGCATATCTAAGCGGCCGGGGGAAGAGGGGCGTGGGGAAGGGGGGGGGAGGGGGGAGGGGGGAGGGGGGGAGGGGGGAGGGGGGGAGGGGGGGAGGGGGGGAGGGGGGAGGGGGGGAGGGGGGGAGGGGGGGAGGGGGGAGGGGGGAGGGGGGGAGGGGGGGAGGGGGGGAGGGGGGAGGGGGGGAGGGGGGAGGGGGGGAGGGGGGAGGGGGGGAGGGGGGAGGGGGGAGGGGGGAGGGGGGAGGGGTGGAGGGGGTGAGGGGGGGAGGCGGGAGGGGAGAGGGGGGAGGGGGGGAGGGGTGGGGGAGGGGGGAGGGGGGAGGGGGGAGGGGGGGAGGGGGGAGGGGGGGAGGGGGGGAGGGGGGAGGGGGGGAGGGGGGGAGGGGGGAGGGGGGGAGGGGGGAGGGGGGGAGGGTGGACGGGGGGAAGGGGGAAGGGGGAGGGGGGGAGGGGTGGGGGAGGGGGGAGGAGGGGGACGTCCTGCCCAAGAGACTGAAGTCTGGATCCGGCCATCATCGTCTTGAAGCTTGTGGGCCTTCCACAGGCCGTCACAAGCTAGCTAGCGTAAGGTCGCCCTAACTTCTTCGCCTTCTTGCGTTCTCCCTCCAGTGCCATTGATTATGCACCTGACACCCTCTATGAGCTCAATGCCGTCTTTAGTCAGTTTCTAGGGTCTGCTAGTATGGTGTTTTGTTTTTCCTTTCCTTTCCTTGCTTCCTATTCTTGTCTGTTATTTTATTTTCCTTTTTTTTTTCGATTTCTTTTCTTTTCTTTTCTTTTTTCTAAATGGTAGTTGATCACGTAAGTTTATTATTAATAGTAGTTGTCATATTGATCTATTCTGTTCTCTGGTTATGTCATATTCGATGAAGGATACCAACAAAACAACAATCAAGCTGTACACAATTCATGCGAAATGCTGTATATGTGATGTGTTGCATATATGGGTCGATCTTACGGACTGAAGTGTGTTTTTTTTCATTTTTTAAATATAATTTTATAAAATACATACCTGGTATGACGTTGGACACGTGCTACAAGTAGTAGAGGTTTACTTTTTGTTGGCTTTTTTTTCGGAATGGCGGCGATTATTAACCAACCCAAAATAAATAGTGTGAAATATCATGTTGTTAATAATACCCCATTAATTTGGTTGCTATCTTGCATGATGATTATCGTCGTGTACCTATAGTAGGCCATGGGTCTTTTCATCCGGTACAATAATGTGGCAGTTTTACTTTTCTGCAAATTAGCTTTCGGGTCAAGTTATTTTTCTGTAAATTAGCTCTTCAGCGGGTTATTAAGAAGTGCACTCGTAGAGACATGTATGTGTCTTGACCTCCGAAATTGAATGAACCTTAGAAAAAACAATGGTTGGGGTGCACCTCAACCGCACGTAGCAGGCGTCGTTGTAACTATACTTTGGAGTATGCACTAATTAATGTCATGCATTTCTTTGCCGGGGCCCTGGTGCGACAACACAAGGGGCGACTGCCCCGTCGGTTGATGTTCGGGACGATCGCTGGTGGGGAGAACCCGAAACCAGGCGGACAACTTAAGACTTGGCCTAGAGCCATAGCTGAGGACCTTAGGGTGTTCAAAGCCAACGAGGGATCAACGGAACACTCCCCCTTAGTTTTTGGAGTTGGGACCGCGCTGTGGCCCACTGCAGCAAAAAAGGTGGGCAAGTGGTACCGGGGGGTCCTCGAAGCAGCTGAACGGTTCATGGGCAGGTGGCACGAGGATGAGGCAAAGCTGAGTAGACAGCGCCGCGCATCCGCCGTGGGTGGTGTCGAAGGGAACGGGGGGAGGGGGGGCAGCAGGAGGGGTAGAAGGAACACCGCCCAAGGGTATGGGGGCAGGGGGGGGGACAGGAGGAGTAGAAGGGAAACCGCGGTAGATGAAAGTAGGAAGGAGACCGCAGACAGGGTAGCAAGGTACCAGGCCGACTAGTAGGTGGAACCTTTCTATCTATGCCACTCGTACCGCCAACTGCTGCGGCTGCTCGGAATGTGATGTCTTGGTACTTTGATTTTTCCGTGAATTTATTTATTTTATTTTATTTTATTTTTTTTCTTTCCCCTTCTTATCCTTATGAAGGGAGTCTTGCATGGTGGGTAGGTGACGAGCCTGTTTTATTTGGCCCTCCCAGTCTTCCTTCTTCTACTTGTTTCTTTTTTCCGGGGTATTTTTTCTCTTTCCCTTTCTTTCCCCCTTGCATGTCCATTTTGGCTCATGCTCGGGGTATGTTTCTATCTCCCGTGCTTTGGCTCCCCTTTTTATTTATTTATTTATTTATTTTGTCTTGGTTTCTTTCGTTGTTTCTCTCTTTTACAAGGTATTTTGGTTTAATGAGAAGAACACAAAGGGGGGAGGGGGGGAAACAGGAGGAGTAGAAGGAAAGCCGTCCAAGGGAATGGGGGCAGGGGGGGCAACAGGAGGAATAGAAGGGAGACCGCGGTGGACGAAGGCAGGAAGGAGATGGCAGACAGGGTAGCAAGGTACCAGGCCGACTAGTAGGTACATAGCACTTTTCGTCTTTCTCTGGGGTATTTTTTTCCCCTTTGTTCCCTCCTTGCGTGTCCAGGTTTTTGGCTCGTGTTCGGATTATCTTATTTTGGTTTTACTTTACTTTATTTTATTTCATTTTATTATGTTTCTTTTCCGAGCTTTGGCTCTCCTTTGCGGTTGGGTTGTTTCTTCGATTTCCCCTTCATTTTGTTTGTTTCATTTTTTGTTTTATTTTTATCTTTGTTTTTATTTGTTTTCTTCTTTTGTTTTTGTTTTTTGTTTTTGTTTTTGTTTTTGTTTATTTCGTATTTCTCTCTTCCAATGTATTTCTGTTGCTGACGTATGTATGTTGTGCCTGTCGTACCCAGTACTAGGGCATGACATTGCGTTGTCGAATGCATTACGATGCATTATCTCTGTGTCGTAGCTTGTGACCACAGAGCTGATCTCTCTAGGGTGAAGAATCAGTACGGACACTGGGTGTGCTGGATGTCGACGAGTAGAAGAACGGTTTAATGTGAAGAACACACACACACATTTGATATCACGGAACTGAGGGATTGTTTGAATGCAAACACAGACTATATACGTACTGTACCAGGTATAATAATGTAGCAAGCGCCAAGCAACACGCTATACCTCTGTGCCTCAGCTTCTCTCTCGGCGCACCTGGTAAAACAACAACCACACGACACAACACCGTCAGTCGTCGGTCAACATCACTTTCTTCGTTCAGTTCGCCTCGCTGGACCAGGTCTTCTTCTATTATGAATTATATACTACTACTATTAATACGGCGGGCTGGTGGTGGTGATTTAAGGCTGTTTTTGGCGGGGTTTTTGTTGTCTCTTCTTATTCTTCTCTGGTGTGTGCCTCTCTTGTCTTCGAAAAAATGTTATCCTGTCTGGTTCCACAGGAAAGTATGGTCGATGTATGCAGCACCACTGGTACCAGCACCACCTGCACAACAACCGACAACCGGCAACACGAACGGGTATAATAACAACAACAACAACAACAACAACAACAACAACAACAACAACAACAACAACAACAACAACAACAACAACAACAACTCTCCAGCAGTATCAATCGTCAATGGTTCCACCGACCAGCACCGCTAAGTAAGAATAAAGGAATGAGAGGACGGCGTTTATCAGTAGTATGTACTCACCGGTATCATCATAGACATTTTTATCATCGGAAGACTGGGTGGAGGTAGAGAGAGCAGCAGTAGACACTGGTCCATTTTTTTCCGGTCGTATTTCAAACAAACCTCGTATCGGTCTGTCTGTGTGTTCTCTGCGTTGTCTACGTTCTTCCTACCCAACGACATCAATCAGCCGTGCTGATTCTTCATTCTTTCTGTGTTGTGTGTTTTGTCTTCACATTAGACTAAACCGTTCTTTCTACTATTAATATGTACCTACCCAACGATATCATCATCATCAGTACACCCAGGGTCCGTTCTGATTCTTCATCCTACACATATTAGGTCTATTATACCTCGTAGTCTAGTCCAATAGATAAGAGATATCTGATACAAATTCATCCCACGTGGAGAGATGAAAAAAAATCCAATTCTGTGGTCACACAGACAGTGGTAGACTAAATTATACTCCGTACTTAGTATTATTAATAATAGCATGGTCGCATTTGATCTATTAATACAAGGTAAAAAGCAAGTGAAATGCTAGCTATTAATAGCGTACGTACCGGGTACGAGCACACAACAATGAAAAAACGAAAAAACAAGCCATGCCATAAAAACAAGAGTGTGTACGAGTACTTGTACTACGATCGTACTGCTGTCAATAATATCATACGACAACTGCTAGCACTGCAACAGCCAGCACAGCCAGTATGTAAGGGGAGTCGCCGACCTATAGTATATCCTTAATGAGGACACACAACTCGTAATACGCGCGATCGGAGTATCACACACAGCTTGCAAAGATGAGTTTCGACGAAATCTTCGATCTCACAGCTGGAGTGTATTTCCATTTTTTATAATAATTGAGGGCAGTAACATGGACTATTAATACCAACACACACAACACACCCACTGGCACGTACAGTTCACCATATATCCTTGTATATCCTTCGATATCCTACGATATCCTACCCATACTGTTCGATCCATACGTGAGAATCGGGAAGTAGTAAGTGAAGCCAACACGATGCTCATGCGTCATGATGAGAAAATAAGAAGAAACGGCGATGATACTCAAGTGATACAGGCTCACTCACACATGATCTTACCGAACAGCGTATATATGCATAGTAAGAAGAGAAGAACAGGATTGCATCAGCAGCAGCAGTGAAACCAGACAGAGGCACACCTTACCTGTGTTGTGTGAACGGCACAAAACGTTTACTACCACACACATCAGCAGTGTACGTAGTATGTACGAGGTACACGAGGTACGAGTTTGTAAGCCGAATTCGCATAACCTGCCTCAGTGCGTATATTAGCGACTTCGTATACTCTCCCTGTTCGTATATAGCTACTTCGTATACTCGGTTCGTTCATGCTTGCTAGTGGTGTGTACCATATCATATCATGCGACATCATCATGATGTGCATACATACACTCACTGCACTGAGACAGCGGTCGGAACGAGGTGGAAAAACCGGTACCATCGTAGATACCACTCTGATATGTAGTAGATAGATGATACGCACAGCAGGTAAGTATGACCCTCGTTGTTGCATGACAATTGTCGCCTAGTGCGCAGGGGTCGAACACCAGCAAAGCTCGAATACGCTCCTCTGTTTGCGGGGTGGTGGGTGGTAATGCACTCGCTGGAGTACGCGGACCTGCCGAAGCAATGACACGTCACGTCTCGCATCGTACACATAGCATCCGTGGTGCGCTCAACGCCTAATGACCCCGCCAGATTTGCCTCCATAAACGGGTGGATCTCCCAAAATCTCCTGCCCCCCCCGAAATAAGGTTCCAAAATAAGGTTCCAAAATCGTTAACGGTCTAAAATATTCGTTTTTCGGCCAGTCCTCCCATTCTCAACCCGTTTCCAGTTTCCAAAACATTTAAATTATAATTGCTATTGTTTTGTCGAGATGTTGGGAGTGCGGTGTTAAAATGGTGAAAAATATATATTATCGGATCCCTTTTCTCGTGGAAACTTCCAGCGGACGGCGGACATGAGAGAAAACACCAGAATTCACTATGTGGACCGTAGAAAGATCTGCCGGGCTATTCGTCATTATTATCTTGCTTTTTGACTACGTTTGACGTAGATTTGACAAGAAGCGACCTTTTTCAGGATGTGGTCAAAACAATTTGTCCTGGGAGCCGGGTAGCTCAAGGGCACGGGGGAACTAGTTTTACCCTGCTGCTGGTGCTGTTATCTGTGCGACGTAGCACACAACTTAGAGGCTGGACCAGCGTCCCTGCCCACTACGCTGTCTGTCACATTACACTGGGGTGAATGCCTGTACGCTAGGATAACTTCTGATCCTGCTGCAGAGCAAGTCCAGAAGACGCGTGCTGCTGTGCGCGCGATTCATTGGTGGTGCTTGAGAATTGCGGCACACCTCGTGTGATCTCGTCATATCATCTGAAACATCACATCAGCATCTATCTAAAATATAGCACGATATCTACTTTGATCGTGTTTAGACCTGTTCCTGTTGGGAGTCGGGGAGGGACGCACACTACACCGACGGCCGCCAAGCGTTTGCCCGCACCCGAGAGAGAGAGACAGCTACGTCTTCCAAGACTGCCGAGACCAGCACTTCGTTGTCCTGTGGTGTGGTGCACCGACCATAAGATAGATACAGGTATCTTCTTTGAAGTACTGCTTCATTATTCCGAGAGAGGCCTGTCTC
Source organism: Undaria pinnatifida (assembly GCA_012845835.1). Classification (NCBI taxonomy): domain Eukaryota; class Phaeophyceae; order Laminariales; family Alariaceae; genus Undaria; species Undaria pinnatifida. The sequence continues at coordinate 406,394 of JABAKD010000029.1, forward strand.
GTCATGACTGACTGCAGCAGGCGGAGGATGGAGGGAGAAGACACGGACCTGCTGTGCGTCGAGGTGTCGGCGTTGGGAGCACCACCACCGACCCTGCCCAGGGTGGCCTTTGGGGTGTGGCAGGAGCTTCCGCCCGCGTGCACGATGAGCAGCTCAGAGCAAACCCACGAGGATTTTCTCAAGTCGCTGCTTCTCAAGACAGACGTCTACCGCCCTTTAAAAACTAGCCTGCGGTACATGGAAGACCCAAGTGAGTTTTAGTTTTCCACTGATGCTACACTATTCCCAAGTAGTTTGTTGGCGTAAAAGGGGGCCTGTTGTAAGTAATTTACTGCAGCAACAATTATCCTGTACTAATAAATCAAGTGGTTTGTTCTTGACACCACCGGGGCATCGTGGCACTAGTAATATTTACACTTATACTACTGCTGCGGTATCTGTATTTTTTGTTTTACTGGAAGATATAGTACACTAAATTCAAGTAGTTTGTATTAAGACGCCGGTGCGGTTCTGAGAGTCAAAAACGCACTTGTTCAAATGACTTGTCGATAGAGTTGAGCGTGGTGATGATGGGACGGGTCGGATGTAAGGTTTGATTTGAGTGCGATTGCAGTGGCCTGGTCTGATATTTGCTATGAGCAGTTTGGGGGCTGGGTGGCAGGGTGGTGCTCTTAGGATGTTCAAGAGCAAGCACGCGTGATCGTAGAACTTTAAACTTTTGGTGCGCTGTCTGTGCTGCAGGCACGTTGGTCTGTACGTTCCTCTGTTCTTGCTGTCCATGCCTGCTCGTAGCAGAGCCCGAATACCGTACAGTCGAAACGAGGGCTGTACTGCTGTATGGATGCTCGGTGGATATCGTACTTGCACCCTGCGTGCTACATACGTACAACAACTTGATGCTTGCCAACCAGCAACAACAGCAGTACAGCCGTACCAGGTAGATTACAACCATCTCGCCCCAAGAGCACCGACAGACACGCTGGTGCGAGCACATGCCCAAGCACCGAAAACAAAAACACCGCAACAGCTGTTCATTGCTTAATAATTGTATCGTATCATATCATGGGCATACTCGATTTAGGTATAATTCGAACATGTTGTCTCTTCCTATGATACAGGGAAAATGCGGTACTCTCACACTGTATCTGGTATAATAATCGTTGATGTATGATACGATATGATGTGATTTGAGCTTTTGAGTGCAAAAGGAGACGAGAGACGAGAAAATCGTGCGGTCGGCATTTCTCGCGTCGGCCAAATAAGGTGTACCTGGTATTTGGATTTCAAAGATTTCTTGCGAGGACTCTCTCCGCTCGTTCATGTGGAGCCTCCCCTGCTTTTGTAGACAGCACACCGACGCGGGGACCCAGCTGTTTTGTGCCGGAAACCGTAGACAGCAGCACCACACTGCACACAGCAAAGCAGCTATGAGCTGTGGTGACTTTTTGGTGCAACAAAAATTACTCAAGTTCCAACTAGTTTGTCGCTAGCAGCGTGGGCGCCTGTAGGTTGGAACAAAACTACCTAAATCTAGTATGGGATTTGGGATGGACGGAGTCCATACATATGATAGCAAGCAAGTACCGAACGTTACGAGTACAAGCAGCCTCCGCAGCATGTAGCAAGCATAAAGCAGTTCATCGCAGCACCTCGTAAACACCACAGGGTACAAGTATATCTGGGCAAAAATTTCCGTTCTATCATACTGAAGACTTGGTGCTGCATGATTGTCGGATACATCATTACCATTGCAGTCGTCTTGCTTTTTGCCTTCCAAGGCAGGGCAAACTCAACTGGCCCTGTTGCTCCACCACACACCACTGGAGTTTTGTGCATGTCGGGACTATTTTGACCCCCCCCCCCCCGTTTCGGGGACAAACTATTAATACTAATACTACTAGCTACTATGTGTGTACTTGGCATTTTGTTTTTTGAAAAAAGTAATGTTTTTTGGAGTGGGGAAAAGGGTTAATATTGGAATTGCACCCTCATTTTCGGGGACAAATGACTTAGAATTAGTATGGGATACTTTTTGACGCGGAAAACGGGAACTGCTCCCACAATTTGTGGGGGCAAATTACTCGGAATTAGTATGTGGATAATGTTTTGCGGTGGAAAAAACTGGTTTTAACACCACAATAACTGGTCAAGAATGGCCGCTTCAACTAACCGCTCCCCCTCTTCTCTTGGTAGTTTTGTATGTGAAATGTATGTCAATGTTAATATGTCAAAATGTTAATGTGTTAAATCGGTACGAACTTGCTTTCGCTGTTTTTTCGTTTGGCAGACTTTCTGGATATGCGAGATGCCGTGGTGAATTGGTTCGGGAAAGTGTCCGTCTCCTACGATTTCGCGAACGAGACTGCACTCGCCGCCCTGAGCCACTTCGACAGGTAACTGAACTACTATTAACCCTATTAATACTTTTGAAACTATCTGTTACTTGTGCGGTAATAATATTAATAGCCACAGGACACCCATGTTATACCTGTGTAACGAAGAAACAGGGCAATAAGAGAGAGGCAGGCTGAGATTCACAGGAAAGTTGTACTTGAAAGTTAATGTTGAGTGGAACACACCCTCTGCATAATAAGAAACCTAGCTACACAGGCGGACAGGCAGGGCCAGCAGTAGTCAGGGGTTGTCTTGTTTTTTTACCTGGTATTATTGGTGTCGTGAACTATGCGTCCGAGTAAGCGTACGAGTCCGAAGCAACACCACTCTCGACTGCCGTAGATTACAGTACTGGGTCCCCGGAAGCGAGCAGAGAGATGATCACACCCATGCTGAAGGTTTCGATGACGATTATTTGTGTCAGTATACGTGGAACGTGCTCTGGCATACTGATGTACTCCGGAGTATATGAATAGCATACGATAGTAGGATGCATCGTATGGTAGACTATAATTAATGGACCGGCAATGCTGCTGTTACCAGTTCAGTCGTAGCTGCTCGTTAGTGTGGTTCCTTGCCATGAAGCCGATAACCGCAATAAAGTGGGACCCCGCACTACCCCACAGGAGTAGTAGTACAGTACAGCAGTATAATAGTACCCTGAATGACCAGCAAGCAGTGTCGTGACCAGCAATTCTCACCGCACTGAACAGGGGCACCGCACTAAGGGGTACAGCAGTGTATGATCATCATGCAGCAGCACTTACGGCATCGTCGTCGTACCTCGCCCCTCGGTGGAATTTTGGACGGCTCGTTGAATTTTGTCGGTCTGTCTGTCGTCACTGCGTAATTGCACTCTTCCGTGCACACCGTTCCCTATCTTTTTGAGCTTGTGAACTTCCCTTCTGTGCTATGATATGTTGATATTCATACTCGTATACCCGAGAGGGTACCGGGTACCTGGTGGACCTCGTGTGATACCTGCTATAGGGTCGTATGGTAGAAATAATGCAGTACCCGTCATTGACCTTTGTTTTCCGTGCATAGCATACCAGGTGTCTAATAGCATATCATCCGCTCGTTGCTGTTGAAACTTGCCAACGCTGCTTTTTGTGCATTCAGTAGCACTGACACGTACGTCATACGTGATTTTACCATTAATAGTTTATAGACGTTGTGCATACTGCAGCAATAGATACCACTGCAAAAGTGGTCCTATACTAGTTTCAAGTGGTTTGCCCCCCAAACGTGGGTACTATTAATTAGCTGGTGGGTACACTTCGTTAGGGGGGGATAAATAACCCTTGTACCTTGTAACCACTGCAAAAAAATGATCCTGTACTAACTTCAAGTAGTTTGTCCTCAAAAACGTGGGCGGGGTTCTTCTCGTACAAAACCCTTTGGAATGGAATAGCTAGAACGGAATGTGACCCCTCATCACTGCAGAAATGATCGTACGCTATTTTCAAGTAGTTTGTCAGCCGAAACGTGGGTGGGATTCAAAAGTCCTTTTAGAACCGTATTGAGCGACTACATTTTTCATAGCCACTCGTACACGTCGACTACTAGCGACCGAACTAGACCAAACGAGCTGAGAGGCCTATCAACCGTCTGCGAGTAGCTGCGTATTATAGTGGGATGAGGGATGAGTAGGGTCAGGCTGCACTCGTGTCGTTGTTGCTGCCTTTTGCTTCGGATACGACGCTGCTTGTTTCTTACGTCCCCCGCCAAGCAGTGACCGGTCCTGCACACTTTTGGCCGATGTTGGTCGATGTTGGTCATTTTTTGCAGTTTAACGTGTTAATAATGTAAAATGTTAGTCTATAATACCTGGTACCTGGTACCTCATATGATATTTGCCACGTGTGTACCATACCACCTTGTATCTGTACAAAGATACTTGTAGCATACAACCAAGGGCAATAAAGTTCTGGAGCTGCGTGTGTCCGACCTCCCTCCACCCCTCCACTAGCTACCCTCCACCCACCCGCGGGGGTGGTGGTGGAATTCTTCTTTTTGCTGCCCCCCAGGTATCGAAATTCTTCGATTTGCTCTGTACAAGGTGTTTGAACACGCTTTTTTTCTTCCGTCTCCTCGTACTGCTGGACAGCCCAGTTTGATGCGGCTACAAGCTGCATAGGCCCACCCACATACATACATAGTCTACTTGTAGAGAGCCGCCTTTCGCTGACCACACCATCGCCTGTAAGACTCCCATGATAGTCTCAGCAATGCTTGCAACCGTCCTATTATCAATACGACTGCTGTACGCGTACCACACCATCGCTTACAAGACACACCTAACCTACGATAGTACTCAGTAATGTTTGGAACCCTCCTGTTAATACTACTGCTTGCTGAACTAACTGTCTGATAGCGTGACACCAACCTCGAGCACAGGCTCATTGTGTAGGATTTAGTGTAGCGCTCGCCCCTGAGCACAATTCTTATTTCAAACTTGTTATTTATAGCCCCCCCCCCCGCCAATCTGAGCCTGGCGTTCATTCTTTTAACCGGTTGTTTATTGCTTGTGCCATCTTTTTTGTTTTTGTTGTGCATCAATGCGTCCACTGGACCAGGCATGTCTTGATAGTATCTGCCACAATTGCACTTGAGCGTTAATTTAGACCATACAAGTATTAATAGTGTAGACTAGTGCTGTCCGCCGATCGCGATTTGTTAAATCTAACCCCAAGTTAGCGTGCAAAAAAGAAGACCCTCACGTCCGTATTCGGTTCCTTTTTGTTCGTCGGCGCACTACTCCTGCTGTGCCATCTGGTATATATACTATATATACCATATATACTGTACCGGTAAACTCTAATGAAGTCGTTCTTATTCGTACGCCTTTTCTTCCTGTTCATTGTGGGCCTACTTGCTACAACTAGTGGGGTGCCCGGTTTAACCCATTTTCACCTCCTAAAATGATCAGAATATGGTACTGTAACTCCAAGGAATTTCTCCCCTGGTCGGGAGTGCGTTGCTAAACATGCTACGTAAAACGCTTCATTAATAAGCTCCCTTCGAACGGGCAAGTGTCACCACCCTCATCTCAGTGACAAGGCGATCTGACAGCTATTACACTACGCCTTTTTTTTCGAACGTGGCATACCTTTACGGGGGGGAAATTACTTGGAATTTGTCTGGGATCGATCATTGTTGCCATTCTAAAAGTTTTTTCCGTCAGTATCATGGGCCCTCTTAAACCGGATACCCCGCTGCTGTTGTTGTGTACGTCGCTTGATGGGTTTGGCAGGTATGTCTCGGTGACATTGGTGCCGATTAAAAACCACATGCTGCTTCAACTCGCGGCCTACGTTGCGCTGCTGGTGGCTTCGAAGATGAGCGAAACTTGCCCCCTGCGGATGAAGAGCTTGGGGACTCTAACAGGACGCATGTTCACCCCTCTTCAGGTAAGAGCCAGCTCGAGGGCGGGGGGGGGGGAGAGGGGTAACGGTCGCATTTTGCAGCGTGGTCGTAGCCCGCAGAACTAAGGACCCTCGCATCTCTACAATGCGGGGACGCAGCAAGTCGTGTTTGCGTTGGTCTTCACTTCACCCCTTTGAGCCCCCAAATCCCTCCCTGTACTAACTTGGAGTCAATTTGTCCCCAGAAAGGGTTAGGGTTGCCAGTTGCAAAGGCAATGAACAAAAAGCGGATACGGGGGTATGGAAAATACGAGCGAGCTTCCATCATCGAGTGTCCGCGTCTCTTTCGATCGAACCCGCGCTCTCTCACGCTCGACACCGAAGGCGTGCTTGCTGCTATTGGAGTCGATGGCACGGGACTCCTAGCGCCTGCCTGCGGACTAGTCCCGACCGGCCTCGCCGCTTCCAACGACCTGGTTGTTGAAGCTCACGGTGACTGACGCCCCCGCCCTCGGCCGTGCGCTTGAAAAAAGCGCAAGCGTACCGTCGAGGACGGGGACGTGACGCCCCCGTGGGTGTCAACGAAAAAGGTCAATGGACGCGGCGGGCTCGGTCGGTCGGGTCAGTTCGGAGGTAGAATATGTTGGGGGGTCTCGTGTGTTCTACTCCAGTACAACAGCGAGCATGCCTTTGGTGCGAAAGTTGAAAGTTGCGAGAATACGCGACAGCTCCAAAGAGACGGGGAAAGTCGATGATGCTGGATGAAGCCTATCTCGTATTTTGGTTAGGCGCCGATCTGCTTGTCTCGTTGTCTTTCAGACCTGCGAAAAAGCGCACGAGGCGAGGACGAGAACGCCACCGTCACATGCTAAGAGGGGGTTGGGGTAGAAGCTGGCGATGATTTCAGCATAGCCCAAACTTGCCATGTTACAAATAGGATCCCGATTTAAGAGCGCCCTGAATAAAAGCATTCGGGACTTGGCGCCTTCTCAGCTGGAAACCCATTGTTTTTTACAAATTACGTGGAAGTACTGTAGGGAGGGGTTTTGGGGCTCTAAAGGGGTTAAGAGCGGTGAAATCGGCATATCCCGCTTATACTAAAATCTACTTGTATATTAACAAGTAAGAGCAATATGCGATTGTTTTGGCCTGCCATGGGGTGCTCTCAAAGCGGGGTACTCGCTTTCACAAGCGATGTATCACATACCACATATCACATCAATCGGAAGGATTTTCAAGCCAAATTTCTGTACATAAAGCAACGGGGGAGGGCCACATACAACGAAAACTACGAGTTTGGAAATATCTATTATTATACTGCTGGAGGTATTTAGTGGACATTTCCATAAACAAGCCGCTTGGCGTCCGCCGCTTCCTCGTAACGGAGGAAATCAGCGGTCAGCTCGGAAACATCGTCCGAGGCGGTGTGTTGTGTTGTGTTGTGTTGTGTTGTGTTGTGTGTTGTGTGTTGTGTGTTACGCTGTATTGGTGTGTGTTGGTTGACCAATGAAACTTCACGAAGTATCAGTGGTTGGCCAATGAAAGGGTGTTCTTGAACACATGGTAGAACACATGGTAGGACGCTCTGCCATGGAACCTGCTGCGCGTTCCCCGCTTTTCTGTTTTCTTTGGCAAGGTCCACCAGGGCTTCGTATATAAGCTAGTAGGGCCCACGAGAGGCCACTCATCCTGCGCTTTCGGTTCTAAATTCTAACAAGTGTGCGTACTCGAAAATGTTAATATGAATACATTCAAGGATATATTTAGTCTACATTTGTACAAAATCTTGGATCTTACAGCTGGAGTGTATTTTTATTTTTATAATATACCTGGTACATTTAGTACGAGTATGTCCACTGTTATGCCGGTAAGTCACTATTATTAATAATAACTCGCTCGCCGCTTTTTCGCACAACATTCTGGGGTAGCTACACAGCAGCAGTCTAGTCAGTCCAATACCACCCACCGGTACCATATATACCGTATTTTAAAACTTATATAATTCGTATTAAAATAGCACGTACATCGTAGTATAGGCCATGTACATACCTGGCACTAAGTTTGTTATCATACTAGTGCACTGACGTATGTAGCAATGTAGTAAGTGCCTGACGTAGTCACTGTGAGTCTGGTGTGTGTATCAATATGAATGGTGCATCGAATGTACCGCCGCGGGGGGAGACGAGCCTCCTTACATCTAGTATAGTCACCCCGGTTCTGTCTGAACGACGTCTACTATCAATGGGGGGAGAAGGACAAGGACAAGGACAAGGACAAGGAAAAAACTGCGCAGATAATACATACTCGTACATCATCGTGCTGCTGTACATTATGGATAGGATAAGCAAAATAAAAAAATGAAAAAATATACGACGAGTACGTACATGCCTACGAGTATGTATATATATTCGCACACTTCCACTTTCCAGCTTCTGGACAAGCCATGGTCACAGGTGTCGTCCCTCCCCCCCCGTATCTTGCCTTCAATTTTTATCGCGCATAATAGGAGCAGTCCCACTGCTCGTCGATTTTTCGTCGAGTGTATGCCACGACCGCTTCTCTTCTGCTGCGATGCGTACCCGGCATGTATTTGTATGATGCCTGCTGGTGTCTAATATGATTATGCTAATTATTGTGATGCCTGCTGGTGTCTACTGCGCCTGTGATTTTATTATTTTATTATTTTATTATTTTCAGGTGAAGCCATGCCACGCCAGAACAACAACAACATAATTATCAACTACAAGTACTTGTAGTTCACACCAAAAGTATAATATAATAATACTGGAGTATACAATTACCTACCTGGCATACCGGTACAGACAACAAACCCCTTTAGTTTGAGCCCCCAAATCCCTCCCTATTCTAATTTCAAGTAATTTGTCCCCTGAAACGGTTTTGAAGCAGTTAACGCGTTAAGCGGTGCCGACGCCCTCATTCTGGACAGCATCCGGATACATACAGAGATATACTCAGGAGTATATAGAGACAACCTCTGTGGTCACCACCTACGAGATGCTACCTGGTGTGATATGATACGATTATTGTACGATAAATATCAATATGATAAATATGGCACTACACGAGTACCATGTACCTGGTACACCGGTACCACTGCTGTGGTTGAGAATGTAATGACCGTTTGGTGCTGTTAACGCCTTTACACCTGGAAACCCTTTTTTGGGTACAAATTCACCTAAGTTAGTACAGGGAGGGATTTTGGGGCTCTAAAGGGCTATCAAGAGTATGGCTGAGCGGTCCGTATTAAAGTGAAATCGGAGGTCAGCGTACAGGCCCGTACTGGTGTATAGGTATAGGTATAGTAAACTAGTATACACGTTTCGAAAACTCGCAGCTGAAACCGACTATGCATATGCCGCATATGATACAATACGATGAAGTGACCGGCCTTGTACCGGCCTTGGGCCCTCTTCCATCCCTAGCGGACTGGTCTAACAGGTAATAGTCTAGTTAAATAGCTAAATTAGCTAATAGAGCGCGGTACTTTACTTGTGGCCTGGGCGTGTTTTCTTTTATTTCGTGTGCACGTGTGCACGGCGGCACGTCTGCAGTACGGTTGTATCGATCGGTGCACGCTGCTGCAGACCTGCTGTGCGTTGTTTCTTTTTTCCCCCCCCGTTCCAACCGACAGCCAAACACAGCTTCATACACCGTGGTCATATCATACCTGCATTGGGTTACCATTGGGTACGAGCTTGCTTGAGAGTGTGGTATAATGTGTGTGTATACTGTAGCGCAGTTATATGTAGTAGTTGTATTAGTTGTATTATGGTCGTCGTATAGTCGTAGTATAGTAGTATTATTAGTAGTAGTGGGCTTCTAGTGTCGGAAGGCGTGGCGAAGCGGTGGAGCGTTACCGGCATCTTTTCTTGTAGGTTTACAGCCATGCACCACTCACCATGCAGCACTCAGCATGCAGCACTCAGCATGGCACCGCTGTCATGGCTGTCATGGCTGTCATGGCTGTCATGAACCAAACGCTTCGAAAAATATACGGCGGTGTGTTTTTTGTAAAAATAAAAACAGCGAAAATGCCGCGGAATCCTGTGTATGATATCTCTCCCGCGCACGGCGTTATATTTTGGGAGATGTGGAGAGCGCTAAAGCGCTGCCGGCGTCTTGACCTTTTGTCATGAACCAAGCACTATGTGCAAAACAAAATGTGATAGCTGATGATGCCTCGGCGCCGGTTTATAACAACAACAAACTCTTGTTAACATACCTGGTACCTGGTATAAAGTAAATGTCTTATTAAATGCCGTATTACGGTACTTTTGAGTGTTTATGTTGACCCTCTTCTGTGTAATATTTTCCCCGCACGGCATCACGTATGCATTAAATCACCGCACTGCCATCACTAGGTGTGCTCAAGCCGTTGGGTATATAAAAAACGGTTTATTGCGAAAAAAGCGTTAGTGCGAGATGCTGCTGTACTCGTGCTGCATTGCCCCCTCCCTCCCGCCGCCCCCGGTCTTTCACCGGTTTCAGATGAAGACGAACCCCTTGGAAATGGGCATGATTTCCAAACTGTCTTTTTCCTCGTAGCACATATTTCGACCCTCCGTCCGGCCGGCCCCCCGGTCTCCCCGGTGTTTAACCCCCCCCCCCCCCCCCCCCCCGGTCTCTCGCGGGCTTCCTTCCCGCCTCCACGGGTTTTGCATCGACCGCCTTAGGGTCAAGCGGTAGCAAATGGATGTTATTTGATGTTATTTCCATGCTGAACCCTTCATTTCATGTGGCCCTCCTTCCCTCCCTCCCTGCGTCCCTCCCTTTCCCTCCCCCCCTCCCTCCCTTTCCCTGACGGTCTTCAAGTGAACCGCTTGGAAAGTGACATGCTTTCCAAGCTCCACCCCTCGCATCTCATGTCATATGACCCCCCCCCCCCGACCCATGACGATGAGTGAGTACAACCCCCAACCCCCGGTTGGACATGCTTTCCAAGCTCCACCGCTCGTGTCATACCCCCCCCCGAACGTTTTACCAACCGGCTTCATGTTAAAACACTTGGAAATTAACTTGGTTTATGAGCTTCACTTTTCCTCGTATTGTATGACCCCCCCCCCCCCCCCCGCCCCGCCCGGCTGTTCACCGGCTTCATGTCAAGCGCTTCAAAGTGGACACGAATTTTCGAATTCCACCCCTGATGTTATCTGATGTGATATAACCGTCTCTCACCATAACCGTAACCGTAACCGTAGCCGTAACCCCCAGACTTTTACGACACAAAAAACCTTAGAACTAGACATGATTTTCAAGCTCCCATTTCGCCTGGCTCCGCGTGGTGTTTGACCCTCCCCCCTTCCCCCGCTCCCGCCCCCCTCGATCTTTCAATTATCGGCTTCAGGTCAAGCAGTTGGAAATGGACATGATTTCCAAGCTCCACTTCCGCCTGGCTCCCCCCAGCGCGGACGAGACCCTCCACTGCCTCTGGAAGCTACTCCACGACCACGACTCCTGGCCTTCATCCGTCCCAGTCAGCGATGTCCTCCGAGCCGGGACCTGCTACCTCAGAAAAGCTCGCGCGCGGACCTGCTGGTTCCGTTATTCTCCGTTTACCCTCGCCGTTGCTGCTCTCGCCACGGCGTACAACGCTTTGGGCTTGGGGCAGCTCCGGCGTCGCCTGCTTAGAGAGTGCGATGCACGATCTCGGAGCGTGACGGGCCGCGGGGTTGACGTGAAGGGGGTGGCTGCTTGTGCGGAAGCTATGTCGATCGAAGAGCGAGCGGCCGCTGCTGCTGCTGCGGCAGCAGCGGCAGCAGCAGCAGCAGCAGCGGGGTCTGCTTGTGGGGGACGGGGAGGCACTGAGTCCCCGTTGTGTAATCGCAAGGGCTCTGGCGGGAAAAGCGGGTGGGGGTCACCAACGGGGGTCGCGCAGGGAGCGCAACAGCTTTCGGAGGTGGCGTTTTCCACGGTAGGGGGTGGCGTTCCTCTTGTCCAAGAATTCTCGCCATCCTCAAGGGACGCGTTTAGCCCGTGCGCCGCGCCGTGCGCCGCCCCGAGAGCTGCACACGCAACCGTCTCGGCGGACTTAAGGGCGTCCGCTGCCGCTCCGCGAGCCTCGCGGGCGACGCTCTTGGGGTCTTCGCCACCGGGGCAGGCGGGCGGAGAGGGGGCGGGGGATGGGTCTCGCAAGAGGGGATTGAATCAGTCGTACGGGAGCTGTTTCGTGCCGTGCGCGCGGAGGGCCTGTGTGGGTGGGGTGGGTGGACGTCGTGTGAGGATGGTTGGGGGGGCTGTCGTCGCGCGACGAGCAGAAGACATGGAAGAGGATGGGCCTGGGCGCAATGATAGCTGCATTCGCAATCTCTGAAAGTTGGATGCTGCGGTGGTGGTGTCATGCCTACCGCCCCCCGCCCCCGCCCCCGCCCCAGCGTGGGACGTGTTTGTGTCAGGATAGGAGGTTATGGATTTTGTGTGTTTCGGACTGCTACAGTATGTCTGACGAGGCCCGCTCGATCGGTAGGGTTTTGGTTGTGTTTTGGTGGAGTCGTCGTTCGGTGGGTAGGGTTTGCTTGTGCGCGTGTTGGGTCTGAAGTTGTAGCTCCAAGATACCCGGCGGTTTCGAAACGAAACGCTTTCGATCGGTTAAAAAACGAAACGCCTTGAAAGCGGTTTCAATGAAACGTTTTCAATGAAACGGTTTCAATGAATCGTTTTCAATGAAACGGTTTCAAAACGGTTTTCCAAACGGTTTCGAAGCGGTTCCAAAACGGGCCGGAGGGGCGCTACCTAGGGTGTTGGCGCTCGCTCTCTCCCCGATCAAAAATTTCTGCAAAACCGAACGCGCGCGTGCCGACAAAGCAGGTTACTCCCCCCTGGACCGCTATGTTCCTTCGCCGTGTACTATTCAAACTATTCAAATAGAGAAGAGCAAAACGCACCGCTGTCGTGTGGTACTATAATACGTACATAAGATATGTGGGTTAATATAGAGAAAGAGAACGTTTAAGGATAAAAAAATGTATGTTTCCTGTGTACTTATGGGAGGTACGTGCGATAGCCTGCCATTTTGTGTACTTTTTTTTTTTTATAGATGGTTGCGGTTACACTTGGGGCGTTGCAGGCTAGCAGAGCGACTGGTTGCTGCCTTTGTGTGTTTCGTTGCTTCCTCCTATTTGCTGTACGTCTTCTTCCCACCCTTCCTGTACCCCCCCCCTTCCCCCCCAAGCCCCGATTATTTCTTTTGTGCTCGGCATTGTCCGTGGCTGAGGCTGCGTTGCTCTTGTGGCGGAAGCAGGCAACCCGGAAGTGTTGCTTTTGTTGAGTATTTCTATTGCAGTACTTGTTGGTGGCCTCGTGACTTGGTTCATGTCGGTCCATGAAGTGATCGAGAGCGCGGGCGTTCACGGAGAGATCGCGGCCGGGCCTTGTGCTTGGCAGTCAATCCACGACAAGAGCGCGTGAATGCTTGCATGCGCGATAGTGCGCTCGCTCTGCGATATATTCAAAAGCAAGCAATACAGCGCGCTCTATTTTAATACGTCACTGCGTTAACAGTGCACTCACGCATGAGGTGTAGGGCGTGGGGTACAACGGTGTGTATGGACCAAGCGGGCATGGGGTTGCCGGTTGATTGATTGATTGATTGATTGATTGATTGATTGATTGATTCAAGTGAGTGATTGATTCAAGTGAGTGATTCAAGTGTGTGATTGATGCAACAGCATTCCTTGCGGACGCATTGAGGATCGAGGGAGAGTGGTGGGGGAGAAAAAGGGGCGCCGGGGGGGGGGGGAGAAGAGAGAGTGGATGTAGGTCGGGGATTGGGGGAATGATGTTCGTATTTTGGCAGTGTCATTGAGATATATGTCCGCCTGTTATGGGAAGACGGAGGAAGCTCCGGCGTCGTGTTTTTATTTAGAACGCTGGTATCAGGGGGACAAAAAGGTGGCCTCTCACGTCCCCAAAGGTTTTGCCGCTTCCATGCTTGGGCCGGAGTGGATGTCGTTTTCTGCGACCGAAAAGAAAGGAAGTTTTCTGCGACAGATGCGGAACTTTTTTGTTTTTTGTTTCCACTCGTTCCTTGATTGGTATGTACTACATACATGCAAATGTAATCTGTAATCTGTACGGTGGAAAGTTTTGTTCGCCCCAGCGCGTCTGCTCCTCTGTTATAGGTGCGGTTCGGGTACGATATTCCACCCCCAAAATAATGTCTGGCTATTTTTTTTGTCTCCCTTTTATTGTATTTTTGTTATTTCTTTTGATGTTAAGAACCCGGTGTAAACGTTGGTTTTTTTTTACTGTAGGGTGTTTTTTTTTTGGCCCTCCGATGGTATGGGTGCGTACGATTTCAAGGGTGTGGTTGGTAGAGTATTTCACATATACTCTCGGGTACTTGGGTATCAACCCCGGCCATACCCGGGTCCTCGGGTACATGGAAGTAGAGTATACCGAGTATACACTGCGCTAAACACTCCCTTTTTTACGATTTGGATTTCTATTATCTTGAGCGGATTTTCGTCCTGCGAGCGATTCACACAGTAGCCCTAGCTCCTCCATGTTGTGTTGTTAGCACCTCCCTGTTGTTGATGTTGTGTTGTTTTTTGTATTTTTATTATGTAGCTCCTGCTTGTTGTAGTGGTTGTATTTGTATTTTTTTTATTCTTGTGTGCTGTTTGTGCTGTTTTTTTTTCTTGTTGTCCCTCTGGGGAGCCTTTCTGTTTTTCGTTTTTACCGGAATCGAGCGAATGAAGCGGGGACGTATATTTATTTTCCTCAAGTCTTGCGAGCGAAAGAATGGAAGGGACGTTTTGTTTCCCTCTTCTCGGTTTTCGACGTACAAAATGAGAAGCGAGAAATTTCTGTAGTGGGAAGCGCAAAGCTTACCGAGAGTGTGTTTGGTAGAGCGTATCACACATACTCTGCAGGTGCCCGCGTATACAAATACCCGCGAGTACTGGTACATACCCGAGTACACGACTAAATCAGCCTGGTGCGGTAGGCAGGTACCCTACTTGATGCCCCCTACTTGATGCAGGCTACTTGATGCAGGCTTACCAACGGTATGCTTTGTAGGGTACAGGTCCTGGTACACATACTTTTTCTTCGGTACCGGACCTTGTTTTTTTTTTTCCTTACAGCACTCGGGTATAAACGCGGGTACTCTCAGAGAATGCATCATATGATAGATGCCCTGCTATTCATATGATAGATGTATACCCTTGAAATTCGCTTACTTGCGTAAAGCGAGGGGTAAAAGCTATCAAAAAAGCTTTGGCTGGCTCTCGTGCTCCGTTCCCCCCACTTCTTCGTCGAACGAACGAACGAACGAACGAACTAACGCGTTGTTTTTTTATTTTGCGATGGTTGATTGGATGGTTCGTTGGTAGGTCGCTGAGACGGGGGGCCTAGATTCACGTGTGTATGTCTTGTCTGTGCGGGCAATGCGCATGTTTCAAGAAAAGATTCTCCGATTATTTTTGGACTCTCTCGTCCGCGACTACGAGCGCCTCTCAAGTGTTTTCTGTTTATTTTATTGTGTGTGCTGGGTGGGGGCAGGGTCGACGTTGTTGTTGTTGTTGGGTCTGTGTATGTTTTTTTTTACGTTTTTATGATGGAAGGAATAATGACAGCTGCCTAGTATTAGGTATTTCTACGGCGGTTGCATCGGGTTTTCCCTCGGCGAATCGGACAACTTACTACGCAAGTGGCGAGAATGGGTGTGGGGGCGGCGCGGCGCGGCGCGGCGGGGGCGGAGGGATATTAAAGGAGTGCGCACTTTCTGAAAAATGGAGGACCTCGTCCGTGTTTGGCGTCTGGAGGTATTATACCCGCATCGGGACCGCGAAAACGTGGAAAATGTTATGGCACGACCGATCGGTCTTATAGGTGTGGTTAGCATGCAGTGCCAGAGCTTTGTCTACGTCGGTTGGGCCAGACCGTCGCCTCTCCTCCTTCCCGCGTTGGTACGTACTTGAATACACGTAAAAGGTTTTATGAATAGTTGATGATATAGCTCTAGGGTTGGTGGGTTGGTGGGTTGGTGCATGGGCCTGATTGCAGTTGGTGGTGCAATCCAGGAAACTGCTCTTGCGCGCTATTAACAGTGTTTGCGCAGAGCAACAGCATGACGATGCGCAGAAAAAAGAAAATGAAAGCGTGGACTTCCGATCTATTCGGTCTTTCTCTCGTGCGTTTGTTTGCATTGTTGTTTTTTCAAGCTCATGCGCAAGGAAAACGAAAAACAGAATCGAGGACTTTTCTCTCCATCTAACTCACTCAGTATTTCCTTGTGCGTTTGTTTGCGTCGATTTATTATTTTTCAGCGCGATCAAGGAAAGGATATGGGAGCGAGGACTCTCTCTCCGGACAGTGTGTCTTATCATGCGGAAAAGAAAGGAAAGCGAGTACTTCATTTAATTCGTCTTGTGCGTTGTGAGACATCACCAAACCTCTGTGACCTAGCTCCTCCCACTACAGCCACTACAAGCTACCTGGTATAGCACAAGACTCCCCCAAAACTTGATGCTTATTCCTTGCCAAATCGAGCCACCAAAATACTGCGATTTACGTGGTAGCTTCCCGCCAGCACACACGACGCTCCCGAAAACTTTGCCGTTGTTAAGGAATTAGCGGGCTGTTAAGGCCTACTAGTGGGGTATTAGTCCGTTTAACCACTTGCAAAAGGTTAACAAAAGCTTACCCAAACTAAGCCTTACAACATTTCCCCCCCCTCAAACGGCCGGATAGCAGGTCGGCCGGATATACGGCGGACCTCTGTCAATATTCAAGCGGTTTCATTTCCTGGGGATACCAGGGAGAGTGTTTTTCAAGTTCGACATGGAATGGGGAAATTCTGAAAAGTTTATTATTGTGGATGGTGGGGATCGAACCCACGACCCAAAAACCCATGGTCTGTCGACGACGCCATTTGTTAAGGTATTAGTGGGGTATTTTAGTCCGTTTGACCTCTTGCAAAAGGTTAACCAATAGCTTACGGAGCCTTACAACACCGTCTCTCTCGCCCAAACAAGCCTCCAAAACACCGTGATACCACACATCGCATATCACATATTTCGCACAAAACACGTCATATCACCGTTCTCGGCCTCGGTCTATCATCATCAATCACTCATCAATCATTCATCAATCATTCATCAATCATTCATGACACAAGTGTTGTTAAAATGTTGTTAATGCTGTTGTTGTTGTTGTCCTCAATATCCATTGTTGTTGTTAATGTTGTTAGTGTTGTTGAGTCATCCCACGGCAGGGGTGTGCAGCGGAAAATTCTGAGCTCTTAGCACGTGTAGCGGCTCGATTTATCGCCCGAACCACGACTTCGAAGGCGTTCGTTCGCTCAATCCGACCAATCATATATGCTCTTCCTTCTATGCGCTCTCTGCGAAAACTGATATGCTCGTAAAAATAGTACCGGTACGCTAGATTAGCCGATAGTTGCTCACACATACTCACATACTCACATACTCACATACCCAAACACATACTCACATACTCACATACCCAAACACATACTCACATACTCACACACATCATACGTACTCACATACTCACATACCCAAACACATACTCGCACACATACATACTCACACATATACTCGCACATAGCTTACCCATGGTGGGATTCGAACCCACAACTAAAAAAATCACATGGTCCTGCCGACGACGCCATTTGTTAAGGTATTAGTGGGGTAATAGTTCGTTTGACCACTTGCAAAAGGTTAACCAATAGCTTACCCAAACTACGCCTTGTAACAAATGCAGTGGTTCGGGGTGAGTCGGGCGAGTAATGTTTGGAGCCTGTTCCCTGCAGTCCTGGTCATAATAGGCTTTCGTCATGAATCCCAAATGTGATGATTGGATGATTAGCTACGCTCTGCATCAAACGAATCGCACAATATCTCTCATCATGATCCATGTAATGTATGTGTCTTCTTGTCTGTAAGCTACAGAGTCACTCGCGCGACTGGATGTTATGATGATGTTATGATGACGTTATGATGTTATGATGATGTTATGATGATGTTATGATGATATAATGGTGTTACGATGATGTTATGATGATGTTATGATGATGTCATGATGATGTTATGATGATATAATGATGTTACGATGGTGTTATGATGATGTTATAATGATGATGTTATGATGATGTTATGGTGATGTTCTGATGATGTTAATGATGATGTTACGATGATGTTACGATGATGTTATGATGATGTTATGATGATGTCATGATGATATAATGATGTTATGATGATGTTACGGTGATGTTATGATGATGTTAATGATGCTATGATGATGTTATAGTGATGTTATGATGATGCTATGATGATGTCATGGTGATGTTATGAACACACGGTGGTAGTGAACATGTGGGGGTATATTATAATATTATCGAAACATAAAATCATAGCACCATCATAACATCATCATACCATCATCATATAACATCATCATAACATCATCGTAACATCCTCATAACATCATTACGTCATCGTAACATCATCATTAACATCATCATAACATCATCATAACATCATCATAACATCATCATAACATCATCATAACATCCTCATTTATTAACATCATCGTAACATCATCATATTATCACCATAATAACATCATCATAACATCATCATATTATCACCATAATAACATCATCATATTATCACCAAAATAACATCATCATATTATTAGCACCCTCCTACCGTATTACCGTAATACCGTAATACCGTGTAATACCGTAATTTAATGCCGTAATGCCGTAATGCCGCAATGCCGCAATGCCGTAGTACCGTACACCGATCGATGGACAAACCATCCCATCGCCTCGATGTATGCAAAGGCATGCCTGATAATAACTCATTTTATACGGTAGCCCCCCCCTCCCCCCAACAGCGCGATGCTCTTAAACGAACGTTTCGTGGCTGCTCGGCACGAGGAAGGATGCCATAAAAACATATAATATATTTATAAAAATGAAAATACACTCCAGCTGTGAGATCGAAGATTTTGTCTATACCCTATATACCAGGTAAATATTCTTGCTTGTTGCAAGGGAAGGGCTACTAGTACTAGCACTATCAAAACGATGACGTCGGGTTGGCAAGGGGCAGCGCCGCATTTCCTCAGGAGATACGACCGGGAGCTGGTTTCGAAATCGGCCATTTCGTTAAAGAAATGTTGGAGTCCCGAGCTACCGTCGAACAACACAATGATATTGCACGACAAGCAACGAGTCTTATAAGAGGAGAATGGGGTATTAACGACGGGTGTCACCCCTCCCAACTGGGAGGGTTCAGGAGCCATCGTCCTCGACAATCTACTCGAGTCGTGCCTAAAAGCGCGACCTCTGCCTAGCTATCGTATGTTATATGTAGTATAAATGATACTATATACTATATTATATAAATGAAAATACACTCCATGGACCAGCCGTGAGATCGAAGATTTTATCGAAACTCATCTTTGCGAGCTGCGTGCGTGATACTCCGAGCGCGCGTATTACGGGGGGTGTGTCCTCATTAAGGATACAGGTCGGCGACTCCCCTTGGAGCAACAGTGAGCTTGTACCACCTGAGGATCAACAGGGTGATGTTAGTCAGTCTGTGCGCGGAAACTATAAAATCCGTTTTTGAGGGGGGGAAAATCTGACAGGGCTGTGGGAGGAAATGCATCATTTGATCTTCAAAGTGTATCCTGTAAGTCGTATAACCGGTGAGGGGAGGGTAGAGGTTTTAAGGGCGTGCGGAGGCCTGGGTTTGAACAAGAGGGAGCGTGGGGGTAGGGGGGGGGGGGGGGCAAACTCAACCTGTGCGCGGAAACTCTAAAGCCCTTTACGGGGCTAAATGTGACGGTACCGGGTGTGGAAGGAATGCATCAGTTTACCATGTATGTATATCCTGTAAGTCGTACAACCGGTGAGGAGAGGGCGGAGTGTTCGAAGGGGGGGGAAGAGGGGGGGGAGGGGAATTCCAACCGCTTTAGGCCGCATAAATGTAAACCTGATAGGAACTTGCTATAGGCGTGGTGCTAGGTCTAGGCGATAGTGCACAGGTAGCGGGGAAGGAGGGGGGGGAGATTGGAGCTACGGTATGGATGGCAAAGAAAGGTAATGTGGTGATATCAGCTGTCTGGTAGTGTTTATTACTTCTGGCAGATTTTGATTTTAGGTGGGGCGGCGGGAGAGAATTAAACGAAGGGGGGGGGGGATTCCAAGCGCTTTAGGTGGCGTAAACGTGTACATGGTAGGAACTTACTATATATACGTGCTAGGTCTAGGCGATGGTGCGGGTGGCGGGGAAGGAGAGGGGGGGGAGGGGGGGGCAATCAGATGGATTGGAGCTACGCTACGGCATGGCTGGCTGGGTAGGTAATGAGGTGACATCGCCTGTCTGGTAGTTACACATACAATAATCTATACTACTAAATGTATGTGCTGCGGTGGAGGGAGGTGCACTATTATTTTCCGATTATTTTTTTTTCCTTTTTTCCCCTCGCCCAAAAACTGATTTCGAGAGAAAAAAATTGAAAAATTATGCAACTCGAGCGATAAACAATCCCACATGGCCTACGTGGCTTATATGGCTTACGAATTACGAATAATACTATTAGTCGTGAACAATTTTGGGCGAAAAACAAGTATTTTTAATACATACAGTACATTGTTGTACATATGTTCCGACCAAATTGGGTGAAGGAGGGTCAACGCCTCCACGACTGGAAAGCCGTTTTTGGAGACAAAATTACTTGGATTTAGTATAAGGAAGGGTTCGGGGGCTCTGAAGCGGTTAACGCCTTAACAACTGGAAAGCCTTTTTGAGAAATTTACTTGAATTCAGTGTAGGGAGGGGTTTGCAGGCTCTGAAGGGGCTAAGGAGCACACCCTCTCGTGCCGATATATATAATATCGTATATACCTGATATATATATATAGACTACATATATTTGCCGAAAAAAAATGCAACCTCTGGTATCGCTCTGTGACATCGTATCTACCAGATAGCGCGCGTCGTAATCTAACGGAAATCGTCGCACCAAGAAATCCCTTTCAACACTGCTTAAAAAAAATGTCCGCAAGAAGAGACCAATTCCAACAAGGTTGTCCCCAGATTGCGGAAGGAGGGGTTTTTACATCCTTCTATCTGGGGACAAAGTCCGTTCTATCTTAACACTCAAGGTGATCAAAATACGAGTGTGAGTGCTACATGCATACCAAAAAATAAAACATATACCTGGTATATACATATATAGACTATACATACAGTTGTAAGGGGAGTCGCCGACCTATGTCCTTAATGAGGACACACAACCCGTAATACGCGCGATCGGAGTATCACACACAGCTTGCAAAGATGAGTTTCGACAAAATCTTTGATTTCACAGCTGGAGTGTATTTTCATTTGTTATAACATATATATACATATATCTACATATATACGTACTACTACATTGTGATTTTTTTTTTTTATCCGCCCAACAAACAGGTTAGGGTTAGGGTTGGCGGCGAAAAAAGAGGGGGACACACAGCTTAGTAACCAGGGAAAACAACGAAAGAAAGAGAGGCGAGAAGAAGGACACTTCACGCACAGACAGGCAAAGTCGACGGGCGGAGGGGGAAGGAGGAGGAGGAGGTGCAGAGATTGTGGGGTATGCTGTACGCGGACGATGTGGGCATCGCATCGCGATCATCAGAAGGGCCGGAGAGGATGATGACGGTGATCGTGACTGCGTGCTCGGCGTTCGGGCTTACGGTGTCCGAGCCGAAAACAGATATTATGTGACTGCAAACCAAAAGCTGGGGAAAGGTGTCGTTCACCATCAATGCAGCCGGCCAGGTATACAAGCAGACAATCGAGTTTGTGTACTTTGGCGGGGCCATCACCACAGACAGAGACCTCAGCAGTGAGGTAACACGGCGTCTTCAGAGGGTCTGGGCGTGCTTCCAGCGGTACGAGATGGAAATCTATGATCGCCCGGGTGTGCGCTTACGGTTGAAGGTGCGGTTGCTGAAAGCCGAGGTGGTCGAGACACTTCTTTACGGTTACATGACGTGGAGCCCGAACAAGCCTGACTATGATAGGCTACGACGGGTTCACCACTGCATGCTCCTCCGATGCCTTGGATGGCGGAAACGGAAGCGCGACGACCACACCCTATCGTACGCCTACGCGCTTGCTAAGACAGCTTCCGAGAGCATAGAGGCGAAAGTGCGCAAACGGAGGATATTGTTTGCGGGATTCGTAGCAAGTATGGGGAAGGAGCGTCTGCCACAGAGGGTGATGTTTGGGGAGCTTGTTGGGGGTAAGGGCTACTCAGGGGGGCAAGAGAAAGACTGGATGGCGCATCTGAAGGAGGATATGTCGGCCTTTGCGATGAAATTCGAAGGGTGGCGAAAGGCGGCTCAGAAGGCCGGCAGATGGTTTCGACGAGTAGAGGAGGGAGCCGAGTTGTTCATGCGGAATTGGCATGAAACCGAGAGATGCAAAGCTGCAGAGCGACGCGCAAAGGCTGCGGCAGCGCCATCCACCGTCGGCATATCTTAGCGGTCGGGGGGAGGGGGGAGGGGGGGGGGGGGGAAGGGGGGGCGTCATGCCCAAGAGACTGAAGTCTGGGTCTGGCTATCATCGTCTTGAAATTTGTGGGCCTTCCAATGGCCGTTATAAGATCTAGTATTTGCAGCCTGCCCGATGAGCCGTATAGTTTGGTAATCATCTACGGGGACACAAGATTCATGATTCACGTATGTACGAGCGATATAGGATATATGATATTGGTAAATGAGTGTTGTCTATTGGATGGTGGTGTGTTGTCAGAATGTCAGCCACCCCGCTGGAAACATGCCTTCTACGGTGTGTTTAGTTCTGGGTTGATTCCGATGGGGTACGCCCTTTATATCAGCCTTGTTTTCTGTCTTGTTTTGGTCCAGTTTTTGCCCCTGATTTGTGGGCGGCTTCCGGCCGATCTTGACTCATCCCATGTCTTCATTGTGCTAATATACTCGGATATACGCGACATATAATATAATGGATTTTTCTACATATTGATCAACATCTGGGACTTCTCTTTTATCAGCTGTCACCGCGCAACCAAGGCCCCCGCATGAGGTGGCGCACGCGAGCAAGCCGACCCCGAGCATGGGTTTTCCCATCAGCCGTTGCAAGTTAGCGTAAGGCCGCCATGACTTCTTCGCCTTCTTGCGTCCTCCCACCAGTGCCATTGATGATGCACCTGACACCCTCTATGAGCCCAATGCCGTCGTTAGTCAGTTCCTACGAGGCTCTGCTATTATTATAGTATGACATTTTTTCTCCTTCCTTTTCCTTGATTCCTCTTCTTGTCTTGTCTTTTCTTGCTTTCCTTTTCTTTCCTTTTCTTCTCTTTTCCTTCCTTTCCTTTTTCGTTTTTTCGATTTCTTGTCTTTTCTTCCTTTGTCTTTTCTTCCTTTGTCTTTTCTTCCTTTGTCTTTTCTTCTCTTCTCTTTTCTTTGTTTCTGTTTTTCCAATTGACTTGTGCGTCTGTCGTGCGTATGTGTAGTGATAGGTACTACGTGCAATATATACGTGGTATTCTTCCTTGGGTGTCAAGCGGTATACTGCTGTAGTCGGTTTCTCCAGGCGCGACTAGTGAGTCGTAAGCACCAGTATGGACCTGGCACATCGTAGGCTGACTCCCGATTTCACCTTGTATATGTTTCCGGTGGAGGCATGAATCTGCGTCAGCTGTGATATATGCGTGTACCACCTTTGGGTTGTTTATGTTTTTCCCTTGGGGTATTCCTCAGCTCTCCTAAGTGACTGGAGCCTGTCCTGTGACCACAGACTTGATTATGCGAGTTAATGTGAGAACAACAACAACAACAACAACAACAACAACAACAACAACAACAACCAGGTACCCCAGGTACTTTCTTCTCAAAACATGGCAAGCGCGTACGTACCTGGTTTGCGATGCGAGTTTCCTCGGGTTGAATTTTGAATGACCGCACGCAGCAATGAACCCCCCTTTCCCCGCCTTCTTTTTTCCGTTAGTTTTTAGCAACAATAGTCGCAACAACAACGACAACAAACATACTTTTTGGGACTCCTACATGCATATAGCACCAGGTATAACACCAGGTATACTAGTATTAATACATACCGTCGTTATGGCATTGTGCCTACGATAGGTCCTATCTGATAAAATCACTATTAATACCAAGTTGTTAATACCTGGTGTCTGTTGTCTGTCTGGTGTGTACATAGGAACAGCGATAAAAAAATGAGGTGCCGAGTGACTGCGATGACGTTAGTAACAGGAAGAAGAATGTCCAGCAAGCAGTATAATATAGTCCATAGTATATATATGATGGTGTATTAGACTAAAGGCCCGCGAACAAGTAAATGCCTACTATTAATAACAAGAAAATAAGGGTCGATTTTGGGCGGACGCTAAGAAGTCGTTCTCAGCGGCGAGCGCTACCCTAAATCTCATCGAATAGCCTACGCTCAAGGTTGTTCAGTGGTGGTGTCACAATAAGAATCTGAGGCTCACTAGCTCACTCCAGAATCGAGTTTTTTGTTGGTGGGCCTATATATTATACCTGGTACTGTACATGCGAGTACAAAAATGCTTGTGTGGTGTACCAGTTTGTATGCAATTTCTTGAATTTGTCCTTAAGGTTACTTTGCATGATGCCTGCTACGATCTAACCAAGTATCACGAAATATATATAACACGCGCGCATTACATACTACATACCATATATATGGTACATGCATGGAAGTCAGTAGTACATATATCTCTTCTTCTGAGAAAAAAACGTTGTCTGCATGACGGAGCTCGTTATGATGACATTGATGACAACAATGATGACAATGATGACAATGATGAGATTGATATTTAGATTCCCGTTGAATCGTACCTAACAACTTGTAGTTGGTCGAAACTTAGTAGAGTATCCCGATCAACGACGAAACTTCGAAGGAATCGACCTCACGATGGGGGGCGAGGGCGGGGCGGGGAGGGTGTAATAGTCATATTGGTAATAATGCGTGACCACCGTACGTAGTCAGTATAATGATAGGACCGACCGCAGAGCCTTCCTTGCGTCTCCGCCATCTTAGGAAGGTCCGAGCAACCAACGATGTCGGTCGATTAGGGTAGGACCTGTCATCGCGATGGATAGGGGAATAGTCGTAGAGAGTCATCCCACGGTAGGGGTTGCAGTTGTAGGATTGGGCCATAAAGTCCCTGGGCGATTTCAAGAATCCTTCATGTATGTGAGCAACTGCCGGTCAATGAAGAAATTTCACGAGTACATTGGATTTTTGGAAGACTAAGGCATGGAAGCTTGGTCGGGTTGTGCGACGAATGCCTTCGAAATCGTGCCGTAAGTATCGGGTGAGATATTAAGCTCCATCATCATGTCAGGAGAGCTTAGGGACTGATCTGATGATGCTGCACCCCTTACCGTGCGATGGATAGTAGGGAACTGGAAATGCTAAAAAACAACATTTACCTAGCGGTAGTAGTAGTAGGTACTCACTTGGTCATTGAGGTCGACACGTTGCGGAATTTTTCTGGAAATACACCCACCCACGTTTTTGATAAAAAATTACTTGCAATTTTTTCGTCGAGCATTTAGCTCTCGGGCGTTCACTGCTTACTTGTGCCTTAATAAGCCTCCCTGGATCCTACATTTTTTTGTCCTTTTTTTTGTATGCTACTTGTTGTATGAGATGGTGACTGGAACAAGCGCTACGTACACATTTTTTTCCAGATGGCGAATAAATGCAATATTAATAGTAAATATTGGTACATTTTATACGATAATAATATTATTATGCTATTTTTCCTTTCGGCAATATGACGTAGTACTTAGATTTGATGCCGTTCTGATGTAAATCGAATATATCCTTCTACAAAGCAGCCGCATCTATGACCTTCTCCGCCAACTATTTGGTCGTTTCCTTTCGCCGCTTTTTCTCGTATTATGTATTAATAGTATGTAGTACCTGGATGGTACTGTATATATAGTATCTTCCTTTTCAGCTATCGTATAACCCTGGAAAATTGCGAATGTAATTCATCGAGTTAAATTGACACACGATGTGTGTATGAAAGTACGTTGAAGTGTGGTGAGCTTAATATAATACGCTCTTTTTTTTTCCCACATCCGGCGGAGGATAAAAATGAGAAAAAAAAAAACTTCCCTCCCCTTCGTACATCTTGTTCGGTCCATTTTTTGTAGCCACAGTCTACCCTAGCCCTCATGACCATTTTATGACAATCAATGGCAACCGCGCAGGTGTGAAGGGACACAGGAACACACAACACACTAACACGCGCAAGCATGCGCGTCCACACTCCCACGCACATACAACATACGAAGTATACCTCTACGGAGAAAAACAGCGAGTTGTGTGAAATTGTGTAAAAAGACTAGGACTGAATGCTGTGGTCCACAAGGCACCAGGTGTGTGGCAGGTGCCGCTGAGAAAACGAATACACGCCGCGCTGCTGTCTAATATATGATGATCGCAGTCATTTGGCATCATGTACCTGGTACGACTCATCAAGCATTCCAGATTAATTTTTCACGTGTAGACCCCTGGGTGAGCTGCCACCCTACCGTAAAAAATGCAATATAAAACCCAAGTATCATACGAAGCGGCCAGCACCTCGAGGCTGCCCTCGACGCCCTGCCCATGGTCCACCATGGCATACCATCATGGCCTACCATGGGCTACCGTCTCGTCTGTCTAGCATCCCCGTTCTTTCCGAACTCCAAAACGCCTCCACCAAACTCACATTCCTGGCGGAGGGTTGCAGTTTCAATACTTTCAACCATTAATAACTTTAATAATTCCAACCATTATTTCAACCATTATTTCAACCATTACTCAGCCGTTATTTCGACAATATATTTCAACCATTATTTTGACCATTTTTCAACCGTTATTTCAACAATATATTTCAACCATCATTATTTCCACCATATATTTCACCCATTGCTTTAAGCATTTTTCAACCATTGTTATATCCTACGGCGGTGGTAGAGGTGGGGCGTTTTTTGCCGTGAGTGAGTGGCTCGCGGGATCAATCCCACCCTAAGCGAGCCGCGATTTCTTTGGGGTCTTAAATGAGTAAGTTATTTTTCGCGCGGTGTTTTCGTTTTCGATGATGATAATGATGGTGATTTGATGATGATGATGATGATGATGATGATGATGATGATGATGATGATGACGATGATGATGACGATGATGATGATGGTGATGATAGCACTCCGCAACGGAATAAACTAAGTAAGCTCTACACTGCGCACACGCAAAAAAAAAAAACCACTCAATAATAATGGTAAAAGTGCCTTCTTAGTGTCCGCGAGGTACTTACTATTGAGTCTTACTACGGTAGCCCCCCCAACCTTCTTTACCGAAATGCCTCAATTATGAAGCGTTACGGTTAGTTAGTTGTAAAACCAGCTCCCGGCCGTATCTCCTAAAAACCGGTGTCCCTCGACACCCCGACGTCGTCGATCGTTAGACCTTTGCACACCAAAATATGCTTGGATACTTTTTTCTCAATAGTTTTCCTTACTTGTTGTGTTGTGTCGAGCAGCCATGAAACGTTCGTTCGTTAAACAAAATAATCGCTGGTTGGGGGGAAGGGGGGCTTTTATTATCAATATCATCATTATCATCGTAGAATCAGACATTATTATTAATACGTAGTGACTCGTGCTGCTGGATATGGTGGTGGTGGATGGTGGTGAAAACCCCGTACGTACGTGGCGAAAATGGGGGGGGATATCTGTTAACGCCCCCCCCCCCCCCGACTGCAGCCTTTCTTGCTCGGCCTGATAACCTGCTAACCTCCCCACACGTTCAACAGAACAGCGTACTCGAAGTACTCGAAGTACTCGAAGTACTCGAAGTACTCGAAATACTCAAAGTAGTACTGTAAGTAGTACTGTAAGTAGTACTGTAAGTAGTAGTGTAAGGGACCCGTCTATTGTTATTATTACTAGTGTTTCGTGCAGCATGAGGTAGTACATAGCCAGTGCTAGTAGTGTAAGGGTCGCCCCGGTAGCGTATCAGGTTATCATCGAGAGCCTGGTATAGGTCAGTTTCGTGAATTCGAATCCCCCCCGAGTGCATACTCGTATAAATTCGTGGGGACTTTCCCTCGAGCACAAATTGGCTTGCGGGGGAAAGCGCGAGAGCGTGAGTCAGCAACACTCGATGAAACATCGACGAGCAGTTTTGGGATTGCTGAACCCTATACGCGATAAAAATTGAAGGCAAGAACCGGGGGGGAGAAGGGACGATACCTGTGACCACGGCTTGTCCAGAAGCTGGAAAGGTAGAAGTGCGTGAAGAAAAAAGAAAAAATATTGTGCCTAGGTACATCCGTGAAGTATGACAGATGAACACCTTAGGGTTCCTTAGGGTTCCTTAGGGTTCCTTAGGGTTCCTTAGGGTTCCTTAGGGTTCCTTAGGGTTGGAGTCATGTCCCACGAAGGGTTAGAATGCAGCTGCATGCAGCAGTTTCTAAGAAGTTTCTGAGCTCCTAGGACCTAACTAACGTGGTGAGGAGCTCCTCCATAATATATACCACATGTGATACGGCCAGTTGTGCTTCGAACTACATCTTGATTGAACACCCGAAACACGACTAACTGGAGGGTTTTAGACCATACTTCGAAGGCATTCGTTCGCGAGATCCGACCACTGAAAAAATTAGATTCGCTTTAGTACTAATAAAAAAAACGCTTCGAAGAATTCCCATCCGTAGAATGATCATATCGAATATGACAGATCATGTTCACACTAGTCTAACCGATGACAGTGTTTTCCGCACTCGCTTGAGGAGCATACTAACAACCTACCTGCATTGATCGGTATTAACAACCGATGTTAAGAACCGGTAATAACGGCCGGTATTAACAACCGGTATTAACCTGCATTAACTTGTAGCAGCCTGCAGTAACCTGCAGTAACCTATAGTAACCTGTAGTAACCTGTAGTAACCTGTAGTAACCTGCAGTAACCAGTAGTAACCTGTAGTAACCTGTAG
Organism: Undaria pinnatifida; assembly: GCA_012845835.1. Taxonomy (NCBI): domain Eukaryota; class Phaeophyceae; order Laminariales; family Alariaceae; genus Undaria; species Undaria pinnatifida. The sequence continues at coordinate 435,202 of JABAKD010000029.1, forward strand.
TAACCAGTAGTAACCTGTAGTAACCTGTAGTAACCTATAGTAACCTGCAGTAACCGGTGATACGGTAGGGGGGGTACCAAGTTTTTTGCACGAGCGACTCTGTACCTCACTGACGAAACGACTGTACGTACGTACATACATTACACTATATACTTTACACCATATACTTTTTACGCCATATACTTTACACGATACGCTTGGCGCAGCGTGCTAACTATTACGTACATTGCGGATTCATGTGTCGTGAAATTAAAATCGCACCAATCGCACCAATCGCACCAATCGCACCAATCAAACCTCAACACCGCAAAGGAACGGGGGGTCACGAAAGCCGCGACTGACTCCGGCTCACTCAACAAAAAATTGCCCAAAACAACATAATAACATGAACGAACATAAGAGGAGCGTAAGAGATGAACATTACAAGGTGAACATAACCCCCCCTAGTGACGCGGCTTTACCGGCTTCGTCCCACAAATCGTACCAGATAATAAACTACCACATATATTTCACATGATGGGGGGTTTCAAGCTGTTTTTTTGTGTTTTGTACTTGCTTCTTTGTCGAATCGCGAGAGAGCGTCGACCCACCCTAACCCTAACCCTAGCCCTAACCCCAACTCCACCCCTAACCCCAACCCTAACCCCAACCCTAACCCCAACCCTAACCCCCAACCCTAACCCCAACCCTAACCCCAACCCTAACCCCAACCCTAACCCCAACCCTAACCCCGACCCCAACCCTAACCCCAACCCTAACCCCGACCCCAACCCTAACCCCAACCCCAGCCCTAACCCTAACCCTAACCCTAACCCCAACCCTACCCCCAACCCTAACCCCAACCCTAACTCCAACCCGAACCCTAACCATAACCCCAACCCCAACCCTAACCCAGTCTAGAGGGCTCCGACCCGGGCGCGGCTTCGCCGCGCGTTTTGGAAAAATTGAGGAAAAATGTGCGGACCGCCTCAAACATCCAAATCGAAATCTATTTGGTACCTTATCTCGTACCTGGTATGATTTTTGTTGGGCGAGAACATCGCAAACACTACTACAAAGTCAAAGGCCACTACTACAAAGTCAAAGGCCATTACTACAAAGTCAAAGGCCACTACTATTAACACTATTAATACTGTCTTGACTCACCACACGGTATAGGTAGGTAGCTGGGGAGGTCGCAACCCCTACTTGTATAGCTCAAGAGTCTAGTCATGTTAATATTGATATGTTGTTAAATTCCATGTTCATATGATGTATATATATAGACTATGGTGTTGCACCTATCGATTGAAATGTTCTATCTTGCGATTCGTGTGCAATAACTCACCACGAAGGTGTAACACATTGTAATATATATATATATATATTTGTTTTGTATACCACACTTACTTGACATCAAACCTGCTACAATAATAAACAATACCAGGCAGGTGATATGAACTGATGCATTTCTTCTACAACCACCGTCACATTTCTCCCCTTAAAGAGTTTATAGTTTCCGCGCACAGATTGAGTTGCCCCCCCCCCCCCCTTCCCCCCCCGCCCCGATCCCTCCTGTTCAAACCCCCCACCTGAAATCAAAATCTGCCTGGGTAATGAACACTGCCATGCACTTGATATCACCTCGAATTATATTTTTAGCCATCCATGCCGTAGCTCCAATTCACCCCCCACCCCCCACCCCTCCCCCCCCCCCCCCTTCCTCCCCCCCCAACGCCCCCTCCTTCCCCGCCACCGGCACCATCGCCTAGACCTAGCACTACGCGTGTAGCAAGCCCCCACATCTATGCGACCTAAAGCTCTTGCAAATTCCTCCCCACCCCTTTGAACACTCCGCCCTCTCCTCACCTCCCCTCCCCTCCCCTCACCTCACTGGTTGTACGACTTACAGGATATACGTACATGATAACTGATGAATTCCTTCCACAACCGTCAGTTTGTCCCCTTAAAGGGCTTCATAGTTTCGGCGCACATATTGAGTCCCCCCCCCCCCCCCCCCCCCTCCCGCTCCCTCTTGTTCAAACCCAGGCCCCTACGCCCTTAAGATCTTCGCCCTCCCCTCCCCTCACCGGTTATACGCCTTACAGGATACACTTACTTGATAAGCTGATGCATTTCCTGCCACAGCTGTCAGATTTTGTCCCCCTCAAAAACGGGTTTTATAGTTTCCGCGCACAGACTGACTAACATCACCCTGTTGACCCTGGTACAAGCTACACTGTTGTAGCAAGGGGATACATCCTTAATGAGGACCCGCAACCCGTAATACGCGCGATCGGAGTATCACACACAGCTTGCAAAGATGAGTTTCGACGAAATCTTCGATCTCACAGCTGGAGTGTATTTTCATTTTTATAATATACATGTAAAATGTGTCGACTACGCACATATTGAGCTGCCCCCCCCCCCCCCCCGCGCCCCCAATAATATACTGGTGCCAAAACCGTCAGATTTATCCCCTCGAAAGGATTTATAGCTTACATGCACAAATTGCCCCTTCCCCCCCCCCCCCCGCCCCCCTCCAAACCCGCTCGCTTTTGATCAAAACCAGGCCCCCCTTTCCCTTCACAGCTGTCAGATTTTGTCCCCCTCAGAAACGGGTTTTATAGTTTCCGCGCACAGACTGCCTAACATCACCCTGCTGACCCTGGTACAAGCTACACTGTAGTTGCAAGGGGATATATCCTCAATGAGGACACAAACCCAGTAATACACGCGATCGGAGTATCACACACAGCGTGCGCAAAAATGAGTTTCGACGAAATCTTCGATCTCAGAGCTGGAGGAGCGTATTTTTATTTTTATAATATCTTAGTATATGGTAGACGAAGTAATAAAAGTTCCTAACGGTCAACAACAACAAACAGATACAACACCATAATAAAAAATATATCTAGATAATGTATATACCCAGATAATACCAGGTATTACTGCTTGCTACTGAAACATATACATGCATCATCATCAGGTATAATATATATGGTATTATCTAGAGCAGTGTAAGTGGTATGGTTCGATATGATACGTACTACGAGTGATGTGACAAGAAGGGCCATCCCATGATAGAATATGGGCCAATATTATGAAAAAGAAGCAAAGGAAGTACCGCCAGATACGTTAAAATTGCGGTAGACCACACTACCCACCAAATATTACGTAGGGTATTTCGTACATGCCGTCAGCATGATCGCCTCCCAACCTATGCCAAACGAAGTATGACTAACGAAGTAACGTCATTGAGCGCGGGTACACCAAGCGTTCCTTTCAAAAAACTGACGACCCGCACTTCTCCCTCTCGTGTTCAATGGTGGTGACATTGCATGACCACATCACCTCGCCTGTTTCTTGTAGTTAGAGCGACGTCAGAAAATAATGGTAACGACATGGTTGTATATTCTATCTTGGGGCCCATGTACAACAACAAATTATGAAGCTTTAACACGTTCTTTACCACACCTAAAGATTGCGTTACATACCACATCTAACACCAAATCTTCTAGAATAATAAACAACACCAGGCAGGCAATATTAAGGGATGCCTTCTTGCTGCAACCGTCATATTTGTCCCCTTCAAGGAGTTATAGTTTCCGTGCACATAGTGAAGTGTCCTGCCCGCCCACCCCTTTCTCCCCCGATCCCTCTTGTTCAAACGTCCCACCTAAAATAAAAACCTGCTCGAGAGTAGTAAACACTACCAGCCAGCTGATACCACCTCATCATTATCTTTCTAGCCATCCATACCGTAGCTCCACTTCATACCCCCCCCGCCTCCTTTTTTTTTCTCTTTTCGCCGCCCTTTTGTTCAAACGCCCCACCTACAATCGAAATCGGCCAGAGTAATAAACACTTCTACGCAATTGATATCACGTCATTATCTTTCTAGCCACCCATGCCGTAGCTTTCATTCATCCCCCCCCAACGCCCCCTCCTTCTCCACCACTCGCATCATCGCCTAGACCAAGCACCACTAATTTCATTGATTCCCCCCCGCCCCCCCCCCCCAACGCCCCCTCCTTCCCCACCACCCGCACCATCGCCTAGCCCTAGCACCACGCGTGTAGCAAACCCCTACATCTATGCGACCTAAAGCTCTTGAACCCCCCCCCCCTGCACCCCTTTGAACACTCCTCCCTCTCCTGACTGGTTGTACGACTTAAAGGATATGCATGATAACTGATGCATTCCTTCCACAACCGTCACATTTGGCCCCTTAAAGGATTTATAGTTTGTGCGAACATATTAAGTCTCCCCGCCCGTCCCCCCCCCCCCCCCCGCTCCCTCTTGCTCAAACCCAGGCCCCCACGCCCTTAAGAACTCCGCCCTCCCCTCGCCTCACCGGTTATACGACTTACAGGATACACTTGCTTGTAAACTGATGCATTTTCTTTCGCAGCTGTCAGATTCTGTCCCCCTCAAAAAAGGCTTTTATAGTTTCCGCGCACAGACTGCCCAACATCACCCTGTTGACCCTGGTACAAGCTACACTGTAGTTGCAAGGGGAGCCGCCGACCTATATCCTTAATGAGGACACGCACCCAGTAATTTGCGCGATCGGAGTATCACACACAGCTTGCAAAGATGAGTTTCGACGAAATTTTCGATCTCACAGCTGGAATGCATTTTTATTTTGATTATATAGTAGTAGTCTATATCATAATGGTAGACGGAAGTAGTAATACATTTTTCTAACGGTAACGGTCAACAACAACAAACAGATAGAACACCATAATACTTTATATATCTATAATGTATATATACCTAGATAATACCAGGTACTACAACTGCTACCAAAACATATACATGCAGCATCATCAGGTATAATCTGGTATAATAATCTGGGATTATCTAGAGCAGTGTAGGTGGTATGGTACGATAAGATACGTACTACGTAAGAGCGCATAAGAGAGTGATGTAAATAAGAAGAAGGGCCATCTCATGGTATCTCATGGTATAATAGGGGCTTCGTTTTTTGACCGGTGGGTGGTGGAGCTCCTCAATCAAGTAGTCAGTAAGTAAGTAAGCGTGTAAGTGTGTATGTATCGGTGTTAGCATATTCAAGGTATCCTGGAGTACGACAATTGTACGACTGAGTATACTACCCAATCGTACTTACTTGTTTAAGGATTGTTGACTAAAAAGAGGATTGTTAAACGATTGTGTTTAAGTACTGTTTAAGTATTGATTGTTCAAGGATTGCGTTTTAAGTACTGTTTAAGTATTGATTGTTTAAGGATTGATTGTTGGTCGGGTTTTTGCGAACGAAGGCACCTGTTGAAAGTGATGTGTTGATGATGGGTGATGATGGGTGATGATGGGTGATGATGGGTGATGATGGGTGATGATGGGTGATGGCGGTGATGACAGGGTTAGGAACGCAGGAAATCATGCTGCACCCCTCGTCGTAGGAACTCAGAAAATCATGCTGCACTCCTCCTACACACATATGATGTGCATCAATAGCATTTTTTTTTTTTTTTTTTTTTTTTTTTTTGCATCAATAGCATAGCGTGGGATGACTCACTCAGCAGAAAGAAGTAGCCCAACGGCCGAACTCCAGCGAACTTCCAATAATACCACCGCAACCAACAACCGTTTTGAAGCAATCAACCATTCTCCAATTCTGCGCACGGCAGGGGGAAAGTCGGCGTTATTCCATCATATACCTGTTAATACGTAGGGCGATTTCAAAGTTCGAAAAAACGTGTCTTGGCGTGTACGTATGATATCGTACCCTGGAGCCTGTTGATCGCTGAAGGCCCGCCGGGGGCGCTACTTTTTGTTCATAATAACATTAATCCCGACAGAGTTTCCTTTGCTTTGCTGGTAAGGGCTTGTTTCGCCGTGTGCGTGCGTTTCTTGTACAAGTGGCAAGAATTTAAGTGTGAGTGTGTACCTGTGGTGTTGTTGTTGTGTTGTTGTATGCCCGCCGGGAGGGTGAGCATGTTGCTTTTGGGACAATGAATGAGGTAAAAGTATATCATCGTCATCGTCATCATCGCCATCATCATTATCATCATCGTCGTTATCATCATCATCACCATCACCATCATCATCATCATCATCATCATCACCATAATCATCAAATCACCATCTCAATATGAACTTGTAGGTGACGTGTCCTTTTTGCTCTGAGATCTCGCCCTTGGGCTCTAACACCAACACCTTGTTTCATGCGTTTTTGCCTTAACTCAGATCTGAAGTAGCATTAATAATATCGAATCTCACTCCCCCGCCGCCGCCCCCGATGGGTCGTCTCGAAAGGTATGTGCGTGGTCAACGACCCCCCCCCCCCCGTAAAACACGCCACTCACTACGTGCGCTAGACCACCAGGGTAAACCGTATTTTTTTTCCCTCGTTATTAAGTTTTTTGGCGGCAATGAGTTGTCGAGTTAGATTATATTGTGCGGGGGGGGGGGGGGGGGGGGGTAACTTTGCTCAAGAGGCATGCTATCACGTAGAGTGCATACTTCAGTGTATCATCATGGTAAAGACAATCACGAGGCAGTTGTTACACAGTATCCCCATTGCTGTCTCGCCGAGTGGCCACACAAGAAAACAAAATAAATTCATTCGAAGCAGCTGTCATCCGAAGCACGAGAAGGTACGGACAAGGTGGCGGCAGTCCTCCTCACAAACGGTTATTTTTACGACGGGTGCAGCTCACCCTCCTTCATGAGACTCTCCGAGGACCCCACGACGCCTCGCGCTTGGTGCACGCGATGCCTGCCTGGTCGGTAAAAACTTGACGTGCTGCGTCCCTAGCGCTTAATGCTGCCATAATAATTTATTAGACTATTCATATAGCACTCGATCACTTCCGTTATCAACAGCATTTAGTTCCTACTAATAATACTGATGGCACGTAGTTCCGTGGGGTCGAGCGGGGGGCTCCACTTACTCCTCGCAATGTTTTGCACTTACTTACTCAGAACTGACTGCGAACGAATACGAACGAATCATTTTCAAAGCATGCAAATCAATCAAAAACAAGAATCATGTGCAATAATACCCGGTCCATAGTGATACATAGTGATACATAGTGATACATAGTGATACATAGTGATACATACATAGTGATACATAGTGATACATAGTGATACATAGTGATACATACACATCATGAGTCTTACTACGGTAGGTAGCCCCCCCCAACCTTCTTTTCTTTAATAATAACAAAATCGATCGCCGGTTTTGAAACCAGCTCCCGCCCGTAATCCCTGCAGGCAATACTACGGCGGCGCCCGTTACTTGCCTCCGAAAACAAGAAAACATACCTGGTACATGCAGTATGCAGATATTTTTTTCATAGCATCCTTCCTCGTGTCGAACAGCCATGAAACGTTCATTGAAACGTTCGTTAAAGAGGTGAAGAAAATCGATGGGTTTGGGGGGGGCTATCGTAGAATCACTCGCATACAAAACTAGTGCTCGACGTCACTCACAACGTCACGTCCGGGGTAGTATCAAGTAAGTGTCAAGTATCAAGTAAGTATCAAGTATCAAGTATCAAAGCCCCCCCCCACCCCCCCCCACCCCCCTCCGCTGCCCGTGCAAGGCTTCCTTGTTCTTCTGGTGGGGTCCGCGCGCTGTTAGTTGTAGAACCTAGCCCCATCAGGTCGACGAGGTTTCCGCCTGGCTGGATCGTTCCATTTCTCGAAAATTCAAACTGTGAATGAATTCGAAGCGAATCGACTTTTTTTCAAATCCGTACGAAAATGATTGTTGCAAACCACCGTGTACGTAAATATAAGCATGATATTATTTCAATATTGAAGTCCAAAGGTTGCTTATATATTCACGTAACATCTAGTAGTATACCTCAAAGAAAGCGGGGAATTGGCTTGATTAAGAAGAGTGTCTTTAAAGCGGGGACGACGATATTTAAACAGTCCTAAATTTGTACTCTGCTGGACGTATGTACTCCTAAGCAACAAATGTACAAAGTGTCATAACGGGGGGGGGCGGGTGGTACGGCTTTCTTCGCTCTCCTGACTCTAGTCGGCAAGTCGGCCGGACATCACTGTTTTCGCCAGCCGACTCGCTGACTAAAGTCACTTAATTGGCTAACGGCACATCCATACCGATCCGTTTTTTGTCGTGATTTCCTGCCAACTCACAGCTCCAGGTATTGAGCTCCGTAAGGTAAACCAATAATAATGGTATAGACTATACCACTGAAGGTATATCACTATACTATACTCACTGGTCATACGAACATACGACTAGACTAAAATAGTGCTGCAGGATACGCACAATAAACTGGTGCATTCCACACAGCCATCAGATTTTGTCCCCCTCAAAAACGGGTTTGGTAGTGAGTTTCCGTGCACAGAGATTGGTTATTGCGTCACCCTGGTGACCCTGGTACAAGCTAGCTCTAAGGGGAGTCGCCGGCCTACTGTATCCTTAATGAGGACACACACAGTAGTAACTCGCGCGATCGGAGTAACACACACAGCTTGCAAAATTGGGTTTCGACGGAATCTTCGATCTCACAGCTCGATCGAGCGTATTTTAGTATACGGATAGTAATATTGAACTGTACAAGTATGCATAGCAGATGGAGTGTCCAAATTAAGCCTCTTATGACAGTGAGATCCACGCTCGCTCAAGTCTCGCACACACAGCGGGCAAAAAAACAGGGGAAAAGCATGCCACGTGCCACGGCCCGGACCTTTTGCCGCGTATCATATGCATGTACCGGTGTTATATTTACTATAAAAAAAATACGTACTTTGGTAGTCAACAGTCACGCCGCACCCACGAGGCATTTCTAAAGCTACCAGAAGAGGTATGATCTAGAAGCATAATATATTCGTATATATTATAGATGATTATGGACCGAAATCGCTCTGCCTTGGTAATGTTTTTTATCCTGTTGACCCTCTGGCGGCATCTAGCGGCCCGGGGGGTCATTTACCTTCAAAGAATATTATACCTCAGGGTATATCTCTAGAAATATCTACAGTCTGCAATCTACAAAAATATACCCGGTATACGATACGTACATATATTATACATATATACTATGTATGTACATCATTGTGATTGTATGTAAAAACGTAAAAACCAGGTAGAACGCCCGCGGTCGGCGTATGACGAAGGTTGCAAAGATGAATACCGACCATTAAAACAGCCCAACCCACAGAACACAGAGTAGTACGTAGTAGTCTACTTTATCCATTCTTAGCTGACGTACATGCATCATATTAATTCAGGGGAGATTTTATAAAGTACTGCGCGGAGCTTTCTTTCGCGATGTGTGTTGTCTCGGACTGATCCACGAACAAGAACGTTAAGAGTTGAACTTTTAAAAGCTTCTCCTCTCCGAGGTCTTTCCTTTTATTCTCTCTGCATCTCTGTGTGCGTGCGGTGGGCTAGAACTCCTGGAGGGGGGGGGGGTCGCAATAAGTTGAAAAGGTGGAACACAGGCGTTCGTTCCTGTGACATGGCTGCCAGACAGAGGGTATAAACCAGGCACCAGAAACAAACTAAAAAACTCCTTAAAAATGCTGTAAATCTTGCGAACTTTAAATTGGCCACCCGTCACGGAACTACTGTGTGGGCAAGCGAGTGATACCGTCTGCCAGCTCAATCAAGGCGAAGTGTATATAGTTTAGTCTATATAACGAACAACGGATAGCCAACACTGACGACGCCGCAAGAGAGATTAAAATAATAAGCTAAAAATCGCCGTCCAGGCAGAGGTTTCAGTTTCGGGAGGTTACCTGGTGTTAACTACAAGTAGTAATAATGTTCCTTCTATCTATGAGTACGATTATACCGAACTTGTGCTGGTAATGATGATGATGATGTTAATGTTGTAATAAGGCGTGTGTGTTAGGGTAATGTGTGTGTTACGGTAATGTTCCTGGTAGTGTTCCTGGTAGTGTTCCTAGTAGTGTTCCTGGTAATGTTCCGATTGATTGACCTCTTCAAGCGAGGAACTCATAATACCCCGCTTATTGTTCTGATGTATACTTTCGCGAGAAAAATTGTTTTAGGACTCTTTTAAAACTCGATCGTGTAGATAGATCGCATAGAATGAGGGGCTATTAAATAATGGGATTGCGCGAGCGAGTGCCTTCGAAGTCAAGTATTGCAAAATGTTGAGACTCTGAGCTCCGCATGATGCTATAGGAGCTAAGAACCTTCCGCTGCATGCACCCCGCTCCCCGTGTTTTTGTGGTTGTTTTTTTTTCACACAATTCTACCTTCCAGCTTCTTGTGGACTAGCCGTGGTCGCAGGCGTCTTCCCTTCTCCCTCCCGGTTCTTGCCTTCAATTTTTATCGCGCATAGTATACATAGGGTTCCGGGATAATCCCACTGCTCGTCGATTTTTCATCGAGTGTTCTGCTAACTCACGCTGTCGCGCTTTCCGCAAGTGTACCGGGGGACGTCTCGGTGATGAAGGAAGAAAATGCACCATTATTAGTACTGCTGCGCTGTGCACGATAACAAAAGAGACGGACACGGTACTTATCATATATGTCTTTGCGCTCGACGATTGGGCGTAAGCGAAAACGGAACGAGCGCCAGAACTTCACAGCTCGCTCACGGGTTAAAATATTTTTGGGTCTCGCCATGCTCCCCGCTCTCGCATTTATTATTGCTAGATCTGCCCCTCGAACCTCACTTTTTTCTGAGCCTTACCGAAGAACCTGGTCGAGCGAAGACTCGGTCGTGCTATACCACGAGATAGAGGTACTTGAAAATAATTGTATTAGTATAACGTGCACATGATGACTGATTCTACGATACCCCCCCCCAAAAAAAACCCAGCTATTTTCTTTAACGAACGTTTCATCATCAATCATCTTCATCATCATCATGGCTGCTCGACAAGAGGAAGGACGCTACGAAACACAATTATTCGTATACTTTCTTGTTTGCAAAGGGCTACCAGGGCTATCGAACGATGACGTCGGGAAGGGTGGCAAGATGCACCGTATTTCAGGGTATATTTAAGGATAAGGAGGGAGCTGGTTTCACAACAAAACAGCCGCCGTTTCGTTAAAGAACAGTTGGGGAGGCTACCGTAGTAAGAACGGATCTAAGGTATACCGCTTTATTTTTTGGCATTTTTATTTTCTTTTCCATGACACCGGACGTTCCTTAACCCCCTGAGACTCGTGGAGATCGTGGAAATCGTCGAAACGTTATCGTTACAGTAGTACCCTTTTTTGTTGCAAAATGTGTTTGTTTTGGTGTACACCCATATTGATAATAATAGGATTAATAGCCATGCATGATGGGTTTGGTCACCGGGTTTAAAGGTTTCGGTTTTCCGCAAAGCCATTTTCTTTTTTTTTTTGGGGGGGGGTATATAGGTATAATGATATAATGATATTATAATGATATTATAATGTATTGTAGGTTATCCTCAGGAAGGAGCCTCAGAAGGCGCAAATGATGCACCTCTTCATCTACCTACTGTAGCATGCGTGGGTATGTAGTATGTGTAATACATGTTTAAGTTATCACAATAGTGAAGAAGAAGTTTTTTTGGGGCGGTGGGGCGATGGTGGCCATGATGAGGAGGGGAGCATGGCGGGGTTGGGCTGGTGACGCCAGCTAGTGAGAGAGGGGGGGGTTGTGTGTTTGTGTGTGTTTCTGCTGTTTCTCGGATGCGAGGCGGGGTTTATATAGAGAAATCATAGGTAACATAAAACAACGTTTCTTTGTACATAGCGGCTGTGAAATCGAGACTTTCGTCATAGAATAGGTCACTTGAAATTGCAAGCTGCGTGCGATACTTCGATCGCGGGTGCTATATATACCAGGTATATACTATGAAATCGAAATACGCACTCCAGATGTGAGATCGAGGATTTTGCCGAAACTCATTTTTGCAAGCTGTGTGCGATACTCGGATCGCGCGAATTACGGGTTGTGCGTCCTCATTAAGGATATAGGTCGGCGACTCCCCTTGCAACTACATACAGTGCAGCTATCAGGGTCAACAGGGAGATGTTAGTCAGTCTGTGCGCGGAAACTATAAAACCCGTTTTTGAGGGGGACAAAATCTGACCGCTGTGGAAGGAAATACATCAGTTTATCAAGTGAATCCTGTATGTAAGCCGAATAACCGGTGAGGGGAGGGCGGAATTTTTGAGGACGTGGGGGCCTGGGTTTGATCAAGAGGGGGCGGGGGGGGGGGAACGGGCGGGGCAGCTCAACCTGTGCGTGGAAACTATGAAGCCTACCCTGTAAGTCGTACAACCAGTGAGGAGAGGGCGGAGCGTTCGAGGGGGTGAGGGTGGGGGTGGGAAGGGAGGGGGGGGGGTGCAGAAAGGGTTTTTCAACCAACATCTTTAGGTCGCATAGATGTGGGGGCTTGCTATACGTGTGGTACTAGGTCTAGGCGATGGTGCGGGTGGTGGGGAAGGAGGGGGCGTTGGGGGGGGGGGGCATGAATGAAAGCTACGTCATGGATGCTCTAATGAGGTGATATCAATTGCGCGTGGAAGTGTTTATTACTCTACCCGATTTCGATTGTGGGTGGGGCGTTTGAACAAAAGGGCGTGGAAAAAAAGGGGGGGGGAATGAATTGGAGCTACGGTATGGATGGCTAGAAAGATAATGAGGTGATATCAGCTGGCTGGTAGTGTTTACTACTCCCAGGCAGGTTATGATTTTAGGTGGGGCGTTTGAACAAGAGGGATCGGGGGGGAAAGGGGGGGGCGGGCGGGACACTTCAATATGCGCGCGGAAACTATAAATCCTTGAAGGGGACAAATCTGACGGTTGTAGCAACAAGACATCTCTCTACAGACATCACCTGCCTGGTATTGTTTATTATGTTTCTAGATGGGTAGAAAGATAATGAGGTGGTATCAGCTGGCTGGTAGTGTTTACTACTCTGGCAGATTTTATTTTTATTTGGGGCGTTTGAACAAGAGGGATCGGGGGGGGGGGGGGGGGGGGGGGGGCTTTAATATGTGCGCGGAAACTATAAATCCTTGAATAAGACAAATCTGACGATTGTAGCAAGAAGACATCCCTTTATATCACCTGCCTGGTATTGTTTATAATTCTAGAAGATTTATTTATATACGTGTGGTATTCACGGGTTTCTGGTGGACCAGTCTCGAAGTGAAGCACATTATTATTGTAGTTTGTTTTTGCTGACGGGCTTAACAAGTGCTGCTGTACATTGATTCTTGGGCGCAACGATGGGGATAATTCACACAAAAAAGAAACATTCGAGGAGCCGTTGTTGTTGTTTTTCACTGATCAATTTCCAGCTTAACTTGTACGAGGTTTAGCCGTCAGCGACCTTCTGGACAAGCCGTGGTCACAGGTGCCCCCTCCTGTCCTCCCCTCCCCCCCCCCCCCCCCCCCCGCGCCCGGTTAGACGATACACGCCGTCCATTGCCCGTTCACAAGCGAGCGCGATCTGCAAAAAACGTGGAAAACCACACCTATATAGAGGTTGTATGGTACCGCAATGACGTGTGCTATACACTATGTGCGATACGATATAGAGGCACGTTTTTTCCAAACATTTTTTCTGAACTTTGGGACTCCTTGACCGAATATCTCCCTGGAGTTTTTATCATTTGTTGTTTTGGCGATTTTTTCGTTTTATTCCCGAAGGCGATTTTTCACGCAGTCGGATTTGTCAGTCGCAAACGGTCTTTTTCGACTGAAGCCCAAATCGGACTTTCTTACAGAGTCGAAAAAGGGCTTTTTCGACTCAACTTTCTTCGACTGACAATTCTGACTGGCGGATTCAGTCGAAAAACTCGACTTTTTGGACTGGATCCCCCAGTCGAAAAACTCCGTCGAGAAAGTTTTACACGCGTGTTTTTTTAACCGATCGCATCTCTCATCCCACCACCAAACTCCTACAACCCCTCCCGACTACCACCTCCGCCTGCCGGCACTTGCCAAATATAGGCCTTAGCATACTCGGCCCCGGTAAAACTACCGCCTGCCCCCTTCAAGTCAAAACCCGCTGTCCCCCAACCAGTAATCCCGGAGGAATACTTGGCCACACAAGCTCCATCAGCCGCATCCCGTTTTGGGGGTAAAACTATTTGGAATTAGTATGGGATAGTTTTCGCAGTTCTGACGAAGGTTAAATGAACAAATTAACCACCCCCGATAACAAAAAAAAAACGAAGCACAAGCCGGTCATCCATCAACGTCATCGCCGTCGCCCCGCACCCAAGCCCCCTGGACTTAATCCCGTGTCCATCTGCTCCTCCTCCTCCGAACCACCATCACCATCGACATCAACCATGGCAGTATCGTCCTCCTCCTCCCTTCGTCGCTTCAACCCCTCGCCACCATCGCCTCCGCCTCCACCTTCTCCCGGCACTCGCCAAAGACAAACCCTGGCGTCTTCAGCCCCAGTGAAAATCGTCTGACCCTCCCAATCAAAAGTCCTAATCTGTTCGCTGTGTCCCCGTACCAACACCGCCTCCGGGGTTATACCGCCCGGAGATATTGTTGCCACGCAAGCCCCACCGTCGAACCCGCTGGTAACCAACCTTAGCCTATCCGTCCCATCGTCATAGTGACAACCCACAATGCAGTCCACCTGGACCCCCCACCCACCCCGGCTTCCCTCTGCCCCATGTCCTGCCCCGCTAGCCTCACCCGAAAGGTTTCCTATAGCCTGGCTGGAATCGCCTGCAGGGTTTCCTCCAGCCTGGCTGGCATCCCCTGGAGGGTTTCCTAGAGCCTGGGTGGCATTGGCCGGAGGGCTTCCTCGAGCTAAGGCGCGAACGTCGCCGAAATCTTTGATTCTTTGAGCGCCAGAAGCATGCCACAGTGAGAGTGTTTCGGTGTTGGTGCAGCAGTACGCTCCTTCCCCTTGAGGTCCGAAGAAGCCCACCGAGCGAACGGCGCACTCCGCGTTCATCACAGAATCCAGCGCCTGTATTAGTGATGGAAATCAACAACGAAAAAGGTGTTCACTTCGTACGGATTTTGGGGGTTTTGGTGATTGCTTAGGCATGGTCTTTAGATTGATTGGTTGATTGATTGACTGATTGATTGATAGATAGATAGATTGATTGATTGATTGACTGATTGATTGATAGATAGATTGATTGATTGATTGACTGATTGAATGATTGCTCGATTGCTCGTGATGATTCGATCATTTGGTTCACATGGCTTTTGGTACGGCACACTAAAAGTCATACCGCTAAAACGAATGAAATCAACGTCCTGTTGACGTGGTTATGATTGAAAATAATCGTGCATTAAAAAGCGATGCCCGAAGAAGCCTACCGAGCGAAGGGCGCACTCCGCGTTCGCAACAAAATCCAGCGCCTCTCGTGTACGGCAAAAAGTAACGCTCCATCATATATAGTAGCACGGACGTAGAGTAAGTAATACATCGGTGTGTCTGTACGGCAAAATTGAGGTTTCTCATATGACAGGACGGACGGAATGCTAGTCCAGACACAGTTCATATCGTGATGTGGTGATAGGGAAGCCTAACGAGAATTACGAGCGCTTGGATTTACCGAAAAAACTAAAGGTCCATGATATGTGTGCATGGCAGCCTGTAGTTGTACACTAAAGCCATTTGGTGCCAAGGCAATATCATATCTTCGGGTGGGAGGAGTGCCTGTATGGCAACGGAAATTATGAACGTTCCATGTATCACAGCAAAATCATGTAGCGATATATGTTGATGTATTATCATGCCCTCGTGAGAATCGATGAACGCCTGTACAAACAAACAGCTGACGTATTTGAAATAATGACACCAAACAGTGCAGGACACCTTCCAACAATACAAAACAGAAGTGCCGACCTACGCTGGGTTTCGTATTTGGGAGAGGGCGCATTCTACAATAAGTTAGGGATAACGCCTCCCGGGTTCCTTTCTGCTATTGTCAACATCAGCCTGTCTTTCTTATTAGCTTGTTTCTCATCCTCACTGTGTATCCTGTACTGTACTACATGAGACACTAAAATCTCACTGGGTTGCGTCAAGAAGCGCATGAGACTGTCCTCAGACCCGATCAGCACGGAGGACCGTTTGTACGTTATCACACCGAAGCCAGCGTAGAACGCGCCCTCCTTAAAATAGGAAACCCCGCCTGGGTGAGTAAAAACCTGTTTTATATTTTCCTGTTCCTTATTTTCAATAAGTATCCTGTTTCTTATAAGGCACTCACGTCCTCTTCGGTGGAAACTCCCGTGTCGAAGAAGCACATGAGACCGTCCTCAGATCCAGTTAGCAGGAAGGACTGTTTGTGCGGATGGAACCGAACCTGACACGACGACACGCGCCGCCCGAAACAAAACGTGTCAACAAAAGACACGGCATCATCAGCTACACGGCATGGAATCGACGGGCAGAGGCGACAGCGCGCAAAACAAAACAACGTTTGATTTCATCTTCCAAAAAACAAAAGTACAATGGCAACAGGTATCGATATCCCTTTATTGACATTATCGAAATGCCGAAGCAAAAGGGATACTTTATCGTCAGTGTGGGGCCGAAACTGCCCTGCCACCACAACACGCGCCGTCCGAAACTCCCTCGCTGTCGATATAGACGCGACAGTACACCCAGCAGGACATCTGTTACTGTCGGCAAAGTGTGAGCGGTGATGTACGGCGGGCGCTTCAGGAAACTCGAGAGGGTTAGTCGCACCTTTCTGTCGGCGCCTTCAAAACCGCGAAACAAGATCAAACAAGATCCGATGAATAAGGCAATATGAAAAGCCCGAGGCGCTTCGGTGCGACAACGAAATTCAATATGTAGCAGCCAGTATTGAATAGAAGAGATCATGCTTGTCTCGCAGGAGATGTTACCGAGTGCCGGGAGTTGTGTGGGGAGAGCTTCCTGAATCCACAGAGATTGCATCCTTCTGCGTAGCAACACGCATCCACTAATGTGAACAATACCATGTTCTGATAAGATTAGTTCATTTCTATGATACAGCTGGCATGAGGGCCGGCTAACTCTTGCTGTGCTCAGCGCGGCTCCCCGTCGCTCCGAACACGTGTCGAGCCGCCGGCTTTCCTCTTTCCTATCCTCATCATCAGCCATCACTTCATCGCATCATTGCCTACTGGAAGGGGCTATAAGGTGATAACAGGCGAGCGCGATTTTTGTATCTACACAACGAAAAAAAACAGGGACTCCCTTCGAGATGCTGAAGCCGGAAAACACGCCCGCCGCCGCTGACCGAGATTCATCTAGTCGATTAACCGAATGTCACATTCAACCAATCGACACGGGTCGATGAGGGAAGAACATGCTACATGCTTCTCGCGATAAAAGTGACAACGCGTACCGTAGTGGCGGGGGGGGAGGGGGGGAGAAGAGCCTGTTTAGTGACGCCGGACCTGAGTTACGACTAGGGAGGGAGCAGAAGAAAGAAAAATCGCGAAGAAATAGATGGGATAGTTGAGCAAAAAAAACGAGCTCCAGAGCATATTTAACCAACGCACACCACTCGGCGATTGTTAAAATATCCCGCATCGCGAGGTTCTGGCGACATGTACCCTACTATCCTCCCTTATTTTGATGTGATCACACGCGAGGGGTGCGGCAAATTCTAGGCAGTTTTTGAGCTCCCAACATGAGGGGTTCAACATCATCCATCATCACCCATCATCATCCATCATCATCCATCATCATCCATCATCACCCGAAACATGGCTCCGAAGGCATTCGTTATCGCGACCCGACCAAAATTTCTATGCGCTAGTCCTAAACAAACATCAGGACATACTCGAAAAATTGCATACCAACCAATATTTCCACACTCGAGGAGTTTATTAAGCGGTCAGAATGTCAGAAACATTAGTTAACCCAAAAACTGCAAGCCTAACCGCGCTATTGAGGGATGGCCGCACTATAGAGGGATGACTCATAATGTGATCACCCGGTATATGTGATACGGTATGTGCTGACCTGAGTAACAGCGTCGGAGTGGCACTCCTCGTACGTCCCAAGCGGTTTTCCTGTTTTCCTCAAGTCGTAGAACTCGACGGTGCAGCCCTTTCCCGTGGCGCAGAGATGCCCGTCGTAGCCCAGCTGCGCACAAAAACAAGCCATTCACCCAACAACGAACATATTATTTCTTCATCGGACGGCGGCGCGGTAATACGCATCGATCTATATCGGTGGGCAAAACTCGACAGCGGTATATTTGTTGCCTGTTGCGTCCTCTGCTGTAGTGTGGGCCGAAGCAAAGGCATCACTACCTCCCGCGAGGAACGATTGTGCCACCCCGTCGCTCATGGGCACGAGCTGAGTGTCGCCCGCTTCGGCCACACTCAAAATACTAGCGATCCACGCAATGCTGACAATCTCCGAAGAGCCATTGGCATGCGACATAGCGTTTTTAGTGCGGGTGATCGATCCCACAATAGAACCCTCATTAACAGTAAGTTGACAATGCGCCGACGGCTGATGATATACTTTTTTTACAACTATAGCATAGGTCGATCCATTTTGTCTTTCATCCCGATTTATTATCCTCTCGCAATATTCTCGCCCTCCCTCACAGTAGTGACTCAGATCCAGGCTAACATAGCGAGCCCTCGTCCCCCCGCCCCCCAACGGTACGTGCCTTCATTTTTAATCACGAGAATAAATCAGCATTTGCCTTCCCTGGTCGACTCGCGTCGAATTGTGCCCACCCAGTGAGGACAGTAAGCACGCTGTTGGTTTATGGCTCACAGCACACCTACCTGGTACGATATATCGCGAGGTGGCTACGGCACTATTGTATGAATCTGATAGTCATAGGTCATAGGCTGTCATTAGTGCCGTGCCTTGCGAGATGACGATACCCGCAGTGAATCGAGACCCCGAGCTATCCCGAAACAGCGCGGATGTCCCGATATCCGCAAAAAAGTGGGACCCTGAGCTATCCCGAGACAGTGCGGATGTCCGATGTCCGTAGGACGAGACCGCTGTGGCAGGGCGAGTTTCACTCCATTACAATAGGCCCCCGCACTCAAGGGTGTAGCATTAACGCTAGACCGCGATCGCTGAAAAGGATGCTGCGCTGAAAGTGTTCTTGGCAGAATCAACGCAGGGGTAATATCGTAAGAAGTTTGGGGGTCCAGCAGCGGGTGGCTTAGATACCTCATTTGATTTCGAGCTAAATATTAATACCCGGTACTACTTTTATTAGAGTGGAAGCGAAACGACGCCTCAGACAGACACCATGAAGCAGGTACCAGAGGACCAGGTACCTACAGTAGTATACTTGTACTCGCTTGCCCGCATCTACGAATTCACGCGAACACGGGGACGCAGCAAACGCGGCAAACGAATTACGTAGTCTAAAATAGCTCGGAGGCAGCCACCAAAACGCTGCAAAGGTCGGACAGATAATCGATCCCTACTTCATGGTCAATATGTCCTTCGGGGAAGATCTGTATGGTCTAGTTCATGTTTCCGGGTGGGAGCCGCACGATCTGCATAATCTAATAATAACACACAACTCCTGCGTTGGATCTGTACTCCATGTATACAGATCCTGCAAAACATATGCGGCAGATACAGGATGTACTGCAGATGACATGGATGATCTAGATCGTGCTCTGCCCTACAGGTAAAAAGTAAAAAGCATGCTATCCTGCGTTGGATCTGTACTTCATGTATACAGATCCTGCAAAACATATGCGGCAGATACAGGATGTACTGCAGATGACATGGATGATCTAGATCGTGCTCTGCCCTACAGGTAAAAAGTAAAAAGCATGCTATCTTTGGTCCTGCTACCCGCCTGCTAGAACTGCCGTGAGAGCGCAGCCAGACGAGTATGACAGGAGCATGCTGCGCCCGTATCGTATTAGACAAATCCTTACGTTGTACCAGGTGTCGTACTGCAGTAAATTGGACCTTACGAACGTATTGCTGCTGTTATAGTCCCCCAACCAAGCATTGGTGGAGGGCGGATGATTTAATCGTCAGTTTTTGTCTTTTTTTTTACCGGCTCCGAAACTCGTCTGAAGTCCTAAAGCGGCATTGTTTGTGGACTCTACTTGAACAAACAGAAGCGTCCCAGAGGAGCGCCGCATATAAACTGCTGTGCCCAAAAGTGCAAACTCAAACCAGCACCACTACTCGCTACCCTATTCATCTACAGCCCGCAAGAGAAGACACGGACACACGCCTAGCATGCTATATAGCTTTAGCTTCCCATCGCCACTCACCGCCATGCTCCAGACCTCTTCCCCCGACTGGCCGAACGTAGCCGTGCTCGACAGCGAACGCGCATCCCACCCTCTCACAGTCCCGTCCTCAGAGGCCGAGAACAGCGCATGGCAGTCGGAGGGCGAGAAGGCTAGCTGGGTCAAGGCGCCGGTGTGCCCCGAGAGCTGCCCAAGTGCGAACATAGTTTGCGACGAGTAGAGCTTGATCTCCAGGGAGGAGAGGGCTGCTGCGATCACGCCACCATCGCAGCTCCGCTCCAGGTGGGTGATGTATTCCAGCTGGGGCTCGCGGTTGCTGCTCGTGCCATCCTCACCGTCGACAGCAATATCGTTGTCGTTCGCTGCTTCAGGGGGACGCGGGGGTGCTGCAACGACGGATTTGATGAGGTCAAAACGTGGAAGAGGTCTCATGGCTGAGCGGACTCTTGTCGTTCAGCTGGGCGCTAGCTACGCAGCGCTAGGGATGGTCGCTGGTGGCGGCAGCAGCTTATGCGCAGTAAAGTATGTCCCCGAAACCCGTTTAAATATGACACTTGTTCCTCCTGGAAACCCCTAAAATTATTATCCCCGGACCCTTCTTGAATGTCGCTATTACTACTTCTGAAAACCCCAAAAATCGTAAACTCTGACTGAAAACTGAAAATCATCGTAACTTAGACCTGAGAGTGTACACCACAACGAGAGAGGGTGGAGATGCTGTGCGCGTGAAGAAAGCACGCTGTGTGCCGGAAGTGATTGCCAAATCCCCGGAGGGGAACTTTCCCCGGCGGAATCTGTGCCCAATAATCGAAATCGTCGGGAGGGGGCACTGCAAGGCACTGTCGTGAACCTTCACCAAGCGCTGTGCCCCCCCTCCCCAACCAACTACAGCAAGTTACGCTGTTAGGTGGCAGGCGCCACTGCTGCCGTGTTCGTGCATGCTCGTATCTGGCTAGAGAACAGGACGGATGAAGCGGTTCTACTGCTCGCTGGGTCACTTGCTGTTCTTGGCTTCACTGTGCGCGGCTATCCTCCTTGCGCACCTGGTGGATGGGTATGCATGGTGCCAGGAGTATTGGAACTGGGACGGCAAGGTGAACCAGCAGGAAGCAGTACCAAGAGTACGTAAGTAGCGGCAGCACAAGCAGTCTACGTGTAGCATTGACCAGCGAGGGGCGAGCAGGGTCGGTGCAGGGGTTGAGTAGCAGAACATACGTGGTTGTTGTTGTTGTTGTTGTTGTTGTTGTTGTTGTTGTTGTTGTTGTTGTTGTTGTTGTTGTTGTTGTTGTTGTTGTTGTTGTTGTTGCTGTTGTTGTGTTAGACTCGTTGTACTTGCTGTACTCGTTGCAGTTGCTGTCCTACTTGCACTTGTAGTTCTTGCTGTACTTGTGGTGAGACGAAGACTGCTGCTGTACTTTAGTACATAGTGCGACTACTATGTATGGCACTGTATTGTGCTCGGTGCACTTGCTGTGTACCTGCAGCCAGCAGCAGCATGCCAGCAGCAGCATGGGTCTACATAGTCCCACCGCAATACCAGTACGCTTAGAGAAAGCAAAACAGCCGGCGATATTAGAGGTAAAAGAAGATGGTGAAATTGTGAAAATGGAATTCTTGCACGATTGCACAACACGACAATCAAGACTGCATCAAAGATCCCTGGTACTGTTTTAACACCAAGGGTAGTCACCGACCTATATCCTTCACGAGGACAAATACTAGTAATTGGTACCTGGTAGTAATGAGGCGCGGCCTCAACACCTGCAGTATTAATAGTCATATCTGGGACGCATCATATATGGAGTTCCTTGTACAGTCGACCACGCACATGTCTTTTTTTCAGAGCGTCTTTAGGGCCCAGATTAACGAGACCACGCACATGTCTTTTTTTCAGAGCGTCTTTAGGGCCCAGATTAACGAGACCACGCACATGTCTTTTTTTCAGAGCGTCTTTAGGGCCCAGATTAACGAGCACGGAAAATCGTAATTCGATTTTTCTTTTTTATTTCATGAAAAACACACGAAAAATTCAACTTTGATTCTTATCAAGGAACGGCGTAGTGCGTTCTAGGAAATAAAAGAAGAAAAAACGCTAAATGGTCAACGAATACCCGTGCGCAACGACCGACGCGAGCGATGGCTCGCGTCCTGCCCGGAGCGCCGCGGCTAGCCGCAGATTGTTAATGCCGGCAGCGGCTTGGAGGCTATGGCTCTAGGCGCCTCTTGGATGGGCTGGCGCCACCCCGCCCCCGACACGGGCAGCAGCGACGGGGATTTAGCGGTCGAACTTCTGAGCGAAATCATCATGTATGTGGTAGTTGGTCGTGTAACTTTCGAGGTGCAGGGCGACGAAAAACTGGGTTTGCGGCGGTCTCGATTGTTTTCGAAGCGTCGCAGGCGGTCTACGCTGTGCTAAGGGCCTTCGGAGGCCGCGCTGCGGCTGCTCTGGTGGTCCTACCTCCCGCAATGGTGGCTTCTCGCCTCTTGATCAGCCGACGACATGGCACCAATTCGCGTGGCCGGCTTCGGTTACACAGAAGAAGCCATGTCTAGGTGGACAAACTCCCCAAATTAAATATCGATTTTCGACTAAATTCGACCGAGGAAGTCTTTTTCTACTTCTTTGAAGTTGATTTTTCGTATTAAGTCTGAAAATGTCTGCTTGGTGATTCATTTTTTGACCAATCATATGCAAATTAGATTCAATTCTATAAAAAAAAAATCGAAATTCGATTTGGCAAGTTCCTCGTTAATTCGGGCCCTTAACGCTGGGAATCGGGACTTATCGAATTGAGGGTGTACCGGTAGGTTCGACATCATCACTGCCTCGGGTTTCCTGAACGAAAAAGCATGATGAGCGAGAGCTGATGTTGTTCTCGACGCGCTTGTCGGCTTGCTTGTGCATATAGCAGGTGCTCGTACAGCAGCAGAAGCTTAGATATGATAGTTCCGCCGTTTTCTTCGGTTGAACTCTTGACAGAACGATGAGCATCCAACTATCTCCGGTATTGTGGTCTTTTTATTACTGGTATTCCGTACGAACATCTACGCTGTTTGATATTTACGTTCTGTATTCAAAGAGAAAAATAACTCGTCGATCAATCCCCTAAAAGTAGGTACTCGTGCAGCAGCATAGATAGTTTTTACAGAAAGAAAAATGTCCAACAACCTCCTGAAAAAAGCTACTACTCGCACAGCAGAAGGCGTAGAAGCATCGGTAGTAACAGCAGAACGGCACACGGGACCAACGCCGGGTCAGTGTCGCTGTGCGTGTGTGTCGTCGATCAACCTCCTGAAAATAGGTACTCGTATAGCAGCATGCTGCAGCATAACAGATGGTGCTCCCTTTTTTTTCGGTTGAATTGTTGAAGGCTCCCAATTTGCATCTCCGATCATAAAACACGATCAGCGTGGGAGAAACCCATACTGTACTCGTATATGACAGACTCGTATATGACAAAGCCCAGCAATGCCTGTCAAATCACAACATGCCGCACACCCAATAGTGTCTTCAGAGAAAAAAAAAGTCGATACCCGTACGACTGGTGGTGCTGTACTCGTAGCAGGGGCAGCATTAGAATCAGCAGCAGAGCAGACGCAGAAGCAGATGTAGGTAGCACGGCACACGGGACCAGAGCCGGGTCAGTTTCGCTGTGCGTGTGTCTCGTCGATCAACCTCATGAAAATAGGTATACTCGTGCCGCAGATGCTGCGGCCAAAAGTATACTGTACTCGTATATAACGTAGCCCAGCAATGCCTGTCAAATCACAAAAAGACGCACACCCAGTATTTGGTGCCTGTGAAATCACACCTTGCCGCACCTATCTCGACGAACTCTCAACGACTTACAGCGAAACCAGCACGAGAAGAGTTGTCTGTCATTTGTGCACTGTGCGCAGGGCCCGTGGGAACTGGCGTTGGTGCCGTGTACGCTTGAGTGCGGTGAACAAACGTGGCCGAAGAACTTGATACTAACAAACGTACAAA
Source organism: Undaria pinnatifida (assembly GCA_012845835.1). Classification (NCBI taxonomy): domain Eukaryota; class Phaeophyceae; order Laminariales; family Alariaceae; genus Undaria; species Undaria pinnatifida. The sequence goes on from JABAKD010000029.1 coordinate 459,325, forward strand.
CGAACATACACATACAGAGAAAGTAATTCGAGGCGCCCTACCCTACCCTACCCTACCCTCGTATTAATAGTATGCGATCCGACGGTATGAAGAGGCTTTTTTTCCTTCGAAAACCAAGAAAAAAAGTTCAGCGCTGCGCGCTTTCGCGCGCCTCATTATAACCCCCAACACGCGCGATCGGGGTACGTATCACACACAGCTTTCGAAGATGAGCTTCGACGAAATCCTCCACCTGACAGCTGCACGAGAAGTGTTTTTTGTTCAAAATAACAAGGTACAGCAGTACGTAGTATTAATAGCCCGTCTATCGTAGCGCAGGTATGTGCACTATAGAGGGAAATACCGGCAGTATAGCGGCAACCGGCACTACTCCAAATACTGCAACTACTGCTGTTTCCCACATATACCAAGCAATTCCACAGGCACCATGGCGGGCAACCGGCACTACAGGGGGACCAAAAATATCTGTATGCTTGTGAGGTGCACCGCAGTCAGATTTTGTCCCCCTTGACGCAGGTTATACAAATCCGTGCAGGATGTTTACATAGCATCTATGTTGACCCTGGTATTATACTAGCTAGCACTATTAAATAAGGGGAATCACCGACCTATGTATTTCTTGGGGACACACGTAGACATACACATACACCCCCCGTAACACGCGCGCTCGAAGTATGAAGAACCACACACGGCTTGCAAAGACGAGATTCGACAAATCCTCGATCTCACAGCTTAAGAACTGTGTTTTTTGTTTTTTGTATAAGAGGTATCATAGTACCCACGGCAGTGGAACACTGAACACAACAGCACACTGGTCGTCAGTGATACCTCTGCTGCCACGACCTAACTTCACGCCCATGAAGTAAAGCGGACTGCGTAATTGTTGCGCTGCTGCTGTGTTACTGTGGTGATTTTCTCAACATTGGTGTACTAGTGTTTTTGTTGAAATGGCTCAACTCTAAAGGTGGCCCTTCACCTTGCCTGGTATCCAACTTGTTTTTTCGTCGAAATATGATAGCGCAACTCCAAGGACGGGAGGAGGTGGCCTGCTGAGGATGGCGTGGTGATCACGTACATCAATGGCATTTTTCACTCGGTTCCAGAATGGGAGAGCATTACGCACCAGCTTCAGGCTATCTTTGGACACGAGGTGAGTGTTATAAGGCTTCGCACGTCATTTCGCACGACATATACTGCAGGAGACCTAGTAAAAAAACAAGGAAATATGCTGTAACTCTCGCTAGGAAGTCGCGTTGCTGGATACTTTTACGTAACTGTTGTCAACCTAACCCGTACAACCTCACCCGTAGAAGCCAACCCAACCCAACCCAACCCAACCCAACCCAACCCATCCCAACCCAACCCAACCCAACCCATCCCAACCCAACCCAACCCAACCCAACCCACCCCACCCCAACGCAACGCAACCCAACCCAACCCAACCCAACCCAACCCAACCCAACCCAACCCAACCCAACCCAACCCAACCCAACCCAACCCAACCCAACCCAACCCAACCCAACCCAACCCAACCCAACCCAACCCAACCCAACCCAACCCAACCCAACCCAACCCAACCCAACCCAACCCAACCCAACCCAACCCAACCCAACCCAACCCAACCCAACCCAACCCAACCCAACCCAACCCAACCCAACCCAACCCAACCCAACCCTGCGGTACATACTGATGTGCTGATGTATACTGCCTGTGTTGCTGCTGTTTTGTTGGTCATAAGTATCCAGCTCTTCTTTTTTGGGAAATATCCCAGGTGGTCGGTCCGGCGGGGGATACTTTTTGATTCGGCATTCCGGGAGATGGAAAGGAGAAAGGAGCCATTAGTCGTTTTTGCGCCAATGGTAAATTAGCAACTCGCTTCGCTCCTATCAAGGCCCAACAAGGCCTATCAAATACAAGAACTGCTGATCCGTATATGGTTTACTTTGCCTAGCGTTGTGTTTTCCGGCTGTCTGTACAATATACTGGATTGGCGTATCGACCCTTCAATTGATCGAACTCACAACTGACGTATTTGGAACGATTTTTGGAAAAAAATAGGTTCGTCCTTTTTACAATCCGTCTTCCGGATGGTGGATAACGGACGCGTCGAAGGCCACCTATCACCTCCTCAGAAAGCCGGCGAACGATACTGTCGCTCAGGGTGAGAGGTTGGCATGCTTTTTCGTGAGGGAGGGGGGGTGCTTTTGTTTTCTGCTGCTCTGCTGTGTCCCATTGGAAGGAGGATGGATGCCTTTATTTGCAACTGCAGTGTGAGAGGAGGATGATTTTTGCTGTTGTTGCTGTTGTTGCTGTGTCCCGTTGAACTTACTGGTATGCCCCGCGAGAAGGGAGATGCCTTTGCTTTGAAGTGGACTGATGGTGAACATTGGACCCCAGGCGGCGTGCAGGGTTCATGCGCCTACCGGCGTACCCCTGTAGGCCGAGTCCAGGGGTGTTGCCAGGTGTGCGTGTGTGCGTGCGTGGCTGTGCTATACAACGCCTTGCGTTCAAGTTGGGGCTTGTCTTTTTTCATCTCGGGCTGAACAGACCGGTCTGTCCGGTGAAAAATACGAAATTGATCATTTTTTATGATCACAAAAAGGGTTAAGGTCAGGTATAGAGTACTCTGTCAAATCAAGAGCCTAGGAAAGAAACGGATGCATCTCTACCGTGCTATTAGCAGCATGTTACTAGCATGTGTCTGTGTCCTGCGAGGGGGGATACGCTTTTGCTTTGAATTGCTGTGGGGGGGGGAGCAAGCTTTTGTGTCTTTGTTTGCACACTGCCGGTGTGTCCCAGGATGTTGTTTGTGGTGTTTGCGACTGCTACCTACCGCGTTTCGTCGCAGGGGGCATGCTTTTGTTTCCAACTGCTATTATAGCTTTTGTTTGCATTTGTTTGTCTGTTCTATCAGGAGGAGGATGCGCTTGTTTTCAAGTGTTTTCTTGTTTTCGAGTGTTGTTTTGTTTTTCGCTTTTTGCTGCTGTTGTGTCCCACGAGAGGGAGCATTCTTTTGTTTTCAACTGCTGCTGTGCCCCGTGAGAGGGAGGATTCTTCGGTTTTCAACTGCAGTGTGAGAGGGAGGATGTTGTCTTTCTTCCAACTAGAGTATGAACTAGAGTATGAACTAGAGTATGATGATGATGATGGATGCTTTTGGTTGCGACTAAGTTGTTTGCAGCTGTTGCTGTTGCTGTTGCTTTTGCCCTGTAAGACGGGGGATGCTTTTGTTTTCAACAGCTGTGCGAGAGGGAGGATGCGTTTGTTTGTTCCTTTGTTTGTTTTGAACTGCTGGCTTGTTCCGCAAGAAGGAAGACGTTTCTCTTTGAACGTTTCTCTTTGAACGTTTCTCTTTGAACGTTTCTCTTTGAACGTTTCTCTTTGAACGTTTCTCTTTGAACGTTTCTCTTTGGACGTTTCTCTTTGAACGTTTCTCTTTGAACGTTTCTCTTTGAACGTTTCTCTTTGAACGTTTCTCTTTGAACGTTTCTCTTTGAACGTTGCTCTTTGGACGTTTCTCTTTGAACGTTTCTCTTTGAAGTGCAACTATGTCCCGCGGGAGGGGAGATGCCATCGTTTTAAACTTTGTGTCCCGCGTTCGATCGGGATGTCTAGGAAGGATGTGAGAGAATACGCTCGGATCAATCGTTGGGCAACGCTGTTCGCTCTTGGGTGTCGTCGCGCTGTCCATGCCGCATTTTCCAACGTGACCGTTAGTGGATGTGGGGGCAGGGTGGTTTGCTGCGCGGTGAGGCTGGTTACGAGGTGTGCGGAGCGGCTCGTGCGTGCCCTGATCAAGGGATGTCGAACGTGGTATTCCCTAACCAGCTGCGCAGTTTTCTTGGCTTCCAGGGTAAGAAGCGCTCGTTTGTTCAACGGATGCTGCTTGCCGCAACGTACTCCTTATGATAGCTACCTCTACAGAGCATCACGGTCGTCTTGTACCTCGTTTGCCCTGGGTATATTATCTGATGTTTTGATCCTTCGTTGTTTTGCGTTCGCCGTGCGCCCTGTTTATATTGTCGATGCTGTGGATGCTGTCGGCGATTCCGATGAATAATAGCGCTGGGGGAACACCTTGGTCAGGCGGTGGACGACGTGGGAAAGGGGAGGGTCCTGCACATCGCACACAGCGGCGGTGCTCTCATCACCTACCTCGCGGCCCAGCACCACCTCACACAGAGGTACCTGGTACTAACATCTCGTATTATAATGGTATCATAGTGATTGCGGCAGGTTTTACAGCACCTAACATGCCCCCACGCCAATATAGCAACATTTCCATGACAGGACTGACTCCATGGCACTAAAGTGCAAGAGAGGCTTGTCGCTTGAGTGGATTTTGAGAGCATGCACGATACCTGGCGCATGTCGCACTGTCGTGCTTTATGCGAACTACAGGACTTCAGCAGCCCGGGCTCATGTGCTTGGGGACGAAATGATGGCCTTATGGTAGACGTTCTTTTGAATGGTTTTCATTTGCGTGCACCTGGCGCGTGCCTCACCGTCGTGTCTTCGCGAGGTACAACACTGCAGCAGCTCGGTACGATGTGCTACGGTGCTAGGTAGCACGTCTGCTTTGCCTTGACATTGTCTTGACTAGCAGCTCGCGAGGATGTGCTGCGGTGCTAAAGTGTGGTTGCTTTGCGGTAGCGTGATCCTGACTGCGCTTTTTTTGTGCTCGGCTGCGGGCGGCGTGCAGAATGACTGCGTTGCCATAGCATGACCCTGATTGCGGCTTTTTTGTGCTCGCTTCGTGGTGACGGAGGACAGTGGGCAGGGTACAGTATTATTTAGTCAGTTTTCCTAGGGTCTGCTAGCAGGACGTTTTTTCTCTTTTGCTTTCCTTACTTCCTCTTCTTATCTTGTATTTTCTTGTTTTTTTTGTCTTGTCTCTTTTATTTCCTTTCCTTGTTCGCTTTCTTTTCTTTCCTTTCCTTTCCTTCCCTTTCTCTTCTTTTCTCTTCTTTTCTTCTTTTTGCAATTGACTTGCGTCTGACGTGCGTAGGCGTAGTGATAGGTGCTACGTGTAATATATACTATACCTGGTAGTCTTTCCCTGGATGGCAAGCGGTATAGTCGGTATATATATAGTCCGTTTCTCCAGGCGCGACTATTTACGGGGGACCCTAGTAAATAGGACCTACGGTGGACACAAAAAGCTATATATTAATATATTTTTACTAACAATATTTGGTCCTATTTACTACCGTCCTCCGTAATAGTGAGACGTCTGCATCAGTGTGGATCTGGCACATCGTAGGCTGACTCCCGATTTCATTTTTTATATGTTTCTGGAGGAGGCATGAATTGCGCAAGCTGTGATATGCGCGTGTACCACCTTTGGTTTGTGTTTTTTCCCTGGGGTATTCCTCAGCTCCAGAGTGACTTGAGCCTGTCCTGTGACCACGGGCTTGATTGTACGAGCTCATAGGACAACAACAACAACAACAACTACAACGGTATGGCTGCATTGCGTTGGCACGACCCGAAATTTTTTGTTTTTGTGTGTGCTGGGTTTGTTGCGGCGCAGGCAGCGAGATAAGATCGACGTGATCACGTTCGGCGGAGCTCGCAGCATCACGCGGAAGTACTTCAGCGGCCGCGTCGGTGAGCGCGCACTAAAAATACTACATTCGTAGTGCGTTATTGTCTATTTTATAGTATTAGCATGAATAGCACATTATTATATTCACATTAATAGCACTTTATCATATTCACATTAATAGCACTTTTATCATATTAACCTTAACACAACCGACCGCCAAGAAAGCCTCGCCGCTCTAAGGTTTGCTTCATAAGAACACGACGACAGTGGCCTACGCTCTGACCAGCACCAACAACAAAAACGCCCCCACCGCGGAGTGTCCACGCTGTGGACGCCAGCTTCTGCTCGTAAGAGAACAACCCCACGAGGTTCGAGTTTCCCGGCTGTCCGGGGTACCCGGAGGACTGTTGCTGGACAGGGCTGAAGCTAGCGTTTCCGAAGGCTTGGACCTTTTGCTGCAGTCGGCCATTCTCGCCGTGTTCTTCGAAATCAAACTTTAGAGCGACGGGGCTTGCTTTGATGGCCGGTTGTGGTCGTGTGCGAGTGTGCGCGTGGTATTTTTTGTTCGCATCACATAGTGCGCACCTTATGTAAGGCCTTTAGCGCCTCTCGCATAGAAATCCCGGGGAGTTGTCGTATCCATGCCCTCGGGCAAAAACACTTTTGAGGGCTTGCCACGCGCGACGCACTGCACGACACACTGCACGGGTTGCCCCCAAATCTCGATGCCAGTGACCGCACTCACCCTTCGGGTTCAACTCCTGCCCATCCCCTTGGTGTTTTGGCTAACAGTGCGCGTAGGAAGAAATACTTCCCGGAAACAGAGGCAAAAATGACAAACGTAACTGGTCGTGCATTATTACCATTAATAGCATATTTTATATTGTAATATATTATTAGTATTTTATTATCCTGTAGTCAGTTGTTGACCCCTTGGGACCTTAGAGGGGAACGCTTGCGGACAAAAAATGGACGACCACAACGTGAGCCACAGGGGGCAACACAGGCTGTTATTTTTCATGCATAGATGCATAGAATAGCGGTAAATATGTCAATGTCATATGCACAACTCCAATGCTTACAGCTGTACCACACGCGTGTAGCACCAACTACATCAACCATAACTATCGTAAGCTGCACGCTCGCACTGCCGAAAGGCGGGTCTTTCGGTCGCTTCTCTCGTTTGTGTTTTTTGGCATTCAACACCCCGACCCAAGATGGTTACGAGGTAATACGAAGTAGTCAATAGCTGTCCTGTCCTGTCCTGTCCTGTCCTGTCTTGTCCTCCCCGCTCTTTCCCGCCGTTGCAGTGAACTACTATGCCAGGAACGATCCCTTGGTGAAGTTGGACAGGCGTGCGGCGGAGCTGATGAAGCTCACCAGCGACACTAAGTTCCAGGAGGTGCGATATACTTCGATAGTGCGTGTTCCCTCTGTAGTGCCGGTTGCCCGCTATAGTGCCCGTGAAATTGCTTGGGACAGATGAGAACAACCGGTGTTGGCGCTATATGCGGAGTGGTGCCGGTTGCCGTTGTAGTGCCAGTATTTCCCTCTACAGTGCACATACTGGCACTATATTGGGACCACTACTGTAACGCAGAATAGCTTGGCGCGTTTCTTTTGTGGAGGTGGTGGCTGCCCGCTCGTAATAATAGGTATGGTGCCACATCATCTCGTGTGATATATAATGGGTATGGTGCCGCATCTCGTGTGATATATAATAGGTATGGTGAGACATCTGGTGTGTTGTTGGTAAACGTATTGCGCTCTACATACGGTTGCAAAGGAAACTCCTGCAGGGTATTCAGGCGGAAGGCTGCCGGACCATAACAACCGTGAAAGGGAATACTTCTTGCCGAGGGAGGGAGGAAGGGAGGGAGGGAGGGTGGGTGGGTGGGTGGGAGGGAGGGAGGGAGGGAGGGTGGGTGGGAGGGAGGGAGGGAGGGAGGGAGGGAGGGAGGGAGGGAGGGAGGGCGGAGGAAGCGGGAAGGGGTCAGGACGGGGGGGAGGGAGGGAGGGAGGGAGAAAGGAGGGAAGGAAAGAAGCAGGGCGTGGTTGTCGTTCGATGTGCGGCCAGCCAAGAGCGTATTGAGAGTACCTAGTACTTTTTTTTCTTCTCTTTGCGGCCTCTATCCAGATGTACTTGTTGCTTTTGTTCTAAATGATCATGTAGCCTTGTTTCAAAAGGTAAATCCTGAAACTTTTCAGGAGTAAGCAAGAAAATGATTTTATTAAATGGTTTTGACGTGTGATATGACATGCGCGTGTGCTCCATGTCATATTGAGTAGGATAACACGCTTGGGGGTTTGTATTGCAACCCGTGTTTTCTGTGTGACTTGTTTGAACGTCAGGTGAGCGAGAAGCACAATACCACGTTCGTGTTCCTCGAAGGGCGTGCGAGGCAATTTGTGCTCGACCACTCCCTGGAAGGCCCAACGTACCAGCACGCCTTGAGGAAGGAGGCCAAAGGTAAGCCCCCCTTGTGATCGATGCACACAGGCTTTCGCCATTTTTGATATTTTGGTCTCGTAGACTGTGTGTGCAGCGCTGTCATATGTGATACCAGTTGTATATGTTACCACGGAAAGTGGAGGGCGCGCGAGCTAGCGCTGAATTTCACATACCGCTGAGTTAAATTGACACGCGGCGTGGACGGAGATAAATGGGAGTGCGGTGAGCTTAAGCTTTGCTCTCCCCTATCCGCCGGAGGATAAAACATACTAAAAACATTCATAGTGTAGACATACTTACGACTATCTCGGCGAGTCATACGTCTTGAAATCACTTGACTTCAAGGGCCTGCTTCGGCCTCAGCGCTCCCACCCTGAACACGCCTGCCCAAGCCGTCCTCTCTGAGAACCTTCCCGGCGGCTTTCTTTGCATTCCTTGCTTTCTTCACGTTCGTGGTCGCCGGGACGCCCCAACACTAATTTCAAGACAAAATCTCCGGCACTGCTTCAGGATAAATATCCTCACACCATTTTTAATACGTTTTTTCCACACTAAAATCAATGTTGTTTTTCAAAAAGCCGAAAAAAACTCCGAAACAAAATAGATTTCGAAAACTCGACTTGGAATCAGAAAAGAGTAAAAGACGAGCAAGATAGGTGACTAATTTCAACCTAGCAGTGCCGATAAACCAAATGAAGTGCCTTGGTACAAAGCGTTTGTCCGAATACGTACGTGCACGTTTATTTTGCACCTATTATATCATATGACACGTTGTTCGTAGACTACAGGTGTACAAGTGCACGTTCATTTCGCACTTGTTCCTTGTGGTCATGTCACAATAAAAACACACCCGCCCGCAGCTCCTAGAGCTACAGCAGCAGTAGTAGGTGTCATGTTGCCGTCGGGCATGTATCACATGGACAACACAGCACAGCACAGCACAACACAGCGCACGCAAGCCTCGAGGCGTCACATTATAACATTACGTAACATTATATACCGGTATGTACGTGTGAACTGCTGTGTACGCATCTTTTTGCTTTCTTCATTGATTGTCCTCTCTCCGTCCTCATTTTTTCTTTTCTTTCGCAAATTGCGCCTGTGCTGCCGACCAGAACTTGACACCGCCAGCAAGCACAGGGCAATCAGCTCTGCACAAGTAGCTCTTGGCATTGTCAAATCGCTAGTTGCACCAAATCATGGGCCTCTTCTTTCTGCCTCCTTCATATTTTGTAGTCTTCTTGACTGCGCGAGCGCAGCGGACGGCTGCCGCCCGCGGAGCGGAGCCCTTTTGAATACATGTGCATTCATACAGGGTTTCTCTGCGGGATGTGATTGGCTTGGAATCTCGGAGATGCCTCAAGTGAAAAGTGAAAGGAGAAAAGAGAAAAGAAGGAACACACAAGGGGCACAAGCGTTCCTATGAGCGATGCCACGTATAACATTCAACAGCTCTTTGAAAACTAAAGGAAAAACAAGCAGTAACCAGGCAAGCATCACCAACCAGCCCAAACGAGTTTGCAGCTTAGGTTGTTGACCGGTCTGATCGTAAATACTAAGCATAAATGAAGATTTAGCGGTTGTTTTTGCACCGTCCGCCCCTCCCTCCGTCTCTCAATCCCTCCCTCCCTTCCCAGCTTTCCGCAGAGCCCACTTCGGGCCTCTCTCCCCCCTATCCTGGGACTACGAGTTCTCTCTCCTACGCCTGGTTCGAAAGAAAGCCGCAGGCTTATCCGGCATCCACGACTTTTTCTCCACGGAGACATTCGGCGTGCGCTCCTTTAGAAAAATCGTCGCCCGACTCACCGGCTTCCACGGCTTCTTCAGCGGGAAAAAGCCTACTCCGGGAGTTCACGTTGCCGTTATCGGGGAAGGACCCGAAAGGTCGCACAGCTATGAAGGAGGCTTCTGGGGGGCGGTGAGGCGGTGGTGGCCATGGGAACGGGAGCATGATAGGGTTGGGTTGATGACGCCAGCTAGTGACCCGGCGGAAGGGGGAAGAGACCCCGGTAGTCGGTTTTGGCTGGGTTTCCGCTGGTATTCGGATGCGAGGCGGGGGGAGGAGTCGGAGCCTGAAGATGACGAGACGGTACGTTCTTTGTCTTCTCTTTCTGTAGGTGATGGCGGTGGCAGTAGTGGTGATGGCGATGGTGAGGGTGCTCAGGCGGTATCACGAAGCCGGTGGGAGCAGGTCCAGCACTTCTGGGCGTCCGGTCGGGAGGAGTCGTCGTCTCAGGGGGGAAGCGGGACGGAGCCACCGGACGGTGGTGGTGGTGTGGCACAGGGAACGACGGGCGAGGAGAGGGAGAATGCCTCGTCACATGAAGAAGAAGGGGGAGCGGGGGAGCAATCGATGGAATCGGTTCCAGACAGGCGCTGGTTGTCTGTAGGATGGACTCCGTGGGGTGCGGTGAAAAAGCCGGACGCCGAGCCGAGATCGCCTCTGGGACAGGCAGAAGGGGGGGGCGAGGAAGAAAGCTCACCTAATCTGGGTGGGAACGGAGAAGGGAAGGAGGGGGAGGGGGAGGGAGAGGTGCTCGGAAAGGTGCTCGAGGGTCAGACGGCCTTGAAAGAACCGTCTTACCTTCAGCGATGGTGGCCGGCTAGCTCGGCGCAAGAGGTGGAACCAGAGGTGGCGGCGTCAGCGGCCGGCAGCGTTGGTGAAGCTGGTCCCGACGGAGGGGGAGGGGCGGGGGGGGAGGAGATCGGAGCGGTGGTTGAGGCTCAGCCTTTGCCGGAAGAGTCGGGTTACCTGAAGCGGTGGTGGCCAATCAGCCCGGCGCGAGAGATGGAGCCAGAGGAGGCGACATCAACGGCCGGAATCGTTGGTGGCACCGTGTTAGAAGAAGCGATTTGCGTGGAGGAGGAGGAGAGGGAGGAGGGGAAGGAGGCTACTGAGAGGGGGAAGGGCCAGGAGCTGGGAGCAGCCGCTGAGACTCAGCCTTCGCCGGAGGAGTCGTCTTACCTGAGGCGGTGGTGGCCAAGCAGCTCGGCGCAAGAGGTGAAACCAGGGGAGGCGGCACCAACGACCGACAGCGTTGGTGACGCCGTGTTGGATGAAGCGACGGCTACTATGGGGGAGGAGGGGGAGGGAGAGAGGGAGGAGGAGAGGGGGAGCATAGGGATGGGGATTGAAGCGATAGTCGTGGCTCAGACTCCGTCGGACGAGCCGTCTTACCTTCAGCGGTGGTGGCCGGCCAGATCGGTGCGGAGGGTGGAGCCAGAGGCGGCGACACCAGCGGCCAGCGGCGTTGGTGAAACTGATGCGAAGGGAGATGAAGGAGAGGAAGAAGTGGCAGTCGTCGCGGGGGTGGATCCCTCGGACAGAAGTGAGCTGGAGGTGGAGGAGGGAGTTGCGGAGGAGGTGGCTGTGGAGGCTGGGGGCGAGTCTTCTTCGAGAAAAAGAGAGCAGTCTCTGCTCCGGATGTGGTGGCCAGCGAGTAAGGACCCGTCGGAATCGCGGCAAGACGACGTAGACAGTGGTGTTGGTGACGACAATGAAGAAGGCTGTGCGCAGAAAATGGAGCACGGGGGGGTAGGAGAGGAGGATGAGGAGGAGGGGGGGTTGGGACGGGAGCCGAAGGAGCAGATACTGGAGAAGGGGGGGGTGGGGGGGAAGGACGAGGGAAGGGAGATAATGGAGCAGGGGGGGTTGAGGGGGAAGGGCGAGGAGGTGGAGAAAAAGGAGGAGACGGGAATGGGAGGGGAGGAGGAGGAGGAGGAAGTGGAGGAGGGGGAAGTGGAAGGAGGGGAGGAGGAGACCGCGAGGAATGCCGGAATTGCAGGGGAGGATTCTGCGAACCCGTCTGGGTTGCCGCCGGTCTCTCGCCGTTGGCCCCCCTTCTTGCGAGCTTGGCCCCTTGAGACAATTCGCAGTGACGATGCGCCACCACTCGCGATGTGCGAAGAGTGGAGTTCTTCTGAGGAGGAGAGGGCGCTGTTTCAAGGGGGCACTTTTAGTGGCGATGGCGGCCAAGAGTCTTTTGTTGGAGAGGTTATTGTTGGAGAAAGCTTGCCCATGCTGGAAGACGGGCAAGCGCTGGCGCCGGTTGGGAGCGGCAAGGAGGACGAGTTACCATTGGAGCCAAGAGAAGACGACGCTCCCGAAGACAAACTGGGGGAGGCAAGAGAAGGAGACGCCAAAGAAAACCTTGAGCTAGGACGGGAGGGTTCGGATGAGGTATTGGACACCGAATCACATCTCCAAGTAGCCCCTGCAGAAACCAATACGGACGGCGTGTCTGACAACGAGCTCGTCGGTAGAGCCAGCGATAGCGGTGGCGGGGGTAGGTCTAAGGCAGAAGACAAGCAGAGCGCACCATAGGCAGGGTACACGAGTATTGCTGCGGAGCGCACCATAGATAGGTGCACGATACCTGTATTGTCGTTGTAGGTTAGCGTGTTGTTGCTGTAAGCCCTGTTCACTTTCTTTTTCTTATTATTTTTCAAATTTTCCGAACTTTTTTCAATTTTCTGCGTTTTGTTCAATTGCAGAGTTCTTTTTCGGCAGCGAGCCCGCGGCGGTAAAATATGGAAATTTTGGAGATTTGAAAAGAAAAGAAAACGGTGGACAGGGCTTCATTTACCGCTTTTGTGCGTTGAGTTACCATATTGTTGCTGTAGGTTGCCGTATTGTACATGTGGACAAGGGTATATTCGGTGAAGTACCAAACGCTTTTACGAGAGAGTATGATGGCGCGCGCCCTTGTTGGGCTGGTTTTTCTTCGTCGTAACGATTTTTACACGGGGGGGTTGTCTTTTCAAGGCCGTAGGCGTAGTTGGGGAGTGAAGTCTGATGACCGTTTTTCAACTGTTAAGCCTCTGCACCCGGCGTTTCGACGACAAAACTGCTTGGCGTCAAACTCGGGAAAACAATGCAGTACGTAGCCGAGGGGTTGAGTCTAACAGCAGTTGATTGCAGATGTAGAGCGGCTTACTATGATATGATAGGACATGTTGCCCTGCCGTACGGAGCGATCTGATGTCGGCGACAGCAGTAGTGGTCCAGCTATAGTGTCGGCGGAGTATTGCCGGTTGCCCGCTATAGTGCCTGTGAAATGGCCTGGCACACATAGGAGAACCAGTATTGGTGGTATGCACGGAGTAGTGCCGGTTGCCGCTATAGTGCCTGTGTTGCCCTCTACAGCACATATACCAGCACTCTACTTTAGAGGGACCTCTACTGCTGCATCGTAGTAGTGCACTCTACACGGAATATCGGGCACGTGGCTAACTAGCAGGTTTTGCCGCCCATGGCTACTTGTAGGCTTTTGCCGTACAAGTGCTGGTAGACACCCTTGCTTTTTCTGCTCGACGACGGGCTAATGGCTACGTCCCCCCAACGCGTGCCAGCGCCGGTTTGTCGCGTCTCGATAGGTTTCGTTGGGAGTGTGATTTGATTATTTGTCTCCCTTTTTGATTGCAGTAGCAGCGCCTCGATTAGATTCATGGGATGATTTTGTTAGCTATCTTCCTCAGCTTCTGGATGGTCCTGTTTCCGATGTGATGGCTTTTATCTTGTCGGCTTGTTTGGGCTAGTCTTTCTGGATTGCATGATGAGATGCAAGATGTGCTTCATTTACACAGCGAAAACCGCAGAATACTAATATTGTATATATTTTCACCCTTTTTGAAGTGCATCCACGTGGTTGGGGGCAAATCACTTGAAAATAGAGTCTGATATTGGTTTGCCGCTCCGAAAGGGTTGAGCTCGGTTCGGTGATCGCCGCTCGATCATAACAAAAAAACGAAAGTACGACCTACGTGTACCGTACCACGTGTACCATACCATGTGTACCTGGTAAGTCTGGAAGGAATTACCGTGCACCTTTTTGAGGTACGATGTTTTTAGCCGTAAAAGACTGCATCCCTGTTTGAGGTGCGATATTATCAACCGTCAAGGAATGCCTACCTTTTTGATACCAGGTATGCGATGTGATCAAACGTAAAGGAATGCGTGCCTATTTGAGGTACGATATTCTCAACCGTAAAGGCGTGTATACTCTTTTTGAGGTGCGATATTTTATAAAACGTATCTTAAGAACGTCAGCCGTAAGTGCGACGAATTTCAGGTCAATACTCATCTTTGCAAGCTGCATTGTTGGTACTTGTACTATACTATATGGGTGAATTTCTATTGGGAGGGGTCCTATTTTTTGTCCACTATAGTCTAGTCTAATGGTAAGTAAGTGTTGGTATTTTTACTTTAGGTGTGGAATTTTGAGCTAGATGTAACTTACCTGGTACCTATTTTATAAATTTATTACTGTAGTTTCCACTAATACTGCTCTATCACATGTATGGTAGGCGGTTTAGTTTGTTTTTTCAGGTTTAGTGTGTTTTTTCTCCCCCCGCTTCAATGTCGGGAGGAGTACGAATACAGAATATTATTAGTTATATCTTACTCCGAGTATATGTTACGCTTAATACACTAATCCAGAATAACAGTCGGCTACTCCTCCCCCCACGAACCCACGGAGTTCAAAATTGATACGCTGTCATTCTAACATTTTATAAAAATATATATTTTCAGGACGTCAGGTGTGAGTTCGACGAACTTCGGGTCAGTACTCATATATTGAAGCTGCTTGTTGGTACTTGTACTATACTATGTGGGTAAAACGTAAAGGAATCCATGCTGGCCAGTACCTTTTCGAGGTGTGATATTATTAACCGTGGAGTGGGATCACGCAGCAGTACAGAGTGGGAGTAGAATCATGCTTTGCGCGTGTAGTGCAACTTCCTAGGTGTTGCGGTTTGTGTCCTTACCCCTCACGGACCACAGCACCACCCGCCCTACCAATAATATTAAGTTATAATACTAAGTAATAATATTGCAATAATACTAAGTAGTAATACTAAGTAATAATGTGCAATAATGTTGCAATAATAAGATATTTCCCCCCGCTTTTAATCTAATGTGCTATATTTATGGGAGGCAGCCTGTCATGAAAAACGTCCAGCGGTCAAGTGAGGTGTGTCAAACCGATCGTTCCACTCTAAAACCTAATAGTTTGGCGTCAGTCAAGGTTAATTATTGGAAACTTGCCGTTCGTCAAGGGGTCAAATTGCCGTCTCCTATAACATGTTTGCTTTTAATACCTGAACTTCCTCAAGTGCCCCAGCTTGGAAGTGGGACCAACGTTAGGATTATCGAAGTCTCGACAGCATTTTTTTATACCCAAGATCTGCAAAATACGAAGTGTTTCGTTGACCCCTGGCTACGTTGTTACTCTCGTTCAGAATACTACCCGTAAAACAGTTTTACAAATGAAAAACCCGTCACAGAATGGTCCGGAAATGACACGCCACATTCACGCACGACCACCCAGACATCGCACGCGGGGCAAAAGGCGCCGAAAGGTCGTCTCTCCACGCCACCTCATGACAGCAAGCAGTTATTATACTTCGAACTAGTTCGAGTACATGGATTCGTTTGACGTTCCACGCGGTCGTCTGCGCGACACAACGCATTTCGCGCAGTAGTAGCGGGATGGATGAGCGAGATATCCATGGGAAAATTCAGTAGTAGCATGACACACTTCAGTCAATTTAGAAATACCCTCAACGAAGGTGGAACTGCTCGAAAGACCAGACGGCCAGACGGACCAACCAGGTAGGAGGTAGGAGGGGGGTTTCCACTTTTTGTTCTTGGGTCGAGACATTAAGGGGTGGTTTAGGGTGCTATATATCATATTAGGTGTACTGCCACAATACAATATCACTATCAGTACCACTCGCGACGTACCTAGCGCATAGGATTGTTCATCAACTTGTTCTTTCACTTGTATCCAACCGGGATGTGTTTACGATGTCATGTGTAGAGCGCACCAGGAAAAATCACGTGTAAAACCTCTATCGTACCGAAAAAAATCGTTTGTCGACACAGAACGTTCTACGCTGCACGACACATCATCGACAACCACGATTGCCGCCGTTAGCTTACTCACCCAAGCTCTAGGAAAACCAGAAGCGTGCCATGATACGTCGACATCAAAAGACATCAAACATTACGCGGCACGACACAGTTTTGACAGTCCGACTGCCACCTTTAGCTACTCGTACACTCAAGCTCTCGCACGACAACACGAGCGATACTATTCGTCGACACCAAACGCCATAAAACGTTACGCGGCGAACATCATCTTGCCAGTATGACTTTGCCCACATTTAGCCTTTTCACGCAAGCTCCAACAAAACAAGGATAGGGTGCAACGATTTGACTTCACAAACCGTTACGTGGCACGAGACGCCGTGGAGAATGCGACTTCAGCCCTCTTCACACCTTCAGCCGGCTCACTCAGGCTCCTGTTAAACGAACTGCGAAACAAACGGTGCTATTAATTACACCATCATTTGCCGGCAAAAAAACGTTCTACGCGGCAAGGCGCGACAGATCTTATGACAATCTGATTTTCTACTTTAAATTAGCCCAACCATCATGCTCTCGCAAAACAACATGAGAGCGCTACGATTTGTCGACATCACACGAGATGTGGTACGACACATCATTGACAGCAAATGCACGCTTTGTTCGCAACCCACGAGCGGGAATTCCACCTCACGAATGAATACTTCCAAGTACTCCGGAGTATAAAATAACAAGTTTTAGGAGTACGTCGAGGAAAACCTGACAGGCAAGGCGGGAACCTGCCGTGCTTGCAAACAAACTACAGCCAGTACGTACCCGACATGATGTCAAGGGTGCAGCCTCCACAGACTCCGTCCGATCATATTTTGCCCACCGACAGTTCTCATGGCAGATTTTTGCCACCGACAATCATCACGGCATACTTTCAGGGCTATTCGCGGGTCGAGTCATTTCTCGCGGGTCGGTTCGACTCAGGATGACCCCATCCGACCTGACCTGCGACATTTGAACAACTCTTGACCCGACCCGACCCGTGAGATTTCGTACACCTTCTGACCCGATCCGACTGGACTATCAAGATTTTGGAAACCTTCTGACCCACGGGACGGACCATGACCCGCGAAAATCCCTGAGTATTTTTTCCCGCAGGCAATTGTCATAGCAAGGAAAACACACAGCAAAAGAGAGCAGCAGTATGAAAACTTGCGCATCCCTACCGGGGCTGCTGCGGAACGTTCGAAGGAACGTTCGAACAAATCCAACAAAAAAAAACAAAAACTTGTAGGGGGGTGCTTGATAGCCTCGTGCCGCCTCTATAGAGACCGCAAAATACAAGCAAGTACAATGAAAAAAGCGGCTGCATAATGAGTATTATCACATCGTACACAACGGCAGCGGTGGCGACTCGCATTGCGCGCCCGACCCCGTGTTGTATATTAAGTTGCGGGTATCGTCCGTGCTTGTCGGGGGCCCGCCTAAAACCCAACGACGGCAAAAAGCGAATTTTTTTTTTCAAAAATCGTCCTCAACAACAGACGAGCATAGCAACTTTCCAACAACACCAAAAATATAAAATGCCTAATGAATACGCCTGCACCAGCCAAAAATATTTCCGACGGCATATCGCCCCAGCCCTTATCGGGCGCCCGATAAAAAAACGCGGGCAAAAACGCGAAAAAAAAAAAACCTTCCCACCATCTGTTGAGCGTTCTTCCAACAACACAACAAAAAAGAGGTCGACACTGACCACGACGACGGGGAGGGTGCAATTGAGGCCTCACGCATTGCTCACTAAAGCAACTTTAGTACGCCGGTTTCCAGGCATCGCTCGCCCTTGTAGGGCGCCCGGCCATTAGCACGCGGGCAAAACGCAAAAAAACAAGGCACCCCTGACCCCAGCGAAACATTCTTCCAAGGATTCTTCCATGACCACTAAAACAACAGTCTGAACTCTGAACACTGAATACGAGGGCGGGGAGGGTGCATTTGAGGACACACGCATTGCGCCCCTAAGCTTCTTTAGTGCGCCGACTTCCAGTTACCGCCTGCCCTTGTAGGGCGCCTGGCCTAGAGCACGACGGCAAAAAGCGAAAAACAAATCTTCCACTGCATCAGCCGAACATTGCTCCAACAACACACAAAAGAAAAGCCGGGTACTGAACACGAGGGCGAGGAGGGTGCAATTGAGGCCACAAGCACTGTGCCCCCAAGCATCACACCAACTTCCAGGTATCGCCTGCCCTTGTAGGGGACCCGGCTAAAAACAAGCTGGCAGAAACGGAACAGAGAAACAATCCCACACCAGCCGAACATTTTGCCAGCATCTTATCGCCCAGCCCCCCACTCGGACACGCGCAAATAAATACAGGGACAGAAAACATAAAAAATGAAAAAATAAAAGGACAACGAACACGTTGGACGTGGAGGGTGCGAAACGCAAGTCATCCTGTACATCGGTCAAACGTTATTCCAAGAAACACCCGGACACTCTTTCAACAACACCTAAACAAAAAAGCTGATTGCTGGACACGTGAACGGGGAGGGTGCTTCAAATAACACCAACCTTCACCCAGTCACGAGCAGCCCTGCCCCCTCCCCATCCACACCGCCTTCCTGCAAACCCTTCCTCCCACCCGCCCACCACACATGTACGTGCAGCCACGCCAAGTACGCCGCCTCTTCCAAACCCACCACTAGCTCGGGGTCTTTGACTTCCTCGCAGGTGAACTCTAGGTCCGGCGTTTGCTTGAGGAGGGGAACGAGGGCGTCTACTCCGTAGCGAGTGCGCGGGTGCGCTACGACGAAGTGTGCTTGCCCTCCCTCTGCCATGAGCGTTTGGAGTACCCGAATCGTGCCCTCCGCGTCAGATGTCTGTGAATGCAGACCATGGTAAACAGAAACAGTCATCAGTACAGGGGGGGCGTCAGATAAATCTATCACGGCCGGTTGTCAGATTTTCATCACAGCAGAGCATGGCCAAAAACTAAAACAAGCAGCATCATCAGGAGGCGCGGCGGGGTACTCAACAACATGCATCGCCGTAGCATTTTGGAACTATAGGTGGTGGGGGTCTACTACATGAGACCATCGTCAGCACATGAAAGAACACTACGAAGATGGGTCAGATTTGCTTTACAGCAGGGCATGAACAAATATAATAGGGGTCGACTACAGCAGGGCCTGGACAAGGTGTGAAACAAAAGCAGAGCATGTCGAGAAAAAATAAATAAGCAGCAGAATCAATAAGTGAAACAAACAGTAGTAGAGGCGCGGGGCGGGGGGGGGGGGGTCAATTGTATGTTAAAGCAGACCACGTTCAAGAAAGGAAGTAAGCAGCGGTGGCGTCAGATGTTTGTTTCAGCAGAGCATGGCCAAAAAATAAAGCAGGCGCAGCAGGCGGGGGGGAGGGGGGGGGGGGGGGTAGGATGCGAGGGGAGGAGGAAGGAGACTGCCTTCAAATTTCGACTGAGAACAAGGTACGTAGTACTCTTCCCAGGATAGAGCTGTAGCTGCCACGATAATATTGGCGCGGCATATACAGAACGTGCTTCGCACGGAATCTCGGTTGCTTCAGATGCTACCATCTTCGCGGAGAGATGCCACCATCTTCGCGGAGAGATGCCACCACAAGGTACCAGGCACATTCGCAGGCGGGGGGGGGCTACTTGGAATTAGTGTGGGATAATTTTTCCAGTAGTAACAGTGGCAAATTATGACCGGGGGGGATCAACAAGAGGTAAACATGTATTGATGTATTGACCTTAAGGTGTCGTGATAATGATGTGGTACCTCATGGATCAAGGACGCACGAGAACGAGCAGCAGGGTCAGTGCACGAATGCTAGTATCAGTACTGTACCGGCATGTTCGGGCTACAAGTACTACGTAAGTCGTCCATCAGTGAGTGCCGCGATTAGACGCGAGGGGCGAGCTCTATAGTGTGCCACAAGCATCTATACAGTACCTACAAGATTTTTCTTCGGAGTCGTGTCATTTTTAACGGCGGTAACGCAAGATACAACAAGGCCAACAAGGCCCCAATCAACCTGATTGAATACTGTTTCAACCCTGTTGGGACTTGATTACAGTGTCTTGATGATAGTTTAGCAACCTGACAAGCGAGAAAATAGGCGTTATCGCCAGTCTAGGAACAGTGTCCACTCAATCAATCACTCAAATCAATCAACCCCCATAATTCTGCACGCGTGTTTTTTTAAAACTCTTTGCAATTGTGGTCCATACACACCCCACACCCCTTATGATACCTCGGCAGTCCGGGCTGGTTTGACCATGTTTATGCGGTCGATGCTGTAATCGTCACGTACATTTTTACGTCCTTGAAAGTATTTTGGTGGTGAGTATTGCATGGTACGGTATCACAAAGGTGCAAAAAATAAGATTACTTTAGTTTATGACCCCTCGGGAGGTGAATCGAGGAGCTCCATCTCTCACACAAAACCTGCACTTTAACAAAAAAATGAAAAGCGCAAACCAACGAACCATTCCATCGCTCAACTATCCAACGAATCTACTGTACAACTAGTATACTTGTTAAAACATGGACGAAATTATGTTGACGGGGTTATGTTAACGTTGACGGCATTGGTTTAAGGGGGGCTAAGAAGCCCCGTCACGCAGAGCAAAAACGTAAAGGCGAAAAGTGCTACCCTTATGCCAGCAGGCGTTCGGCCTGAACCAACTCAACTACCTCACTGCGTAATTGCCCTTCATGCGATGTACCAGTTCGCACCTAAGAAATACCTGGTGTGTGCGTCATCCGAGGCCATATTTAGCGTTAGCAAACACATCGCGCGCGTGTCTTAATTTAGTTCATGGCGTTATGTACAACTTCGCACCTGACATATGTGATCCGAGGCGATAATGACATCGAACCTTTCTCCGTGCTCGATGCTCTGCGTGCCCTCCCCCTCTTCTCCCTCCTCGTCGCCACTGTCGGCGATGCTAACGCCGCCCCCATCGGTTCTAGAAGTCGCCGACCGCCATTTCGGCGCCAGGTCGAGGTTTTCTCCGCCTGGACTCGAGGAAACCAACGCGCCCGCCCCGGGCGCATGTGCAGCGGGTAGTGTGTCCCAGTCTAGATGTCGAACAATTACCCCCCCCCGTTCAGCAATGGCCACTCCTCTACCCCTGCCCGGTTGCTCGCCTACGTAGCCGTCTACCTCCGTTTCCCCACATCCCACCCCTCTCCCATTAACACCAGTATCACTGCCGGTGGACCTCGAGTCGGCTAGACTCTCATGCTCGACAGCATTATCACTAATGGTACACCTGGAGTTGACTGAGTTCATTCCTTCCTCATTGTCAGCGTGGTCGCTACTATTAATACTACACCTCGAGTTAAGAGCCAAGTTTCCTTCTAGTGCTCTCAAAACGACGGGGTTGAAATCGCTGAGGGTAACGGCGGTCGCGAAATGAGCCGCCACGAGCCCGCACAGGCCAAGGCCTGCGCCTACCTCTAGGACGCGTCGGCCACGGACCACCCCGGGGGACCGGCAAAGATACCTCGAGAGGATCACCGCAGCCGGCCACATCTGAAACCCAACATCGAACTGGCTGTGTTGCCTATCTTTAACTGGTCGTACCAAAATTGAGATATGTTCCTTAAGCTTATCATCATCACCCCCCCCCTTCCCCTCCCTCTCCCTCTCACCCAGAGGAGAAAAATCTACAGTAGAAATTCCCCGCCCTTTGCTGGCATGTGCCTTCACGCCATGGCTTGGCGCGGCGTTAACCGCAGAGCACAAGGGGGGGGGTTCTACACCTCCTCCGGCGTTACTAGCGACTACAAAATCGTAACGTAGGGGAAACCGTCCTAATGCTGAGCTCTGGCCTTTGGACGAGGCATGCATCGGGAAGACGCAGCCGGAGGCGATGATGCGGGCGGCAGCCAACGCCGCCGCGCACTGCACATCGCTCTCGTCCTCCTCGTTACCCTCCTCTTCTAACAGATCGCGGTCCTGCACATCGTCCTCTTCTTCCTCGCCATTGTCATCTACTGATGCATTGCTGTCACAACTAACTTCTATGTCGATAACCTCCCTATCGGAGGTCGCCTGCTTGGCAGCTGCAGCAGCCTCTGCAGCTGCCATGTTGCCCTTGCGGCAACGAGCTACACCTGGTAGCTGACCATCGGTCATGAGCAGAAGAATCGATTGGTGACCTCCGATCGCTCCGAGGTGCTCGGAGCATTCCACCTCACGACAGAGCTCTGCTAGAGATAGGAGGCATCGAATGCCCAACGCTTCGTCGCCGTCGAATAGGCTAGCGATGGCGGCAGAGTGGAGCCTGTTGACGCTACCGTGCGTCAATCCGAGTTCTAGTCGGTCTCGTGGGCTTAGCCGCACTGGAGGCTCGATGGCATCCAGGAGTTGCAGGACACCATCTTGCTGCAATTTGGAAGGGAAGGCCAAAATAAGGTTGGGGTTGGGGTTAGGGACAGGTTTCGTGGTGCAAAATATCATACCAAAACCGTTAATCATCCTGGCAAAACCCGAACCACACGCCGGACACACCATTGTTTCACATTGTTTCATTTCAATTAAACTTCATTTCACATTTCACGTACTGTATTCCATACTGTCGCCTACCACAAGTAGAGAGAGAGAAAAGGTGCCCACAGTTTTCGGATTGGTCAATTTTCTCTGATGGATTTGTTGATTGGTGGAAAATCCTCGGTCGACCTTTGTCGTCATCCGGAATCGTGACGTCACTCTTCGGGGGGGAAAAAAATAATAGTTGAAAAGTTGGTCGTGGACTATGACGTCAGATTCATTTTTTCGAAAAAAATGACCGGAAAGTTTTATTCGGAGCATGTTTTGTTGAACAATTTCCATAAAATAGAAGAACACTAGAAGAATGTGCGAAATATCTGAGTTTGGCGGATCGGAGATATACATACAAGGGAAATCGTCGGTGGACTCTGTAATGGTGCCTTCAAATGCTAAAATCAACTTTAAACCAATGTTTGTTTTCCGTTATTTTTCTCATTTGTTTATATGCCTTGCACAGGAGCAACGTCGGGAAAACACGTGCTTCGAAACTCGCAATCAACTTGGTTCAACGAGGTGGGGATTCAACACCCGCACACCAGCCTGGAGCTGCCAGCCTGTTCTTCAAATGGGACATTTATTTTCACCCATCGTCGCAGATTTATCATCCGACAGAGACAAGCACTACTGCTGTGGTCGCACATTCGTACCGGTCGCCCCGGTGGCGTATCAGGTTATCCTCGAGCCTGGTATAGGTCAGTTTCGTGAGTTCGAGCCCCGCCAAGTGCATACTCGTATAAATTCGCTGGGACTTTTTCTTGTGGACAAATTGACTTGCGGAAAGCGCGAGAGCGTGAGTTAGCAACACTCGATGTACAATCGACGAGCAGTGGGATTGCTGAACCCTATGCGCCATACAAATTGAAGGCAAGAACCGGGGAGGAGAAGGGATGGCACCTGTGACCAGGGCTTGTCCAGAAGCTGGAAAGTGAAAGTGCGCAAAAAAAAAAAAAAAAAAAAAACGAGACAGAGATAGATATACATCGCAAGTGCAGCAAGACGATTTAGCCATGAAATGACAAAAGCTTGTGGGGATGGATGTGTATCATATCATATGCAGGCATGTACACTGGTTTGTCGGTTGAGTCTAAGGCCATTTCTTATGCAGTCGGATTCCGCCAGTCGAAAACGGCCCTTTCCGACTGGATTCTTCTGGTCCTTCTTCTTATCGTCAGTAGAG
Organism: Undaria pinnatifida; assembly: GCA_012845835.1. Taxonomy (NCBI): domain Eukaryota; class Phaeophyceae; order Laminariales; family Alariaceae; genus Undaria; species Undaria pinnatifida. The sequence continues at coordinate 482,943 of JABAKD010000029.1, forward strand.
TTGATTTTATAGTTTTTGTGCTCTTCCTAGAGGCGGTTAGTACTACTGCTTTAAAGAAGGCGAAATCGGTTGGCAGCTCTATGCTTCGCGCTGTCTCCGCGAGCAACGGCTCGACGAACCTTCGTCCCAGCGAGTTGGTGGCTTTGGGCTTAGCCAAAAGCCGCCAAAGCTACAGCAGGCGCAGCCGTTGTTGGCAGCATGGGATCGAGACCGCGCGCTGCTGCCGTCGTGTGATACACGCTGCTGGCGAGCGGAACTAGGAATGCGCCACGCTGACTTGCTGCGAGAAGCAACAGCAGGGATAGCCAAGCCAGCGTCAGCGCCTTGTATGATACTGCAGTGTGGTACCCGGTATGTGCGTGTGGCCGTGTGGCCGTGTGCGTGTGTGCTTGGTGGTGGGATGGGCGATGCGATCGGTTCAAAAAACACGCGTAAAACTTTTTTGTCTGAGTTTTTCGACTGTCGAAAAACTCGAGTTTTTCGACTGGATCCGCCAGTCGGAATTCTCAGTCGAAAAAAGTTGAGTCGAAAAAACCATTTTTCGACTGCTGCGTAAGAAAGCCCGATTTGGGCTTCAGTCGAAAAAGGCCGTTTTCGACTGACAAATCCGACTGCATAAGAAATGGCCTAAAGCAGTAGTAAGATGGCGTTGCCCTTAGAATCCATACCGTACGAGGGGCTCTTCATTTTTTTTGCTCATCACCTCTACCTGGTATTATCTTCGCACTTTTCCTTTCTCCTTGTCCCTCCCTAGACATAACTCAGATCCGGGGTCACTAAGTGGGTCCTTACTCCCTCCTCCCCACCACGATACGAGCCTTCGTTTTTATCGCGAGAAGATTCCAGCTATTTCTTCCCTCGTCGACTCGCATCGAATTAGTGGTGAACGAGCATACATACGTATGGTACCTTTATTGATACGTCACGCACGATGACACGCCCTTGGGCGATTTTCGAGGTGGGTTTTCTCGACAACGGAGAGAGTGCCAACGCCGAGCGATGCGTCCACAGAAAGATCTCGACGAGCTCTTTCCAAAGCCACCATTTTCGTTGTGTTCCTGCATCGTCTTCGATAAACCGGCTAAAAGAGTCACCCCTGGGGGAGTATTTGGTGGGCGTGTACGATGATGCACCAGATGGCATCACAGCAGCATTAATAGTGCCTCGTCAGAGAATGTTCGATATTTTGAATCAAGAACGGACGCCAGTAAGCACACTTGTACTGCTCAAGGATAGACACCAGCAAGGAGCTGCTATCGCATTTCTCACCGGATCGCTCATAGAAGCCGCTCGTGCACACAGCAGCAGCAGTCACCCCTCCCGGCGAGAGCTACTGTAGGCATCCGCAAAGCCACAAGCCGTAAAAATAAAAAATGCGGCGGGTTTAGACAAGGGGACGAAAAAAATAAAATGTGAACGCCTTCGACTATTAGACTATTGAACTCCTAGTTTGGATCTTGGGTGCTAACAGTGGAGGGGAGCTCTCGAGGCGCAAAGAGCTGGGACCCCTCTGCCCACCAACGCCCACGAACTTCGGCAACCTGGCGCGAAAGGTAAGATTGCCAAGCTCCTTCGTCGGGGTGGCCATCATAGCAGTAATCCGGTAGCTGAACTGAACAAGTACGTGGTGTTTTTCGTCGGTAGCTGGACGGTTTTTGAAAAAGCACAAAACCAAGCCTACCTTCTCTTCCTACCCGGCAAAATCCGGTTTTCACGGGTTTCTTGATACCTGGTGCGCGAGATGATGGATCAGCACCGCACGTACAGATGGCAGCAACTGATGGCAGCGTTGCAGCTGTGCAATGCCTGCAAACTGCATGCCGATCTACCTGCAGCAGCAGCAGTTCCTCGCAATCGGAGGTTGTTTCTTTGGTTTCAGTTCGAAATTATTCCTTCTTTCGTCTTCGTTTTGAAAAGGCTTTGAAAGCTTTAGTCTAGCTTTTCACTTCAAGAGGCAGATACAAAGTACTTGGCCTTTTCGAATCCTGCCGTGTCGTCATGTTCTTGAAGCCCTCCTCGCTCATATCTCGCCAGCGACCAACCCTGTGCGCCATCGCGAGGCATAGCCTAGTCCACTTGTTGCTTTCTATATGGTAGATGCAACGGCACCCAAAGCCGTCAATCCAATTCTCCGACATGCTGTGCGACCTCCGTCTCATGACAGGCCACCAACGGAAAGACACAAACAAGATCGGAGGCGCATCTTGCAGCTTCAAGATTCTCATTCCTCGTTTGTTCCTGGAAGATATCAAGATGGGCAGGACCAAAAGCACTCACCGAAACGCGATGGCACTAGCCCAACAGGAGCGCCAGAGCACAGAACAGGTCAGGTGCCGCTTTCTTCGGGAGGAGACAGGAGGCTACAATAATAATAATAGTTCACGTATCTGCCCCTGGACTGATCGATCTGTGCACACGGAATCCCAGATGCGCATTATTACGTATCTTAAGGTTTGTCGCAGCATTTCGTTTTTCCACGAGTTTTCAAAATTTGAATTTTCCCGCCTAGGGCAGAGAAGACGCGAGAAGGGGGCAGGGTTCTGGGGGCCAGGCTTTTTCCAGTCGGCCTTGAGGTACGTGGCATCTTTTTCATTTCTGTACCGGAACAGGCGATGAAGGGAGAAAGACTATAGATAGAGGTGGGAGCACTGACGTCGCCAGTTTTGTCGCACCTCGCCCTGTGCATAGCACTCTCCTCGCTCGAAGATCGCCCCCTCTCTTACATCGTACTGGCATCTATCTAGCGGTTTACATATACGCTGCAAATTTTTCAGCCATGATGTACGTAGTTTCTGGGGATAATACCGTAGGAATATCTTCATACTGCTTGCCCAGTTGCAGCAACTGCAGAAAAGCGTGTGCTATGCACGACGTGAACGTGCCACGGGTACACTTAAGATTGATATTAGGCTGTCCATCTCAAGAAAAGTTCATGGATTATTTTCGACTGTGCCTTACCTGGTATGTATGTGGCATTGCCGAATCCTCGCTTTCAGATACACACTACAAGTAGTACTTGCATCTCGCATCGCCGCGGGCTAATTTGAGGAGTGCGCATACGGCTATCTGTCAGTCGTCGCGTAAGTCCTGCGTGCTCGGCAAACGTGGGCATGCTACTATAACAGTACCGATTGCTGTGCCATGCATCCTCTGGCAACAGTTGACCTAGCATGTGCAATATTCGTTATGCAGTGGCAGTCGTTCTTGTGAGGCGGCCCATACTTTAGGCATTCCGTCGTCAGGGCGAGGACAGCGGCACGAGCATCAAGAAACTCAGCGTCCGCCGGTACCTTTAAGCACAACACCACCGGGTTAATACATTCATGTCAGTGGGGTACCCGATTTAAGAGACCCTCGAACAGGCCAGCGTCACCGCTCTTATCTCAGATTGCTCATCATGTACCTGGTAGTGTGTGGTATGGGCGTCACAAGGCGTGACAAGTCGTTTGACCGCCCGTTTTCTCTTATTGTAGGCGCTCTTAAACCGGGTACCCTACTGTAACACGTTTTAGTCACTTTCGATCTTGTACGTCGGTCAAGACCCAACCTGACCCCAGCCCAAACCCTAACGACGTCGGCAAGTAAGGCCGTTCGCGGCTCCGCCACGTATTTCGGCGGTATCTTTAAGTGCAATAAGGGCGGCCGAAAGGCCAGCCGCGATCAATCAGACAGCGATGTTGCACGAGTAAACATATAAGGTGATGTTGTACATATGGATTCTTCTCGTGTGCAGATGCTGTATCATATGAACAGCTGCAGGGTTCTTCCGTCGGCAACGCATGGCCACCCGTACGGTTCTTTTTTCAGTGGCCTGCAGCTCGTTCGAAACTGCATCCGTTTCAATTTAGCTTGTGTCTTTACTCCTCTTCCGATCGCAACCCTTCAGGTCTTTGTCGCATTGGCAGGCTTCAAGTAGCTGGATCGAAGTTGCGTCCGTTACATTTCGTGTGTGCTTTCGCTATACTCTCCAACTTACCGCATTCTGTGCATGCTGTACCCGGTACAAACAAACATACGGACTACACTGTATACGGTATATGTCCGACGATGTGATCGCAGGTGACGAAGTCCCAGTCCCTGACCCTGGTGAAGAACCTGATCAGGGTCTCCATCAGCACCGTGTGCCATCTTAGAAACATCTTCCCTGGGTCATGCTTCCAGGAGCGCTCCTACGGTCAGTCTCAAAGTCAACCCGTACTGTAAATCAAGAGCGTCGCCTGCCTTGTATATACCTTAGTCTTGTTTGTGGTTTTAGTCCGACCCTGGCTCTTGTAACGTAAGAACCACCGTGTGGTTCATTCTTGTCGGCGTAGCCTTAAAGCCCTACGATGTTTTGACCAACACAATTGAAACAAATAACGTCAGGAATTAACTTGTTGTGAATGGGATGCTCGAGCCGTAAGTCTACTGAGGTTTGCTGCCCCGCCCTTGCAGAGTTCCGATCCTGAAGTGTTCACACTCCAAGTGTACGCCATCGTTCCCCGAGGAATTGAGCCCATGGACGGGGGCGGGGGGGCTCGTTTGAGACCAACACTGCGTGCTTCGTGTGTTCCCCTGTGTTGACGTATCTCTTACAATGCGTAGGGCTCCGGTTCGGGTTTAGGACTACGGTTAAGATTATCGCATTAGGTTTGAAGGATGTTTCGCAACTGTTTTACCGCTATTTCCTTATCACGTTCCGCCGCTCGTATTGAATGTCGATGTCTACACCTTTGATGTCGCATTCTCTGCGAGTGTTCTGGTGGTTGCGGTAGCAAATTAAGCAGGAGAGCATAGTTTTGCTCGAGAAAAAGCAAGGCCACTGTTAGAAGCTCACGGCCGACTATAGTTCAAATTGGCTGCCGTATTTATCTGACTGCCGCATTTAACTGATGTTGTAACGGTTAACTGACCTATATCCGTCACTGATTGTCATATTTTCCTGGCTGCCATATCCAATCACTATCATATCTAAATGGTTGACATGTTACTGTCATATTTAACTGACTACTCTTGTGTACCGTCTTTGCTTTGACTGGCTGCCAATGCCTAACTGACCGCCATTCCTTAACTGTATCTGACTGTACCTGACGTCCCTCTTGACTGGCTGCCACGTTAACGGGTTGTACTTGACCGCCATCTTTAGCTCGCTGGCATATAACACCACAACACAGTTAACTGACCGTCACCTCCCACCGGCTTCCATGTTTCAACTGACTGCCATGTTTAACTGAAAGCCAAACTATAACCGACTGCTATCTTTAGCTGTAAACTGTCATAGCTTAAATGACTGCCACCTTCAACAGGCTGCCATGCTCAGCTGACTGTAATGGTTAACCAATTGCCAAACTGTAACCTACAGCCATCTTTAACTGCAACTGCATCATAACTAAACTAACTGAGCGCCATCATTGGAATGGAGCCGTCGCATTGAGCTCAACGTCGTCATCTTGAACATCTTCAAGACAGTTTCACCAATGTAATATCCTCACTGTGATGTAAACACTCTCAGCATGACCATTAAGTTATCCCCATTTCAATTATTCCCAACTTAATATCCTGGATATTGTACTGCACTTGCAGCGGGAATGCGTATATATCAGCTAGATGCCGCGTCCAGGGATGCATCCACGAACGAGACCATCATCCGAAACCAACAAGCCTACATGCTCACCAAGTGGCTCGAGTCCGGCGTTTTCGAGGCCGTTGAACGAAGGTGCGCGACTGGGCTCGTGTATCTGAGTGTTTGTGTGTTCATGTCTAGTCTATATCGTACATAAAGCCACAATGTGTTTGTGTTTATGCGTTTTTCACATCATTTTCACCGTCATTAATACTCATCGATATACAGCGCATATTGATCCCGTGCTGATTCTTCATGCTCAAGAGTAACATGGGATTTGATGGAGCTCTACTGAATTGATACACCACTAGGATAAGATTTCTAGTGTAAACTTGGTATGTCGCTTGCTGTATACCAGTAGTAAGCACGTTGTGGCTGACCAGTGTTTGAGCTGGACCCCAGAAAGTCGAGGAAGTAGAAGCACAGACATCTGGGCCTTATGCTGCGAGTAAAGCACTGCGCAATCGTCGACTTCCCCTGAAACGCGCTCTACCAATGGACGCATGCTTTGTAGTGGTACTGTATAGTTCGAAGTACCACTTTTCGGCAAACAAACGGCGCTGACTATAGTTGTCGTCAATTAGACTAACAGACTAGTAGACTAGTAGACTGTCAGACTGCTAGACTAGTAGACCATTTGACTACTCGACGATTCGACTTTCCAGCATCGTTGGAATCTTGTGTGTGCATTTCACATTATTATACTGATGTTTCCGACCATCTACATCCAACACTTAAGGTGTCCGTGCCGATGCCTCCTAGCTCTAGAGATGAACTATCATATTCTGCTACTGCTGTGGTGACAAGCCACGCGACAGAAATACACATAGCAAAAAGCAATGTGATTTTGCCATGCAATGAACCGCGATGAACACTGTATGTGTTGTATAAAAATTCGTTCATTTTACAGCTAGCTGCTGTACAGTAAGTCATGGCCATTTTTATCGGGTTGGCCATTTTCACCGGGTTATCCCTTTAGATTTTCCAAGTCACTTTTTGGTGAGAGGCATACATCCTGGTATATATCCTGGTATAGACTATATACGATATCCTGGTGTATGTAGAGAGCTTTTCAAGTAAGGAACGTAACAAAATGTACACCATGCATCCCTACCGCGGCACGCGTCTTTAGCATTTATTTCATATTTCACATTAACATTTCACATTTTTATTGATAACATCTAACATTTTATTTGTTAATAACATCTAACATTTATTTCACATTTATTAATAACATTTCACATATATATATATTAATAACATCTAACATTTATTTATAACATTTAACATTTCTTGTCCTTCTTGCCTTCTTGCCTTGACCTTTTTTCTGCCCCGCAAATGCCCCCACAACATAACTCAAACATTATTCCGCCCTCAAATAAACGGCGGCCCAGTCCCACTATCACGAGGAGAACATGCCCTCCGTCATTATCTTCTTTGGTCAATTTTTAGATACCTATCACACGTTGCAGTATGGCATTCATCATTCTGTCCCCTGAGCGAAACAACTCGCGGGAGTCTTGCTCGTTCGAGCTGGATTACCCCGAAGACAACGGCGACCAACTCTATTTATTTTAAGAAAAAATAGTTTGTTTCAACGTGGAGGGTGCGGTCCTAGGCGGGGTTTAAAGTGCCTCCTTAACGCACGCCTAACAAAAATAATCGGCCGTCACCAAGCACTGGAACATCTACAGACACAAAAAAGAGGTAGGCTACCATCAAACACAGGGGAAGGCCGCTGTAAAAGCAAGGGTCGGATAGCACCAAACTCACACGGACGTTCACAGTGAACACAATTATTGACTTCCACAAAAAAAAGTGATACTCACAGCAACTAAGGCTCCCAGTCAGTGCCGAACGTGATAACCACCCACGGTTGTGATATTCCTCGCCCAACTCATCAGATACCTACGTCGCATGGAATTCATCATTCTGTCCCCTGAGCTGAACAACCCGCGAGAGGCGTACTCGTTCGAGCTTGACTACCCCGAGGACGAGAACGACCACAGCATGATGTTCAGCGGCACCAAGGTCACCAACGTCGAGAGCACCAAGGGACAGTTGGTCAAGCTCATCCGGTCGCTGATACAGTTTTCGAATACGCTGGAGGAGTTGCCCAAAGAGAGGGTCATCAACATTAAGGTTAGAATTCAATGTTGCTACTAAGGTAGTATTAAAGTTAGCGTTAAGGTCAGTATAAAGGATATTGACAGTATTCTTTAGAAGTGCATCGGCTGTTTTGGGAATTACATTTTTCAAAATTTGGCGTAGGATTTGTACTGAAAGCAGTCCCAAGAGGTCTGTGTTGGAGTTGAGCCAAGAGGGGGTTGTCATTATAATGGTTGTTCTTGGAGTTGCTTAAAGAGAGGGATGTCAACATTAAGGAAAGCGGTTGCCGGCATTAAGGTCGTGATTATGAAGAGTTGTGATCAGTGGTTGTGTTACATTTGAGGTGAGGTGAGTGGTTATGAATGTTGAGGTGAGGGGTGACCAAGACCACGGTGGAAGCAAAGGTTATCTTAACAGGTTATCTTATCGGTTTATTAGCATAAGGTCAGCGGTTGCCAAGAACAAGTTATCTAATGTTGGTAACAAGCTAGCAATAGGTTATTACCATATTTTACCGGTTTTGTTCCGATTATTGACTTTGAGGTCAGGGTTGACCAAGACCAAGGTAGCGAGGGTTATTTTGACTAGTTGTTATCAACATAAAGGTCGGTGTTAGCATTGTTGAAAAGGAAGCTTATCTGCTGACCAAGGTGACGCTATTCTCGAAGGGGAGACCCAAGCTACGGTACTATATTTAAAACATTTAAACATACTCCAGTTGTGAGACCGAAGATTTCGTCGAAACTCATACCGGTATACATTATTTACAAACGGTGTGTGATACTCCGATCGCGCGTATTCCTGGGTGTGCGTGTCCACACATGAAGGACATAACTATCAGGTCGGCAACTCCCCTTATAAGTAGCTTGTACCAGGGTCAACGGGGTGATGCTAATCAATCTGTGCACGGAAACTATAGAAAACGTGTTTAAGGGGGACAAAACTGACGGCTGTGGAAGGAAATACATCAGTTTATCACGTATATCGTGTAGTCGCATGGCCGGTGAGGGGAGGGGGTTTTTTTTTTGGGGGGGGGGGGGGTGAAAAAGGCGGGGGGGGTTGGGGGCGGATTTCCAACATTTTTCGGTGGCATCAATGTATATATAGGAACTTAATATACGCGTGGTGCTGGGTATAGGTGATGGTGGGGGTGGCGGGGAAGGGGGGGCGGGGGGGAGGTTAATTGGAACTTGAATACATATACATGAATTGGAGCTAATGCATGGATGGCTCGAAAGGTAAACGGCACTGCAGTATTATATATCGTATGTTACTAGCTGTAAATATAACCTGACAACCCCATTGTCACCAACAAATTGAGGCCAGTAGTGCAAACGTCTGTGTACCTCGCAGAAACACGCGAACGAACAAATAATTCCACGTCGGTGCAAATCCCAAAGCAAGATTTTCCCTAACAAACAGCACAAACAATCACGCGAAAAACTTATTATTTTTTGCAACAACACAATGTTCATGCAGTACAAACTCCCGCGATAAACCCCGGACAGCGGGAAAACTAGCCCGTAATTATGCGCATCCTACCGTGCACAGAAAACCGGGATGATAACGAAGGAGAGAGTTTAGCGAAAAAACGATCTCTGCCCTAGGAGATAAAAGTTAGCCAAAGACTGCCAAATATATAGGATATAATATGAGCAAATATTGCTTGTGTAGTAGCCGTATGGAACAAACGCAATGAGAGGGTTATCGACATGCAGATCAGTGTATCAACATAAAATAGCAGTGTTGCAGTTTTCGAAGAAGATAGAGGGTTATCAACAAAGGGAATAGCCTTGGGGTATCCGATAGAACAGGACACCAACATATCCGAAGATATCCGAAGATATCCGAAGATATCCGCTTAGTTTGGGAGTGGCCCAAGGGCACGGTGTTACCGGATGTCACGATCAGTCGTGTGAAATATACTGGAATAAGTTGTCACCATAATATATATTAATGCTGGAGTTATCAATATAATGACAGTGTTGGACTTGCCGAAAGAGAGAGAGGGTTATCAGCGTAAAACATCAGTCTGTGGCAATATTCTTGGATGCGTTTCATATCCATGCATACTCTTCGGTGCAGAGCGAAGGAATCCGAACGCATACATACGACGAATACAGCATCATATCACAGCAAAATCTTGTAAGCCTGAAGGGCATTTTGGCATCGTGTTATGGTCTCCCTCATTTTTTCATGCCACGTGCGAAGATAGACGTATTCCTTTTTTTGTCTATTTTGTTTTCGGAATGTCATTGACGGGGCTACTAAACCCGAAATGGTGTTAAATGTTATATTAATAATACCCCATTTTGCTTTGTATTGCATGATTCTCCTTGACATTGTGTACCTAGGCCATGAGAATTTTCATCCGGTAGCAGTTTTAGTTTTCTCCAAATCAGTTTTTGGGAGAGGTCTATTAAGCTATTAAAGCCAGGAACCTCACAAAAACGCGGTGCACCTCTGTCGCAGCACCCGTCTCAATGGTCATTGTCACGACTGTCACATAGTATCATCACTGTAATGATGCAGTCCTAATGGGCATTTTCAGCATTTCAGCATAATGTTATTCGTCTCACGCGTGCTTTTCACACAAACACACAATATTACAGTGCGTATGCAAGCCTGACGGATCTTTTAGCATACCATAGTAAAATGCAATTGTCTCGCCGCATGGGGCGCTTCGCGAAGAAGACAGCATGTCTCTCAGAGGATTGATGCACACACTTGACGGGTATTTTAGCATTATGTTATATTGTCTCAAACGCATGGCCAGTTTCACGCTATCGTCGCAACGCACGGCGATTTTGGACTATGTTATCAACGCATGTGCTCGTCGTGCTATTATTTCATAAATACAACCTGCTTTTGTTCTTCTTTCAAACGCATGGTACTCTTCGTCCCATTATTGTCTCAAAAACGCACGGTGATTTTCGTGCTATTGTCCTAAACGCATGGTGCTGTTCGTGCTATTATTGTCTCAATGCATGGTGCTGTTCGTGCTATTGTCCCAAACACATATGGTGATTTTCGTGCTATTATTGTCTAGACGCATGGCGCCTTTTGACAGCTGTGGTACTTTGCATCTGCATCATCATGAAATTGTCTTAACCCACGATGTTTTTGTGCTACGGTATGTATATTATTATACCAACGCGCGGTACTACATACTGTTGCGCACCTGTGGTACTTCGACAAACCGTCTTATTGTCTCATTGCATGGTGTTTTTTCGGGTTATTATGATGTTGTGTAACCTCTCTATGGTGGCCATGGACAGCTGTGGTACTTCGACGAACGCACGCCTCCGGGCTGGGAGCCAAAACACTTTGAGGCAGCCGATCCAAGCGACCTTTGCTTCAGGAAAGAGGCCGATCACCACAGCCTGAGGGTCAGGATCGGCGAACTCCGTACGCCACACCACACGCTCAAAGTAAGTCGCGCTTCCCGCATACGACGTTGCATGCATGCTAGTGTCCCCGCACATATATGGCCGCAGCAGAGTGAAACATCGTATCATCCAAAACCTGACGTTCATGAAGAAATGGTGTGACTTGACGAAAGTGCCGGATGAAGGACCAAGGGTACGGCATGTTAGAACTATACACAACATCGTACATGATGATGTTATGCATAGCATTGTGCCTATTCATAGTAATACATGCCAGGGGTACAGTATTACATCCCCGTTTTCACTTGGAATATAGGCCTCTCGCACGAGTGACTCTAAATGTCGACGAAAAACGGACATTAAAATGTTTGGTTGGGCAGCGTGGCGAAGAGTCCCATGTGACGGTCGTGCATGCCACGAATTTCTAAACCGCAAAACACCAGCACAATGGAGATTGGATTACGGCGAAGGAAGGGAAACACTGATGTGGCTTGCCCTATAGGTAAACAAAACTGCCGTACACTTGGCCGAAGAATGTTCGGGAACAGTTGTGGGCAACAGTTGGCGATAAATAAATACTTGCAGACCAGATCGCCTGGTAAACGAACGGCAAAACCCATGCGCTTAGTGCGTCATGACCCAAGCTTGTAAGCACGGGGCGTGGGCAACATGCGCATCGATTTGCGTGGTGGAATATCCGGGCTAGCGCAGTTGAAATGGCCTTTTGCAGTGCACACACGTTTTTGGGGACCAAACAGTTCAAATTATTATGGAATCATTGAAACGTTGCAATCGCGAAAGGTTCAACAACTAACTCTGCGTGCGCATGAGGGCTGTTGCGACAACGCTGCAATGGTATGTTTCGTGTGACCCGTTTCTACAAGAATGATATCGATATGAAACGGTCGATGCTTTTCTAAGGTACCATGCTGGTTCATCAGCTACATAGAAGCTTTTAACACGTTGTTTTTTACACCTAAGAACTGGGTTGCATACTACATGTAACATCAAAGCTTCTAGAAAAATAAACATTACCAGGCGGGTGATATAAAGAGGTGTCTTCTTGCTGTAACCGTCAGATTCGTCCGCTTCAAGGGTTTATAGTTTCCGCGCACATATGGAAATGCTCGCCCCCCCCCCCCCGATCCCTCTTGTTTAAACGCACCACCTGAAATCAAAATCTGCCAGAGTAGTAAACACTACCAGCCAGCTGATATCATCTCATTATCCATCTAGCCATCCATGCCGTAGCTCCAACTCATCTCCCCCCCCCGTATGTTCCCCGCCCAGTTCGTTCAAACGCCCCACTTACAATCGAAATCGGCCAGAGTAATAAACACTTCTAAGCAATTGATATCACATCATTATCTTACTCTAGCATCCATGACGTAGCTTTCATTCATCCGCCCTCCCCCCCTCCAACGCCCCCTCCTTCCCCACACCCCGCACGATCGCCTAGACCCAGCACCGCGCGTATGGCAAGCCCCTACATATATGATTAAAACGCGCGATCGTAGGATCACACACAATGTTGCGAACATCAGTGTCGACCAAATCCTTGATTTTTATATTATATGTGACCTAAACCTCTTGAAAACCCTTCCCCCCCCCCCCCCCCCCTCGCTTTTTTTTTTTTTTTTTTCCTCGCTTCCTCTTGCTTAAACGCCGCCCCACCTACTATCGAAATCCGCCAGAGTAATAAACACTTCCACGCCCTGGATATCGCCTCGTTATTGTTTCAGAGCCGTCCATGCCGCTGCTGCAATTCCCAACCACCCCCGCCCCCAACGCCCCCTCCTTTCCCACCACCCGCACCATCACCTAGACCTAGCACCACGCGTATAGCAAACCCCTACATCTATGCGACCTAAAAGCCCCCCCCCCCGCCCCTGGCCCCCCCCGCCACAATCCCCCCCCCTCCCCCACGAGAAATATTTATAGTTTTCACGCACAAATTGACCTGCCCCACCCGTCCCCTCCCCCCCCCTCCCCCCCTCCCGCCCCCCTTTTGATCAAAATCAGGCCCCCACGTCCTTAAAAAACTCCGCCCTCCCCTCACCGCGGATATTCGACTTACAGGATTCACTTGATAAACTGATGCATTTCCTTCCACAGCTGTCAGATTTTGTCCCCCTCAGAAACGGGTTTTATAGTTTCCGCGCACCGACTGCCTAACATTACCGTGTTGACCCTGATAGCTACACTGTAGTTGCAAAGGGAGTCGCCGACCTACATCCTTAATGAGGACACACAACCCGTAATACGCGCGATCGGAGTATCATACACAGCTTGCAAAGATGAGTTTCGACAAAATATTCGATCTCACAGTTGGAATGTATTTTAATCATTATAATAATATTATTATAAAAATTAAAATACATTCCAGCTGTGAGATCGAAGATTTCGTCGAAATTCATCTTTGCAAGCTGTGTGTGATACTCCGATCGCGCGCATTACGAGTTGTGTGTCCTCATAAAGGATATAGGTCGGCGACTCCCCTTACAACTACAGTGTAGCTATCAGGGTCAACAGGATATAATACGGCGACTCCCCTTACAACTACAGTGTAGCTATCAGGGTCAACTGGACACGTGCTACGATACGGGTAACAATTGTTTCTGTAAAGTATTTTCTGAAAGACGGGGCGGAGCTTCGTAGCCCATTTTGTTTTTAACGCCATTATTATTTAGCAATATTGTTCGAAAAAACAATAATAGCTAGGCCGTGGGATTTTTCGTCACGTTCCACTCCATTTTTTTTCAATTTGTGTGTTTGGGTGTGGTATAACAGTCTAAGAGTAGCTTACCAAGTAAGTGGCACCCTCATTACTTAACATTAGGTATACCTCTACCCCGTACCTACTATATGTCACAACAGAAAACATCTGGTATTGAACAGCAACTAAAACAACAGGAGAGTAAGCAAGGCATGCCGATATCTACAAGATTGCCAATCAATCGGAGAGCCGACATTCTGAAGGTACTGTAGAACGCGTCCTATCCCAAAACAAAAAACCAAGCCTTGTGAAGTGTTCTTTAGTGTCATGTATTGTATGTACTGCTGTATGCACGTGAACATGGACTGGAGCAGGTGCAATTCCGAGGTATCGACACCACCCTGGATGGCGAGGGAGATAGCAACAATGCACTCCCCCACGACCAAAACAAAAGGGCAGGAAAGGGTATTGAGGAGGGCGGAAACTCCGAATCAAACAGGTATGGCGTCCATCAGGAAATTAAACGGCAAGCGCATGCGTGCGCAGAATATGGAGAGAGTACATAATTCGTCGAGGGAGTTCGCCGAAACATCTTGTCATGTCGTCGCAATTGTTTTTTCATGTATGCCTTCCGACAATGCATCTCGTGAGAGAGAGGCAGGCAATCATATTGTATTGTGGTGCAAGTACTACAATTTTTGTTGGTGTTCTCACATTCACTCGCAGAATCAAGTCCGTGGTCACGGGACAGACTTCAGTCACTCTGGAGCTGAGCAATACCCCAGGGAAACACATAAAGAAACCAAAAGTGCGGTACACGCGTATATCATAGCTGACGCAATTCATGCCTCCGCCAGAAAAAAGTACAAAAGTGAAATCGGGAGTCAGCCTACGATGTACCAGGTCCACACTGGTACATACGTCTAACTACTTGCGCCTGGAAACACCGAATATACCGCTTGCCGCCCAGAAAAGACTACCACGCACATATTTTACACGTAGTACTTATCAATACGCATACGCACATCAGATTCAAGCCAATGGAAAAAACAAATAAAAGAAAAGAAAAGAAAGGACAAGAAGAGGGAGCAAGGAAAGGAAAGGGAAAAACACCATACATACTACTACTAGCAAACCCTAGAAACTGATTAAAGACGGCAGTCAGCTCATAGAGGGTATCAAGTGCATCATCAATGAATGGCACTGGGGGGAGAACGCAACAAGGCGAAGAAGTCATGGCGGCCTTACGCTAACTTGTGACGGCCATTGGAAGACCCACAAACTTCAAGACGATGATAGCCAGACCCAGACTTCAGTTTCTTGGGCAGGACGCCCCCCCTTCCCCCCTCCCCCACCCGCCCTTCCCCCCTTCCCCCCCGCCACCCACCCCACCCCACCCCACCCCACCCCACCCCACCCCACCCCACCCCCGTCCTCTTGGCCGCTTAGAGATGCCGACGGTGGATGGCGCTGCCGCGGCCTTTGGTGTGTCGCTCTGCACTTTGCATCTCTCGGTTTCATGCCAATCCCGCATGAACAACTCGGCTCCCTCCTCTACTCGTCGAAACCATCTGCCGGCCTTCTAAGCCGCCTTTCGCCACCCTTCGAATTTCATCCCAAAGGTCGACATATCCTCCTTCAGATGCGCCATCCAGTCCTTCTCTTGCTCCCCTGAGTAGCCCTTACCCCCAACAAGCTCCCCAAACATCACCCTTTGTGGTAGACGCTCCTCCTCCATACGTGCTACGAATCCCCCAAACAATATCCTCCGTTTGCGCACTATCGCCTCTATGCTCTCGGAAACTGTCTTGGCAAGCGCGTCGGCGTACGACGGGGTGTGGCCGTTGCGCTTCCGTTTTCGCCACCCAAGGCATCTCGGAGGAGCATGGAGTGGTGAACCCGTCGTAGCCTATCATAGGCAGGCTTGTTTGGGCACCACATCATGCAACCGTAGAGTAGTGTCTCGATCACCTCGGCTTTCAGCAACCGCACCTTCAACCGTAAGCGCACACCCGGGCGATCTTAGATTTCCATCTTGAACCGCTGAAAGCACGCCCAGGCCCTCTGAAGACGCCGTATCATCTCGATGCTGAGTTCTCTGTCTGCGCTCATAGCCCCGCCCAAGTACACAAACTCGATCGTTTGTTGGTAGACCTGGCCGGCTGCATTGATGGTGAACGACACCTCCCCCCATCTATAGTCTGCAGGCATATGGTCTCCGTTTTGGCCTCAGAGACCCGAAGCCCGACCGCCGAGCACGCAGTCACGATCACCGTCATCACCCTCTTGAACCATTCTGATGATCGCGATGCGATGCCCGCATCGTCAGCGTACAGCATACCCCACAACCTCTGCACCCCCTCCTTCTCCTCCTCCCCCCCCCCCGGCCGTGCGTGATGTGCCCTTCTTCTCGCCTGCCTCCTTCTTTCGTCGGGGCTGCACCATGTTGTCCGCGATGGCTGCATTAGAAAGGGAGCATTTCTCGTCCACACGCAGTACCGCCGTGAAAAACATGTTAAGCAGCAGTGTCGCGAGCAAGCACACTTATTTTGTAATGTATTGATGAATTGATTGTACGATGACACATGCTACGAGATAGAGATGTACTGTTTTTCCTGAGGCTCCGAGCTCCATACCTTACACAAAAATTGAAGGGTTTGAGTGTTACAAGCTCAAAGAAAGGGTAGCCCGATGAAAAAACATATTGCCAAGGTATACACCCATAGGACTCCTAAGTATCTAAGTAGACAATACGCACATACATGATTCCAGAACGAGAGTGACACCCAGGTGATTGATGGTATTAATAGTATTACTAGGTTGAGGGGCTCCGCCATTCAGAAAAAAGATTTTGCCCCAAAGTGGTACTCTTCGTATCGTATCACGCGTCCGATTCTATACTATACTTGGGACTTTGCTTATCTGGGAGTGGCGAGGCAGCGACCTGACCGGGTGTGGGCTGTCCCGGCGGACTCTCTTGCGTGTCTGTGACCGAGGTAGTGCACGGATAGCAGTTTTTCGAGCCAGGATTTGCTCACCGCTGATATGTTGCTGCCATCCACACCCAAAGCGTGTCATTGACAGCCGCGTCCGATCATACATATCTTGTCGTACGCTCCCGTCGTTTCGTTTGAGCCCAGGCGGGCACAGCCCGGAAATCTTCTCTCGTGCGAGGCGGGACCCAAAAAAGAAGAGGAAGAGGAACAGGAGGCAGAGGAAGGGGAGGAGGACGAGGACGAGGAGGTGGATGACGAGGAGAGGGAGGAGGAGACCCCGACAGGAAGGGACGTGTCAAGATTGGTGTCCGGCATGATGACTCACCTTGATGTTGCTGGCAACGTACGTCTGCTGGGCAAACCCTGTTAGATAAACACAAACTGTCTATACGTGGGCAGTTCGTACTTTGGGTTCTCGCACAGAATATCTACCGAGCTAGCAATCAGCGACAACGAAGGGAATCGCAGCCGTTGGATAAATCTGACAGCCGTGATTAGCATTCAAACTTACTCTTTTTTTTAGATGTACACTTTAGCTGAAGAGCTAGCACTCAACGCTCAGCGGAGTTATGGTGTCCTCTAACACGGTGGACCTTCTGTACTTGCCAAATGAGTTGTAATCCAGTGTTGACACGTATTTACCTCCCTGATAGTTTCCGGTGGCGCCTGGTGTGCAACCATAGGCATGCGCCTCACCGTCGAGCTGTTGCCAACTTAATATCTAGTTGCACGTCGCCGACAGGCCCTCGTCGCCCGCGGCCGTGAAAAACGCTTTTTGTAAATAATTACATCGTACCCGTACCGATATTTTCTCGACGTTCGCCTCTAATTTGCGGTCGTGCGACTATAAGATACTATCAAACATGATTAAACATGATTACAACGGGAGATTATCTCGATGGAAGGGAGCTGATGGAAGGAGGCAACGACCCGCAAGTAGTTCACAGCGTTTGCGGGTAGCCTAGGGTACGCGCGGTTAGGTATAAATAGTCATTGTAACCCGGTAGCATTGGGGCGGAATCGTCGGCGTTTGATAAATAGTGCTTGTCAGGAACAATGTGATATGAAACTGGCATTGTTGGGGGCTCAAACGCTGTTTCATGGATGTTGATCACCAGGCACACCGTACCATTACCACGGTAGTGCTGAGGGCACGCCTCTTGTGTTATCTATTGCGCTTACTAGGAACAGGCTGGCATTCTGATGTCAACCAGATAGTCTTGGGGGCTCAACCGGCGTTTGACGAACTGGGATCGTCATCCTCCTCGAGGATGGAAACTGACTGTTGATTGTTAAATTATATGGAACGCTAAAACAAATCACCCCTACATCGTTTGTCATTGTTTTGGGATTTTCAGTTCACACCATACCACCGCTTGGAACAACAGAAAAAACCGGTGGTGTTGAGGGCCCGACCAATGACCAAGGCTACGGTAGGGGGGTCCCCTTTTGGGCCTTTTATTTCAGTGGCTAGGGGTCACTCGCGCTAGTAACGCCTTTGTTCGTACGAGATCTTACGCTTTCTTCATGTTTTACATTGACGAAATCAGTCCGCAATGCAAGGTGATCTAAGCTGCGCCAAAACAAGTGCCTAAACCATCTTCGTCCGTGGGGTACAGAGCCACTCGCACGAGTGGCTCTAACACACCAGTGAAAATGGGGGTACCCCCCCTACCGTAGCCTTGGTCCAATCGTCGTGTGATAAATTGCGCTTGCCAGGAACACTCTGAGGATACCGATGTCGACGAGTCAACCTCTCAGGGGTCTGAGAGGTCTGAAAGATCTGACAGCGTCATGGATGCTGCTAGAACCTGGACCAAGAAGCAGGCGAGACCGACCATCAAGTGAGAACCACGACCAAACCTATGGTAGGGGTGTTATGTGGTTTAGGGCCTTTCGTTTGCAGCGACGCGGGGTCACACGCACGAGTGACCCTATTGTTCCTTGCGGTCTTAGGCTTTCGTGTTATTTTAATTTCACGATACTAATTAATCCCCAATGGAATGGTTAGCTAGGAAGGTGCGCCAAAAACATGTCTTTGCCAGTGAAATATAGAGTCAATCGTGCGAGTATGATAGTATGATAGTATTGGTCATACTATGGTATGATAGCTCAAACCCGGCACTTAAAAAGGAGGTACCCCTCTAGGGTACCAGGTATACAACAATCGCGTGCTACGACAGGGGTATACTAATTCCCCCCCCCATTTTGTTCAAACGCCCCACCTACAATCGAAATCGGCCAGAGTAAAAAACACTTCTACGCACTTGATATCACGTCATCATCTTTCTAGCCACCCATGCCGTAGCTTTTATCCCCCCCCCCCTCCAAACGCCCCCTCCTTCCCCACCACCCGCACAACCGCCTAGACCTAGCACCACGAGTATAGCAAGCCCCTACATATATGCGTAATACGCGCGATCGAAGTATCACACACAAGCTTGCAACGATGAGTTTCGACCAAATCTTCGATCTCACAGCTGGAGGAGTGTATTTTCATATTATGTGTGCGACCTAAACCTCTTGAAAGCCCTTTCCCCCCCGCCACCCCCCCCCCCCCCTTTTTTTTTAATATTATTTTTTTCTCCCCCGCCCCCTCTTGCTCAAACGCCCCATCTGACATATCGAAATCTGCCAGAGTAATAAACCATTCCAAGCACTTGATATCACCTCATTATCTTTCTGGAGCCATCCATGCCGCCGCTGCAATCCCCCCCCCCCCCCCCCCCCCCCCAACGCCCCCTCCTTCCCCACCACCCGCACCATCGCCTAGACCTAGCACCACGCGTGTAGCAAAGCCCCACATCTATGCGACCTAAAACTGTTGTTTACAAAACCCTTTCGCTCCCCCGCCCCCCCCTCCCCCACCCCCTTTAACGCTCCGCCCTCTCCTCATTGGTTGTACGACTTACAGGATATACATGATAAATTGGTGCATTCTTTCCAAAACCGTCAAATTTGTCCTCTTAAAGGGTTTCTAGTTTCCACGCACAAATTGACCTGCCCCGCCCGTCCCGCCCCCCCGCCCCCCCGCTCCCTCTTGATCAAACCCAGGCCCCCGCGCCCTTGAAAGCTCCGCCCTCCCTTCACCGGATATTCGACTTACAGGATTCACTTGATAAACTGATGCATTTCCTTCCACAGCTGTCAGATTTTGTCCCCCTCAAAAACGACTTTTATAGTTTCCGCGCACAGACTGACGTACATCACCCTGTTGACCCTGGTAGCTACAACACTGTAGTTCCAAGGGGAGTCGCCGACCTATGTCCTTAATGAGGACACACAACCCGTAATACGCGCGATCGCAGTATCACACACAGCTTGCAAAGATGGGTTTTGACAAAATCTTCGATCTCATAGCTGGAGTGTATTTTTATTTTTATAATATTCATCAACTCCTTGCCAAACCTTTGCTGCCCGACGGGGCTCCTGAACGAGGCCGACAAAATATTGTAAATTATCGCACCTTGCTCAATGTTGTTGGATTACACTTTGTATTTTACGTGTTACGACGATATTCGTTTGTTGCATGCCTACAGTATGGTCGTGTGGAGAAAAGCCGTAGTAGCGAAAGGGCTCGGTTACAGGTGTTTCTCAGCGTCGTTTTTTTGAATAAAGTAAAGAGGTCTCTACTGCGAGGAACCTACGAACGACCAGGTGAACCCCCATGTCTTGGTGACAATGTTTACGTCGTGATTTCCCCGGCTTGACCGCACGAAGTCTAAGGAAGCTCTATATATGACAGCAACGGATAGAAGGACTAGAATAATAGTGTGTGCCCTGATATGATTCAATGCTAACGTTAGCGAACGTTTCCTCAGAACGACACTGCGAACTCAACTACGGCACTGTGTACTGTCAAAGCTGGGGCGACGAGTTTGTTGACTACAGGTGGACGACTGATTATTAGTTGGCGAGGTTTTAAGTTATAAACAGTTGCTTATAAGCTATAAATAGTTGCATGCGGTAGTTTGCGGAGTTCTGCGTCTTTTTTTGCTCCACTAGCGCAGGTGTGTGGCTCGACGTGTGTACTAAGACAGTTTTTAATACGGATGTACTTGGCGTTTACTCCGCCACCCAGGTAATGCTTATTAATAGGCCGCAGCCAAAATCAAGACCGACAAAGCCAAACCAAGACAAATCACCACAAAACAAGACTAAACACGCCTAAACAAGACAAATCAAGACCAATCACAGCCCTAGTACGACTAAACAAGACACATCAAGACCAATCACAGCCCTAGTAACGACAAACTTACGAAGTGTTCTCGCTGCGCGTACTCTTCCTTTTACAGTTATTCAGCGGATGAGTTAGTCTCACTGCCACGATGTGTGGTTGATCCTTCATTGTTGTAGATGAAACCTCGAGATTCGTCTCACCGCGGTCCCTATGGTGGGCATATCTCGTTTTATTTCGGTGGGTGTGTCTCGCTTTGTAGGGGCCTGGAGAGCAAGTTTGAGATAAGCAGAGACCAGGCAAGGGAGTGCATGGAGCGTATGGTCAAGGAAGGGCTTCTCACCAAGGTAAGCACACTTATGTGTATGTTATGGGGTTTCTAGGGGGGGGTATCCTTGCCTAATGAGCAGGCCATCATTGTCACCCACCCTGTGCGTTGGATAATATATTGAAGAACAGTTTTTTTTCTTATTCAGATCACAGTGCCATCTAACAAGGACAGGTGGAGGATGTCTCTCGCCTGTCTCCTGTTTTTCCCATGTACATCCGCCCACGTCAACATCCAGCTTTGTGGTGTCCGAAGATACGTTATTTTACACAATTCTTAAAAGGACATCAGCTGTGAGTTCGACGAATTTAGGGTCGATACTCATTTTTGCATTATTTGTACGTTATATCTAGTGCACAAATAAGTGTAGATGAGTGTAGTTCAAAACACAGAACTTACGGCAAACGATTCTCTAACCCCGCAAGTTGACCCGAAATACGGTCGTCGTGGAGTGATTGTACTACGCTAGAACAAAGCACCGGGGTATGTGATCATACCATGCATGACCACCGTCCGTATCTTCTTGGAGTGCCGTGGTGTGCCAGACAGAGCACGTTGGATTTTCATCGACGGGGGAGAGGTGATCGAGGGAGGCCCATCCCAATAATAATATCGAACGCCCTCCATGCGCACACATTTAAAGCTGCACTGCGAGAAAAGATAGAGCTGTTGCGTCTACATCGGCTCCCTTGGACATGAAAGTTTATTAAAATTGTAGTCTAATTGTACTTCGCGTCACTACCTGTACCTTTATTTACACAACAAAACAAAAGTTAAATAATAACCATTCGTCTCGTCCGCTTATTATGTCCCATGTTTTGGATTTCACGTTTTTTTTTTTCAAGTATCAACACTCTGCGAAAACGTGCTCTTATCATTTTTCCGGTACCTTTCGACATCGCACTATCAGGCGAACTATCGCTACAATCTGACGAACCCACCAGCGCCGGACACCGTCAAAGATACGAAAGTTTCTACAAGGAACAGCACCAAGGAGGACACCATGATGGACACAATCAAGGAGGAGGATGGCCTTCGCTCAGATCATGGTGGCCCACCTTCGCCCCAGGTGAAGCTATGCTCCACTTATGCGGCAACTGGGGTAGCACCTACGTAGTTTTTCCTCGTGTCCTCGCGTGGAGACCTCTCAATCTCACCAAAATAGTGACTTTGAGATTGCCAGAAAGCTTATCGCGACTAAGAATCTCAAGCCTTTTACGAAGTAGGGATGACACCAAGCATGATGCCGGACGAAAACAAACGGTATATAAGGCAGTTTTCTAGTGAAATTGAGGATTAACATAGTCAGACACGGCTTGTGGCCAAAAGTGCTGCCCTGGTCTCAGCACGCGTCATATTGCAAATCGGATTATGTATGGATAGCAGCCGTCATCACTTCCCAGGTGACCCTATGCGACAATGCCACATATTATATGTAGATGTTGCAGCTGTGTCAAAATTTGTGATGCACCTCTTCAAAAAAAGAACTACAACGACACACATCGCAAACCGAATGGTCGCAAACATGAGCGCCAGGATAGGAGTACTATTAATAGCTATGCCTATTTTCGGTGAAAGCGTTTTTGACTGTATTCATCCTTACCTAATCATACTAACTACCAGCTACTATGACACTTCTGACAACATCGTTCGAATAATGTTTTGGGTTCACGATTTATTCGTTTATGCTTAGGCTAGGGAGCTGTTCATCGAGATGCACGTCAGTTGTTCTCAAAGGTAGTTTGGCGGGTCTGACGTATAGCCCCTCACGAGCTACGACAGGCGCGGTAGAAAATGTAGTTGTCACCGGCACCATAGCACCATCGCACTCATCCAAAGCACATGTACGAGTGGAAGCTGTAAACGCTTGCGGTACGTACGTTCTTACAACGTTACACATTACCGATCGATTTTGGGCGCAGTTGATGGAAGTTATGGCTCTACTTCAAGCGTGCATTGTCTCGGGGTCGTGCATCGTTTTTTCTGCGTAGTTTTTCCCGTACGAAGCGTAAGCCAGTATGTTTGCCTTGTGCACCAAAGAAAAAACGCCGCAGGAGGAGCTCTCTCTAATTCAGATCACCTGAAACCTCGGTAAGCCGAATGGCTGGCAAGGCCAGTTAAAGCGTAAAAATGATGCCATGCCCGAAATATTGAAAGTTGAAAGTTCCACCTCGGGACCCGCCATACGCAACACATCTTCTGGCAAGACCCATCGTGCACTTCCCGTCTTTCCCCGCCTGACGTTCCTAATAATGTGGACAGTCATCTGCCGGCAGCGATGACTCGGAAACGCAAGCTCCGGAGCTGTCTGGATCGCAGCTGGGGCAGTGCAGCCCTCAGTCTTCCATGCCCCCACCCCCTGCTCCGGGGAGAAGAGAAGGGAGCCAAAGCCTTGAGGGGAGCCAAGGAAACCATGGGCGGGAGGGGAGTCAAAAGAGAGAAGGAGGGCATGGGCGAGATGGTGGTAACGACCGAGAGAGACGACAAGGAAGACTGGGGGGTCAGGGGGGCACGCCCGACAATCGCAGCCGGACGAACCCCCGAAAGGATTTTGCCACCCCGCCCATTCCGGACGCACCCTCTCAGTAAGTACAGCAGAATTTGTTTTCGCCTACTTACTGTAGAAAAATTCGGTTACATAGTACTATCCACTAGCTAACCTATGAGATCATGTTGTCTTGTTACTAACTAGACGGATGGGAAAGGCTGTAAGAACAACAGTAACTTGCCTCGTGGGTAGCACTAGACTATGCATCCAACATAAAACATCGTACCTTGCCGTGCCGTGTCGTGGACGGTGGTTTCAATGATGCAATGCTGGTCGGAGCACGCAGCGCTCTTCGACGCATGAACGTCCCCGGATGTCTATGGCCATGAGTTGACTGATACGAGAGGTCGTGGACTAAATTTTGTTGGCTGGGCGTTATAGTTAGTTGCGCGCGTGGTTGCTTGCGGCGTTCTGCGGCTTTGCATTTGACTCGCGCCGTTTGTGGCTCTGCGTGTGGTGATCCATTGAAAAAAAAAATGTAAGTCAGGTAGTTGGCTTATACTTCGCCACTCAAGGGCATGTGTAAATATCCGTAAATTCAGCCGACTCACTGCCCTGTGATGTTGCTGTTGTCCCTCCATATCTGCTGCGGAGTAGGTGCACCTTTTTGTTCTGAGGTATGCTCACATGACGAGCTCTATACCCCACTCAAGTATTGATTTTGAGTAAACTGGAAGTGCAACCCGATGATCAAACCAATGGCCTAGGTGTACAACAAATACTGCGCTTAAAAGCAAGAACGGCATTCCGACCAATTTTAGTTAAGGAGTGCCATCATCCAGAAAAAATCGCCAAAAATTGTTACCTGTATCGTATCTATCGTAGCTATTGTGCTATAGTGACACGCGTCCGTTTTGGGGGCACAAACCTCGCCAAGCACCCCCTCCCTCAGAATTGGTATCAATTTACTACAGCTGATAGGACAACGCCCATCCGACATACGTCTTTCTGTGGTGCCCTGCAAAATGCCAGTGTGTTGGCGCTCATAATGTTATCTATTTGCTCACCGTTAAAGTACGGTCTGGTCTGGCTGCACGAAATCTCGAACAGTTGAGTTCCCCAAAACGGCATCACCATTTGATTCCACCGTCACCACATCCACCGCATCAGATGGCACTACACCTGAATACACTGTCACTTGACTCCACCAACATCTCATTACATGGACTGACATTTCCGCCAACACCACATTACCTGGCACTACACGATTCGACTCCGCCACCTTCACCTTTATCGTGCATGTGTGCCCCCTGCATGTGATGCTACGATCTTTTGCCGTAGGCCGAGCTTGCAACCGGTACCAGAAAAGCCGGCGCAGGCTATGATGCTCTCGATGGGCACCAAACGCGTTCTAGACGAAACGGTGCTCGAGGGCGGCAAAGACGCGCCGCACAGCGATCCTATCGACGTATTCCACCCTCCTCCGGTGAGCTCAAGAATCCTCTTGTTAGGGTCTACTTTGTATGTGTGTGGGCATGCCAAGCTCCCCCTGAGCGTTATGTGGTTGTTGCGGTGGTACTCCTGCGTAGCATGTTGATTATTCCGACACGTCCAAAAAATTCGATGTCAGTTGCACATGGCCCGATAATGTCGATCGACCTTTTACCCGGTAGCTCGGTAGGGGACATATTCACATATGACGTCGTCGGCAGGCCATCGGTTCAAAGCTACATTGGCGTTTCTTTTATAGAAACTCTTGGGCGTGTGTCCTGAAATCACGCCTCCTTGGATCCCCACGATTTGGAGCGAAGTTTGGGTAGACACGTACCACCGTATACGGGTTTCCTCTACCGAAACCCCCCAAATATCGCGCCGGTCCGAGGGCGGGAGGTTTTTGTTTACTGCGAATCCCTGATCAGGGTAATCGATCGATATTTTATCCAGGAAGCTCAGTGTAAGACTATTAATATTAACAAACTCAGTAGGTAACAATTTCGCGAAAGGCCGCATTTTTCGGTCCAGAGTGATACAAAATATCGAGTGATTATCCTCTTACCACAACAAGTCTTGCCCCTGGTACATCGTCTATGTCTCGCCCGGCTCGTGTCTACTGGTATGTAGACGGGTACCATGGGAACAATGTCCACGCTCGGGTACGAGGTGTCATTGTCGCAAGCAAGCTCCGTCGATTCTTCTGCGAAGCGAGCCAGGAAGTGCAGCCTGGCGGTTAATCCAATTCGCCAGTCAAAGAAGCTGCGTATGAACGAAGGTGCTTCAAGGAGAAGCTGAGGCCGCAGGTCGTGTTGCCATCCGCCAGCACATACTACAGGAAACCTGTGAAACGAGGGAAACCGCGCGCTGTCGACGGTGAAGGCCGAGTATATCACACTAAGACCCAGTAGTTTGGTGTTAGTCAAGGCACAGTTGCTGTCTGCCACGGGGTGACAGTAGTAGTGTCGCCTCCTGGCGTAGACGCATTTTTCCCACAGGTTCCTTCCGGAAGTCTGTTGCGCCGTCACTAATGGGCATTCCCTGGTGTTGAATCGGCTTTGGTACTGCCGGAAAGACGAGTCGATTTTTTCGGCCGTACCAAAACCGATACGGCTAAAGTGGTTTTGTATTTGCCTGTGATCGCCTGATGTCCGGCGTTGAGTCTCGATAGTCATGGTGATGTCTTGATGTCTTGATAATATTTCTTTTCTGAAGGAAGTGACTCATTGGGGACACAGAGCGTCGGTGCTGGGTAGGTAACTCTCCTCGTTGAGTTAGTGTTGTCTCGTTCATCCTCATTAGCTTATAGCCCCAAAATCGTGACATTGGTAGAAAAGGCATACGCAGAGAAGGCGATGCTGATAGTCACGGTGGTGTCTTGACTGCCATCCTGATAGCCATCTTGATAGTTATCGTTGTAGTCATCGTGACAGTCATCGTGGTATCTTGGTAGTAATCTCGAATGCCATCTTGATAGTTCTCACGATATTCATGGTGACGTGGTCGTTTCATCTTGACAAGCCATCTTTGATAGGCGTCGGTGGTGGTGTGGCAAAGGCAAAGTTCACTCGATGTTGCTGCTGACAGATCGTACGGGTTAATGCGTGCAAAGATGAGCGACCTAGTAGCTGGTGGCCATAGTTCGTGTCTCTGGGACCGGCCAATGGTGGTCGATACTCGAAGGGAGTGCGGGTTATTCATTACCGTCCATCGACACAAAGATGAGGGTGAGTAGTACGGTTCAGGGTGTACACGCTCACTTTCTGCGCTCCTGTAACCTTTGGGCAGCATGATATTATATTCAAGTAGCGGAGGCAACGAACTGGCCAAGCCAAACGTTGCCGGTTGAACATACACAGTAGTATTGCGTTATTCTGGGTTCGATTTTACGCCGACCCGTTGCACTCTATCGCAATTGCAAGGAAGGGTCTTCATTCTCACGCTCTCAAGCTTTTTGTGTTTATTGAGCTAGTGAGCGGTCTGTTGTCACAGTGCCATCAGACTCTGGGTGTTTGTTAGGTGTTTACACTGATCTGTAGGGAATACCTGGTAGTCTTCTTGCATACCTTCATTCAGATCGCGCCGTTGGGCATTGGGTGTTTGAGCTAGCGATTGGCCTCAGGTGTTCTACAATAGAGTGATCACAGGCGATGTAATACACGGCGTGAGGGATACCCGAAGCGGAAGTATCCAGGGTCCAAAGTCATATTATTCGAATATGCTGCACTGAATAGGTGGTGCGATCCAGGCGGAATGTGGTGGTTTGCCGAAAATGGCGAGCGTAGCTCTTGCGGCCTCCGTAGCAGTGTCTACAGTGAAAACTGCGGAATATATTACATGTCGTACCCGCTGCAAATAGTACAGTAGGTAGCGTATCATGTGTTCCAATAGCACAAAAGTACCGTGTAGGTACCATTGATGCAATAAAGGATGGATCACAAGCAAGGAGGACGCACACACTTTGAGGCAATTAGTCGCATTGTTTGAGTATCGCCGGGGGTGTTGAATTCATGGTCGTCCTGACGGCGGCATCGCGAAAACAAGGAACCGCAAACATTCAGGATTTGGCTCGAATCATTAGACCATCCTATCAATATTAGCTGAATAGTCCCTTCAGGTGTTAGTTTCTGTTTCAGCTATTCCTCAGACGGCTATATTTTCTTGACCACAGTTTTTCATGAGGGTTGTTGACGGCGGCTTTCTTCCTGCCGCTGGCCAAGCTCGACTCATGACGGCGACGACATCGCGCTCTCGGCGACTCCTGTGAGTAGCCCTGAGCAGCGAAAAACATAGGCTTGGTCTATACTGTCAGCCTTGGTCTAAAATGTTAGAATGCAACCCCTCATTGTACTTCTTAAACGGAGCAGTGAATACGCGCAAAACCATCAGCTGACGCAAAGAGACGGACTCTCAAAACGCCTTCAAAGTGCTGGCAAACCCATTGCCGAGAGGTATAAAACGAACCGCATTACACAAAAAAAACAAAACAAACTGGGATTCCAGCATTATTGAGCAGTTCGTCGGTTCAGGAGGCCAAAACGCGCCACCGCCCTCGTACCACTGACCGTCCTGAGACTGAGACTCCGGGGAGACTTTCAGACAAATTTACTCGAGAGCCACATCTCGTGCCCGCAGTTTTCTGATTGGTTAATATTTTTTCTCCGACGCTGATTCCACGGCAGATGACGATGCCTCCGGTAGGCCGGACCCTCCGGCCAACTCCATCGTTCCACGCTTGGAGAGGCATGATACGCGTGCTCCTCGTTTGCATGCGGCTCCTCTCATGGGGAGCTCCATAACTCCCCATATAACTGACCCGATAATGATCCCACGGTTGTTGTTGTTGTTGTTGTTGTTGTTGTTGTTGTGGGTGTTGTTGTTGTTGTTGCTGTTGCTGTTGTTGTTCTCACAGTAACTCGTATAATCATGTCCGTGGTCACAGGACAGGCTCCAGTCACTCTGGAGTGGAAGAATACCCCAGGGAAAAACGCCAAACAAACCAAACGTGCGGTACACGCATATATCATAGCTGACGCAATTCATGCCTCCGCCAGAGAAATATAAAAACGTAAAATCGGGAATCAGCCTACGATGTGCCAGGTGGTACAAGTATCTAAAGAAACAAGACTACCTGGTATTGGGTAGTTCCTCAGTTGAGGAAGCCCTTTAGCTGGAAAAAAAGTCACCAAAAAACGGTACAGCACCCAACGCAGGCTACGGTAGAGGTGCAGTGAGTATTTTCTCACTGCGGAGCCCCTTCATTTAAAAAAAAACGCCAAAACGTGGTACAGTACCAGGCGCAGGCTACAGTAGAGGTGCAGTAGCTAGTTCTTCAGTTGAAGAGCCCCTTCAGTTGGAAAAAAAATCACCAAAAAGCGGTACAGTACCCGACGCAGGCTACTGTAAAGGTGCAGTAGTTCCTCAGTTGAGGAGCCCCTTCGGTCGGGGAAAATAAACTTCGCCAAAAAGCGGTACAGTACCCGGCGCAGGCTACGGTACAGGTGCACGTTTTTTTTGGGAGGCGCTACTCACTTGAGGTCCTGATCACTGCACCCTTTTTCACCCCAAAAACAACTTTGGGAACGAAAAAAAAGAGTGCCAACCGATGAACGAGCCCACGCCCTACGAGTAGGCATAAGATACAACGAACTAATTGAAAAAAAAAAGACTATGAAATTTCGACGATTTTTGGTTTTAAGAAAACCCGTAACTCGTAAAAAAAAAACGTTTCAGCCAAACAGTGCAACCTCTGTCGTTGCCGCGTCACCCCATCGTAGCACTCTGGCAGAGAGCTCAGAAGCTCTGGCCATAACCAGCTCCGCCAGGAAGAGCGCCCTCCCCGTTTCTAACCATCCCACTAGTGCAAAAAAGTAACTCACACAAATTCCAAGTAGTTCGGATTAAAAAACACAGGTGAAGTCCTAAACTTGTTGACACCAGAAAATATTGCTAACTCTGTCCCTCCGCGGAACTGAGAAGCCCCGGCCACTCGTCTTGTAGCTGCGCGATGTTGGGTACCCCTCGGCGGGCCCCCGGCTGGGAGAGCTTCCTTCCTGCCACTAGACTTGCCAACGCTATGGTTCTGTGCGTGGCGAGCGCATGGCGAGCAAAGAGAACGCCGGTGCCGTGCAAAGTGATCAGATTATGTTGTGGTCGTCGGATTTCCAGGGCAATGGTTAGCTATCAGACGATGGTGTGCTCAGGGTAAGGTCA
Source organism: Undaria pinnatifida (assembly GCA_012845835.1). Taxonomy (NCBI): domain Eukaryota; class Phaeophyceae; order Laminariales; family Alariaceae; genus Undaria; species Undaria pinnatifida. The sequence goes on from JABAKD010000029.1 coordinate 512,952, forward strand.
GTGCATTCGACACAATGGTTTCGACACAATGGTTGGCGCACACAGTGTACGAGATGAAGAGAGCCAGCCGTAACTCGGGTTCATTGGGTTGGGGTTAGGGCTAGGGTTAGTAGTATTCGTACCGCACACAGTAGCCCTCAACCGTTGTGACAACGTCGAAAACGTGCTAAGGACCCCTCCGTTGCAATGCACACTTATGAGATGGTGCTGTGGAAGATGCGATGAAGACTCTCGGGGTGACGGGTTGTATGCACAGGATCTCAGCTATAGTCACGCTTGAATAAAAAATATCACCACTATGGACGGACTTAAAAGTACCGTTGTTTAAGTAATATCATTACCGAAACGGTTCTTAAATTTCCGCCCAAATCGGTAATTCTGATCAAAAATGGTTGTTGTCCAAGTGTTGTCCCGATTTTCGCTACGTGATGGAGCCAAGCACGTTTCGAGAAGCTTCCGACACGTGCCCATGTTTTCGAGGATTGCCAGCGTCAAACACAATCGAGGGCAGACACTTAATGAAGGTAATCCCTCGGCGTTGTACGCAACACGAGCCAAGAGAGCAGACATATAAAGATTGCCTCAGAGCCTTTTGCTGCTGCTGCTGCTACACGCGGAACATGTGAGCCATATCGGTGGCATTTTGAAGAAGCGAGGGGCCGTGGAGAATTCCAGGATGAACACTCCCTTGCATTGATGAGGATCTTTGCACCATCCATGTCGCCCGTTTCTCTTGTAATCCAACGGTACCCATTGCCAAAGGACAGACAGACGCTAAAGGGGTACAAGGATGTATCTAGAAGGGCACATACTGTGGGATACCCGGGTAACTACCCGAGTATGACCAAAAAGTCAGGCTTCGTACCCGGGTATCCCTAGAGTGTTTTGTTTTTCCCTCCCTCGGTACTCTTCCACTCCAAAGTGACTGAAGCTTGTCCTGTGACCACGGATTTGATTGTGCGAGTTAACAGGAAAACAACGAGAGAAGAGTGTACATGAGACGCGTGCTACAATAGAGGGAGTAATTTTTTGCTAATGCACTTTCGGAGCGACGGAGCTCCTTAACCTTTTTAGCACCGCAGTCCCGACATGGGGACAAAACGCTTGGAGCTAGCATAGGAAATTTCAGGAGTTGTAAATGGGTTAACCTATCAAAACTATCGTCGGAACATGTTTCTTGTTTGTCAAATATATTTTTTTGGTACATCTATTAATATTTATATCGACTATATATCGACTATATATCGACTATATATCGGTACACCTAGGCCATGGGATGGGTCGTTGATGAGGTTATTCTTTCAGTGTACTCCAAATCAGATTTTTGCCCGGGAAGGGCGATACTAACAACCTCTCAATTGAGGAGTAGTATTAGAAACAATGGTTTGTGCACCTCTATCCTACTATTATTATACTATTACTACACTACTACTAGCATGTGTCATGCACCTTACGACAACACACCGTTGAAAGGGCGCCACAGGCTTCTGACGTCAAGACGGCCTATGTCTACTGCTGTATCTGGGGGGCGCATGCTCCGGTAGGTATGCACTTCAACTATCTGAAGCTCCTCGCTTCACCCTTTTGGGGCCCATGTATTACATCGTATCATATCATACCATACCATATCGTATCATATCGTATCATATCATATCGTATCATTTCATATCATATCATATCATATCATATCATATCATATCATATCATATCATATCATATCATACCATATCATACAATATCATCCATATCATACCATGTATTATACAGCCGAAAAACAAAAGATGGGCCGTTTTTACCATGGCGTGAGCAAGCAGCACACGGAAGTGAAACCTATGCGCGTGTCTTACATGTACCTGCATTGAAGTTCGACAATGAAATTGTCGTCAGCTAAAATCAGCTAATCAACGATTTGTCGCAAACGGGTTGCTTCCTGTGAAGGATGCTGCAATTGTCAGTTTATTCGACTATTTTACCCTCGGAGCTTCTTTAGGACCTCTTAACACTGATGCTAATACTAATAGTTCCTCTTCGTAGTAGTACCTCTTAGTAATAGTACCTCTTAGTAATAGTACCTCTTAGTAATAGTACCTCTTAGTAATAATAACTCACTCAAAGCTGACGTCTCAACAAATGTTAGCATGGTTAGAGTGCAATTTGATGAACGATTCCATGGCCTACAGTAGCATTGAAAAGCCCCAACGATACTCCAAACGGGGGTTTGAGTGCAGTGTTAGTATACTGTATACTTGATAAGCCCCTTCGAAACAAGAGGCGTGCTACTTTGCACGATTAATATAGGTACCTGGCACGTTTTGCATCAAACGTTTCCTCAACGATCAGGCGCGACTTACGTAGCTCAAAACATTTGTTGGAACTTCCTTACTGTACAGCAAAATGTTTTGTTGCATGCCTAGGACCCGGGATTGTTCTTCGGGTATGGGGCACTTTACTTGTTCTTCTATTGATATTAATATGCACTTCTTAGCTTCAGGTGTGTGGCAAAGAGCTCCTCAAGCGAGGACCCTCAGAAGCCAATTTGGGCACTTCTACTGTAGCATGTGTCTCACAAGTCATACCCACAGTCGTTTGCCCGAAAGGAAGTGCTGTATACCCTATTGTGGCACGATTTGGGGAGAGCAAGGGCGACGCAAGGAGGTGCTGTATACCCTATTGTGGCACGATTTGGGGAGAGCAAGGGCGACGCATGCTAGACGATGGGGATTCGAGGCAATGAGGACGACCGGCGGCACACGCTTTCACTTCACCGAGCCATTCCATAGACACGGTGCGGCACGACTGCACTATGATGACCGCACTTTTCGGTAAAAAAATATACCGGGGTAAATGCATAGACGAGTGCCACATTGTTTAACCCTAAACTGCTGGAAAACATTTGTACCCTACAGTAGCTCTGAGCTTTAGTCCCCGAACACGTGATGATTGTACTTCAAAAACGACCCAGTCGATGCAAAAGCGAATATCGCAGAAAGGAAACACAATGTATTAACCCCTGTCCACACTGCTCTTCACAGAAACGACAAATACGGAGCACAACTGTAGGCCTTACTCAGAAAGGCACAATTTACACCCCTAGGCGCACTCTTCCTCCGCTCGAACAGAGACTGTACCCACCTCGCAATCCCTAATCGCTGTGTCACGCCATAGATAAAGCCTGCTATAAAGCAGTCACCAGCACCGGTGGTGTCAACAATAGAGGACGACGGCACCGGCCAAGAAGAGGCCCACAAGTACCTCGCACACAGCTCCTGCTCCTGTCCATTAGGTCACCGCGAGAACCACGATCAGAATGCAGCGTCGGGCAGACGCGACGGAAACACTACTAACAAAGGAACAGTCGTGTCACTGGAGAAAGCAAGGAGCATGCACCATGCCCCGGACAAAGAAAAACATCGTCAAGAGACCACGCTCCTATTAATAGCGTCCTACATTTCCTCAAAGAGTCAATGCCATGATGCCCTTTTTGGAAGAGAGGGGGAAAACAAAACCACGCCCGAGGTTACTCCAGCGATGGCGCCCTACACCAATAGCCACCCTCCTGGTTGTGTGCCGTACGCCAAGGCACTACATTCGGTAAACAGAAGCTTCCATATAGGCCAAAGCACTACTTTCGGCACGCTGAGAAGGGATACGAGTAGAGTATCATGCATTCCACGTGGATGTCTCGCATATCTGTAGTTGCAGAAGTGCGTACATACTGCAAGCGCAAGTCCTTTCAGCAAGTGAGGGGGGGGGGGGCACGTCCGCGACCTTCGGGAAAGCGGTGCTTGGACTCGCGAACGATGGACGCGAGACGGTTCATCTAACCCCGACAGATTTTTCTAGGGATCGACGACTCATTCGCTCTTCCGCAATATCACTCTTACAACCGCCGTCTCGCCGCCCAGCAGAGAGAGCGCACTAAGGGCGTGCATAGCAGGGTATTATATACACTCCAGGGGTACCCGGATGGAATCACACCAGATGGTTTTATTCATGCTCCGGAAATGTACCCGGGTATCTGTAAAGCACACACCCTGTAAGTATATACCCTATAACCACAATCTAGGCAAGATTTACGCCTCGCTTTACGAAAGCTCTGAAGGATGCATCTGTAAAAATTCGAGCAGGGTGCAAGTCCTCCCTTCGGGAAGTGGTTGGCTGGAAATCCCGGGCGTGTTGCTGGTGGAACAGAGGAAACAAAAGCTCTTTGAACAAATAGACAAAAATAAAATGCATGCAGCCACCGCGCAAGCAATCAGGCACGTAACACCGGCCACCCCCGACGAGTTCATCGACTAGTCAGTCTATATACCCTTGGGTACCCGGGTACGAAAGCTAGAAGTCTTGGGAATAGTTCGGTAGGTACTCGAGTATCCACAATGTATACCCTACAGCCGGGTAGGTACCCAAGTATCCGCAGAGTGTAAACCCTTCTACACACACCCTTGGAGCGTACCTTGCCGTCAGGTACGTCGGTGGCGTTTGGCGTGGCGCCCGATATGACGGCCGTTTTAATCGTCAGTGGGCAGTCAGCGGGCAGAGAAAAGTCTTCGAATCCTTGCCATGGCGGTTCCTGGTCCCTGGCCGAACAGGGTGGCGAAGGGGTGAAGAGAATTGGCGAGTGGATAAGTCAACTGCGGTCCTATCAAGTCTCGTACAATTGCTATGCTTATTATACTAACATTTTCTTCATCTAGTTTATTGTCCTCACCCTACTTTCGCGCTCCCTGCCAGTAGTAACTCAGATCCGGGGTCACATAGCGGGCCCTCCTCACCCCCCCCCCCCCACTCCGGTACCTGCCTTCATTTTTACCGCGACCTTGATTCAGCATTTTCTTCCCTCGTCGACTCGCGTCGAACTTATACAATGGTTTGACTACTTACCTCCTACGTCTCCCCGAAACGTGAGTAGCTAATTAATTTCTTTCCCCCGAGTCGTTGTACGTCTGCCCGACACAAACAATCAACTTAACACTATGATACCTGGTATTCCAGTAAAGAGACGACATCACAGCAGATCACAAGAGCTGCGAGATGGAGTTCGAAGCGAGACAAATACAATTCAGTAAGCAAATAAAATGCAGCACCAACTTCATGAAATAATGGTAATACCAACGTCCCGATGGAGGTAAGCTGATTGTACAACGCACCGAACGACGATGAGCACCAATTTCGCAATCTCGCCGCACATTGCATGTGTCCTATATCCAACATAAGATGCACAGCAGTGTACTCGTGAAACGCCTGCCCAACAAGATACGCATGGATCTAATGGCCTAAACTTCCATAATCCACCACGCCAGCAGCAGACTCCATGCAACCATTCAACGCACCTGCTGACGACGATGCAACCGTCGGCACCGAGGGTCGTGGCCACAAGCCGTGCCCTGCCCTGATCCAGCAGCTTCCGAATCGCGGTCTCGTGACCAGTACTGCCAGTGTGTAGAGTGCCATATACAAGATAGTGTGTATATTACCAACCACGGCGGAACAAGGCACATCAAAAGTGGCTGTTAAAGTCGTGCCGCCTTGTGCCCGCTTATGTCTATTGGAGGCCCGTCACCAAAAAAACAGCATCGGTCACGGGCACACGGACAACGCGTTCCACACTGAAAGGTAGTAGTTTTGGTATTAGCAAGCGTCCACCACAACATACGATGTATATTTTTAATTTGCCATCTGTCACACCCGTTAACTGCCGCTCTCCGACAGCTTTTTCCTCGCATTGCTCGTGCAGTTTCAAGTTGAAGTACCCGGGGTGCCAATTGTCACGTGCAAGGTTTCATCATCTCCAGGGGGGCTGCCCGAGTGAAACGGTGGATCTGTACCACGTTCTGGCACGAACAGCACGGGTTATTGCAGCGTGCAGCACTTTACCCTTGCTGCGATACCGCTCATAAACGTCTCCGAATAACACGTATGAGAGCAACAAACAAACACCGGGGCACCACGTATTGGAGGGTAGCGGAATCGGACTACGGTTCACGTCCGGGTCATCGGAAGCATGACATAGGAGTATGCTACTAACGCTACTATTTAATATCAATATGATACTATTAATATACTATTATATAAATAGTAGTACAGCAGGAGTGCACTTTTTTGTTCTAAAATACTGACGTGAGGAGCTCTACGTACACACAACCCAAACAATTGGCTTTGAGGGGAAACGAGAGAGCAAATCGAATAACACTCCACGGCCCTCGCAAAAATAATTATTTCAGTGAAACACAAATTGTATTCCAACGAGATTCACTACTTCCTCGATTGGGAAGGCTACCCTATCGCAGCACGCGCTTCGTCACACACACACGAGCGGGACGAATTCATTTTAGCGGCATGAATGTCAGCACCTACCTGCCGGTGAATGCCTCAGGGAAATGACGGTTACAAATGATGTAGTCAGCCAAAGGCAGCAGGTCCTTCAGGTGCGGTCGGTCCTTCTCCGCATCAAGGATCACCGGTATGTCTCTGCAGTTGCCAATTTCAGAATAAAAGGCACCGGGACAGTGGTTTGTCAATTTTAGGGTAAGCGCACCAGGGCAATAGCTTTCAAGTTCCGAAACAAAAGAAAACGACAGGAAAATCCGCAGCAAAGGCATCGCACGACTAACGTGTCGGAGACAAAACTATTTGGAATTCGGAACGGGTCCATTTTTCCGTAGTAAAAGGGTTCACACGTCGGACAGATGGTGTATCCCCGCCTGATTTAGATGTTTGAGGGAAGATCTGTATGATCTGTATGGTCCATAGCTCATGTTACCGGGTGGGACAGGTGTCTATCTGCATGATCTAGCAGACGTTTCCAGGGTTGTTGGATCTACACTCGCTATATACAGATCCTGCACAACATCTCATGTCGCCAGATGCATGATCCACAGCAGATGATCTCTAGACGATCCAGATCGTGATCTGTCCCTGGTGTGATCGGGTTAACCCCCTCTAAAAATACATCCAAGTGTTGGTGTGATAGAATGGGGTGGCGTTTTTTCAGCAGTGAAACGATTAAAATAAAACGGCGGAATGGTGGGTGGTCAGACCAAACAAACATAGTTGGTAGTCGCAGATGATACCTTAACCTGTAGCACGCAACACGCCGGAATGAAGACACTTCGCGGCATATCTCTCGAGAAACAGTGAGGGCCGTTTGGTTTTGAACGGACGTTTTCCGAGCTTCTAGCGTACGACGCTGCTGTACGGCTTCCTCCCGTGAAAATGCGTTCTGGGCTCAGCAAGCCTCCGGTGAGGGCCTAAATTAGGCGAGGCATGTTCTTATCTCGATCGACAAAGAATAGGTGTGCCGCCATCTCAACATCGACGGTGCCGGAGAAAAAGACATTTGCTGCGCCGTTGTAACAGAGCGCAACTTAGGCAAGGGAAACGCATGGGGTGGCCATGCGAACAGGACAACAAAAAACGGACCCTGTAGCAGCGTCACCCCATGAGGGAATGATATCTACGCGATGCAGCAAAGCAATCAAAACTACAGAGTATCGCCTTGACAAAGGCCCAACGCGCACGCATGTAGACAGGCCTAGCTACAACCGGGTTAAACTGAAACGGCCACACACACGTGTACGCGTTTAGCCCCTATAGAGCTGCAGTGATGTTTTTTGGCGACAACCTGCTTGAAATGAAGGTGGGATTATTTTGGCAGTGGTAGAAGGGCCACGCCCCAATTGTACCCAATCCGCCGGAGGATAGCCAAAAACAAAACCATGTTTGAACACCCAATGTTCCGGACGGTGTATGAGTATTGTACCTTTCATTGGCGAAAGTGGCGAGCGTTATGGCCGCTAAAGTGTGTCTCGAGTCCAGATGTACCGCAGCAACCCCATCCAGAAGCTCCGGCGTAACCTCGGCAGGCAACGTATCTGGAACCGCGCGGCGAAGGGATCAGCCCGATAATCTGTGCCACAACCTATCAAATATGTCAGCAGACAGTAGTCTTGGGCGCTGTGTCACGTCATGCATTGAGGAGCATCACCACTAAAACTACTATATTTTGTCGCGGCGGCCATCATCAGCAGGCCTAAATTGCCGTGTACTGACATCTTTACCCCTTAAGGCAACAGATTTTTTGGCTGATGGGTCCTCACAAGACACGAGAGTAAAAAAAGGCAATGTTGGGTTAGGTTAGGTTGTGTTAGGTTAGGTTGTGTTGGGCTAGGTTGTGTTGCGTTTGCTTGGGTTGGGTTGGGTTGGGCTGGGTTGGGTTGGGTTGGGTTGGGCTGGGTTGGGTTGGGCTGGGTTGGGTTGGGCTGGGTTGGGTTGGGTTGGATTGGAATGGATTGGGTTGGGATGGGTTGGGATGGGATGGGTTGGGTTGGGTTGGGTTGGGTGAGGTTGGGTTGGGTTGGGTTGGGTTGGGTTGGGTTGGGTTGGGTTGGGTTGGGTTTGGTGGGTGGGTGGGTGGGTGGGGTGTGGGTGGATAGATGCTGTGATGCTCAAAATGTGGTGGTAGTGCATACAATTCGGAAAACCCGATTACTCTGCATCGTCCCGCAGAAAGCGAGATCGCAACAACAGGTAACCGCCATAGATATACTATACCTCTCTGTGGTACATGCACTGGTTTTATTACACATACTGCTGTATTCTGTCTCGCTACCGTGGATCATTTAATGTGAGTATTGGGTTTTTGTGCGGCCTCCTGCGCCGGCAAGAGGTCATCGCCTTGTATATCCCCTCCGTGCCGAGTGGACGCCTGGCCGGCGTATGCTCAGCGCTAGGTTCGTACCAGTAAAATATCTGGATAGATAAACGTATGAGCACTGCTGCCGGGAGGGCGGGATGGTCTCAATAATTCCGTGACCAAAGCTGCTCAAGAGGTTTCGGGGGAGAGAAACCGGAATGACCACTCTGCGATACCCTATCTGAGACATTCCGATGCAAGCAATGGTTCCATGATTTATACCAAAAGAGGGTACTCCAATTGGATCGTCATTTTACTCCTGCTGTATTATGTCTTCCTACCGTGGATCGTTTGAGGTAAATATTGGAGTTTTGTGAGGTCTCCTGCGCGGGCCCGGGGTCCCGTCCATACTTCTATACGCCATTGAACTGTTTTCGTAGTTGACCACTGGTTAGGCGCGGGGCTATCTCACCCAAACTTTCTTAGCAGTAATCCTTTCGTGCAGACGCTGCCAAATATTTCTGAAACTGAGGCGACAATGGCAAGTCGCTCGCGTTCGCGTAGCTCTAGCCGCGAGTTCTCTTGCTACCGAGCCCTTTTCCGCAAGAGGTGGTCCCGATGTAGTACTTGGCTACCGATTCCGTCTTCCAACCGCCAATTTCCACGATCTCATCCATCGCCGTCCCGGCCAGCGATTTGCTGAGGGCACCTCCCTCGCGGAAGGAGTGCACCGTGAAATGGCTCGGCAGCTCTACCGCCCGCAAGTGGGCTTGCAAGGCGGATGTCATACGGGCGGCGGGGAGCGGCAGGTTACCCCGGCCCCCTCCGGCCGTAACTACGGGGAACAAATGCCCAGCGGTCGAGTCCCACCACATCCGCTGTGCGGCCGAGATGAATGCCGTAACCGCCCGGAGCGGGCAAACCACCGGGCAATCCCGGTCTGCTAGTACCACCACGGCCTCGCTCGAGGCCCCAAGTCTCCTACCAAACTAAAAGTTGAAAATGAGACCCCTGGAATTGGGGAGCTTCAGGATATTTGACCCCAACGTGAAGGAAAGATCGTAGCTCCTACGCATCGAATAGAACGCCAAAGAGAACAGCGCGATGTCCCTCGTCAGAAATGCGCTCCGCCACCGAAGCGGCTACCTGAGCCCGCGAGCGCATTTCGCTTAGCAAATCGATGAGCGTATGCTCCCACATTGGCGCCGCCTGGTTTACCTGCACCCCGACCTGCTTCTGATCCCCCGACACGAAGGTGAGGTAGGACTCTGCCAACAGACTCGAACACGGGTTGACTATGCGGCGAACGGGGTCCCAATCCTCTCCTTTCACATGTTCTTTCATCGCCATTTTCAGCTTGGAGACAAAACCTTTTCGGAGAGAATCGGCCGCGTACCGTTTCGCGCAAGAGGATCCCTCCCGGCACGCATCGTCGCCCCCCCGGCCCACGCCGGGGCAACACGCTTCGTGCACCATCTTCGTGCCTTTCCCCTGCGTGTCAAGATAACAGAGGAGGTCAATCACATCGCCTGGAGTAACAGCAGTCCAGCCGCGAGACCCTGTCACAAAGGTGCCTCCTCGCCCGGGGGCGGAGTTATGACCTGTGGCCATAGAAGCCGCGGAAAGAAAAGCGACCACGGTTCGGGCGGGTTCATCCCGGGCGTACCGGGAGGTGGGAGCGACCACAATTCGGGCGTATCACGTTATAGACTTGCTTCTCTCTCACCACGCCAGGAGAGGACGTGGTGAGAGAGAAGCAAGTCTAAAACGTGATACACCAGAACTCCGATCGCTGCCACCTCCCGGTGTGCCCGGGATGCACCCGCCCGAACCGTGGTCGCTTTCCTTTCCGCTCTATGGCCACAGGTCATAACTCCGCCCCCGGGCGAGGAGGCACCTTTGTGGCGACCCAGCCCAGCGCGCACGCGATCCCGTGCCTGGAGCCGACAACACAGCTGCTGCCAGACTCGAGGAACTTGCGAGAGAGGTCAAGGACCACACACTCCCAAGGGACCAGGCATGAAATACGGCAACTCTTCGAGAGGAGTCTGTGGCTTCCCGTAAAAGGCCAAAGCCCGGCTTGGGTTCGCGTCGGGCGTGGCCAAGGGCGACGCCAATACCGGGCCGTCCCCACCGTTGGGACCGCCCCGGCGGGCGGGGTCGCTATCGGCGTCGACCGGGCAACCCAAGTCATAATCTCAATAATTCCGTGACCAAAGCTGCTCACGAGGTTTCGGGAGGGAGGAACAGGAATGACCTTCCGATACAAGCTGTGGTTGGTTCCATGATTTGTGGTACTCCAATTGGATCGTCATTTTACTTGTAATTAGAATGGGGTAAATTTTGCAGCAGTACAAGGGTTAACTCCGCTACAGAGGTATATAATTCATATCTGGAACAGCAGGTTTTTTGTTTCCATCACAGAAGTCACAGAAGGAGGAACGCCCCAGATGAAATGAGTTCACACAAAGAAAACACATGAATCGTTTCCGCCGTCGAAGCAACGACATCGGACCGCATGTTGGCGGTTTGGTTTGATGCTCGGAACAACCAGTACACGCACCGGCCGTTTTCACTGGGAATTTCCGAAACATTTCGGACACCACTCGCTTGTCATGATGCCGCAACAAACTCGCAAGCCAACAGAGACCTTGGATTGGAGTTAGCACATTTTTGGGCAAAAAGCTCGGACAGTTGAGACGACAGGGTGTATCTGCCACAGCTCAAATGTGTGTCGATACCGAATAACCCGTACGACAACACCCCCCCCCCTGCAAGGAAGTTCAGAAACGATTTTGACCAAGACCCGGGGGGGCACATACAACGAACACGGCAGCTGTGGGGGGTCTCGTCAAAATGATTCCCATAGGCGCGTCGCTGGCCGGTTTCACTCTCCCCGTTGAAGAGAAAGTCAGCTTTGGCTTTTTCTGAGGGGGGGTAATATCTTGCGCGCTATACGGTACACATTTAAGCTCACATGTTTCATGACAACAAAAATGACGTGAGCTCTTCGCGGGCTCGGCTCGTACGGCATATTTGGTCTGGCGTGTGTGATGATGATGATGATGACGATGACGATGATAAAGATGATGGTGATGATGATGGTGATGATGACGGTGATGACGGTGATGACAATGATGATGATGATGATGATAATGATGACGACGATGACGGTGATGACGATGATGATGACGATGATAATGTTCTTACGTTATGAATAGCTCATTTCCCTGAACTCTAGCCGGTGGGCACAAAAAAGGCTAACAAAGCATTCCGATGGAAGGAAAAACGAGGGCAAAATAATACGTGCCGCCGCAGTACCGCAGTACCACTATGTAAAGCGAACGTATATGCACGTCTGGCTCGGCTCGTGCGATATGACACACCTTCGGTCTGTGGCGTGTGTATGCATGTCCTGGTCCCCCCCTCCTTGTCGACGATAATGTAGGTGAAAGCCGAAGGGGTCTTGTCGCAAACAACGACACGGGATACGTCAACGCCCTCCTCCTGAAGCCCTTCCAATATCAGACGTCCGTTCGCGTCTGAACCGACCTTGGTCATCGCGCACGCGTCTAAGCCGAGTCGGCTCGCCCTGAACAGACGGACATTCGACGCAACAAGAGCCGAAAGATGGAACAGACGACAAATGCCAAGCATGTACTGCAAGGTCCTGTTGCTCGCGTGCCCTAGGTCACTCTCGCCCGAACAACTTCACTGAACAACTTTACTGAACAACTTCAATGAACAGCTTCACTGAACAACTTCAATGTTGATCCACGCGTGCGACGATAGAGGTGTCAGGTATACCTTTTTTTGGCTGTTAATGTAGTGTGCTGAATGACGGGGCTCCTTAACCTATTACGAACATTAGTAATTAATATAATCTTGGGAAGGTTATTATTATTGTGTTATTTTGTGGCATAGCTATAGGTATAGGTATAGGTGTAGGTATAAGTATAGGTATAGTTACTATATGGGCTTGTTCGTGGGGTTGCACTCTCACTTCAACCTACACTATTAATAGGTGAATCATTTTTGGGTGAGTTACAGAGTATCTTATCGAGCAACTACCCTCACAAGGCAAAAAAAACGGTGATGTGATGTGATGTCACCTAGACCGCCGTAGCATGTGTCGCTTCGGGGATACAAAACATCACCATTTGGGACGGTGGAGCACGCGACACGGCGTTCGGTGGTCAGTCAACGCATCGTTATACGGTGGGGGGTGACAATTGTGAACCTCATCCCCTCAATAGCCAACGCGCCGCAGCCACAACGCACACTCATGCTTACTGAAGAACCGATGCTTTCAAGATGGCACCCCGGGCGCCTTAAGTGTGAGGTCGACACTACAGTACGTCGAATCAAAGGCCCTGTTCACACCTCAGCGTCGTTATCGCTGTAGCCGCAGCAAACACCAACTCGCCATAGCGTATTGCCTGAGGCGTACCACCGTAGCAAAGACAGAAACAGGGCAACACGAACGAACCGCTACACACATCATGCCCCCGTCAAGAGCGTGCATCTTTCCTTTGGTCTTGCCATCAACAGGCACTGTACTGAACGGCATCAATCTGGACAAAATATAAGGATCGCTTTTCATTCATGTTAACGCCCTATATCGGTCCCTGTGCTTCCGTCCAGAGTGGTAGAGCATATCCAAATTTCCCGTACCGCTACAGTAGAGTGTCCCATGTATAAAAATGCTGATGTCTAGCGACTGTTGTCGAGCCCATGCGGTACGAGGCGGCGTGGCACACCCAGAGGCTATGTTGGATATACAGCGCTATCCTCTATCCCACGAAGTCACGTGACAACAGTCTCTACTACCACTACCCACTATACCACATCATAGCCACGTCGCTTCGTAGGTAGGGGATGGTACTGCAGTGGTGTATCCAGTTGAAGACCAACCCTTGGCAAGGCGATTTAGGTGGTCTTCTCTCTACTATGGTCTTACATTCTTCTAGTGCCAAAATGGTGCTACACTACTTCCAATTAGCTTTTTTTCGTGACAAGCCGGTTTGTTTGGTCTTATCGCCGGGAACGACTTCGTCCAGATGACCTTATCAAGGGCACTCCGATGCATACAGCATAACCTACATAGTACTATTTCAGGTAAAACCTCTATGTACCCACTGCCTAGACCGCATCGTCGCGTGGCTTCATTGACTACCGGGTGATGTTATGCCACCAACAGGCCACGACTCACGCTGAGAGAGTGTTGCCACAGTTACCACCTCCCATGATCTCCAACGACTCTGTGCGGACCTTCGCGTCAGCGGTCGGGTACCTGCAAGCCCATACACGTCGAATTATTGCAAACGAAACAATGTGAGTGCAAGCCCCAACGAAGTCGAGAGGGAATGCGAGTACAAGCCCAGTAAGGAGTGAACTATTACACCCTAATCCGAGTGCAGGCTAAATTAGGTCGTAGTCATACAAGGTTCTAATTTGCACTGCAAGGACCCCATGCGAGATGGCTGAAGCCGGCCTGTACGACCGACGCCGTCACTCGACCACCACCGCAAACAATTTGACAACAGTTACAAATATCAAACATCATGCTGCGCCGCGTGTGCCTAGCGACAGCTCAACCATCTCCGATTGTGCGAAGGTACACAGCCGTCGAACAATGGCGTTGCAATGGCGTAGGAATGGTGGACAAAACGGTGGAAAAACGGTGTAGCAATGGAGAAGCGATAGAATAGCGCAGAGTTGGAGTAGCAACAAAGTAGCAATCGAGTAACTATGCCGTCAAGCGGACAGGAGTCCGAAGCCGGCTATGTTTTCTTTGGGAGGTCGTTGAGCAAGGTTGTGACCCGGTAGGGGGGGGACCAGTCGTCAAGTCGCCCATGGTACAGCTTATATCGTGCGTCGCACACGCAAACCACGCCTAGTCCGGATTCTGCCAAGTTTTTAATTAGGCCAGCGCGTGAACTACACTAAATACAAGCGCACTCAACGTATTACACGAACGAGAAGCGCTTTGATTCAAAGTCCAATATCGTTCATCCCAATGCCGACCTTTATTAACACACGGCATCGCAACAGCAATACCTGGGGAGCACACGTCTCCCATCCCCCACCTGCCATTATAAATAGACTAACGAACAGCACTTCGTTGTAAAGAACAAAACAAGTCATCTTCATGTCAACCTCTTGCATATCACAGCATCGCAACAGCAACACCGAGGAAGCACACCTCTCCCACACTTCATGCTTCATGCTTCATGCTTCATTCTCCATGCTTGACCTCTGGTACTTTCCACTCCAGCGTGATTGGACCCTGTCCTGTGGCCACGGACTAGATCGTGGTGATGCTGAGTTAATGCGAGAACAGCAACAGCAACGGCAATAACATCGAAACAATAGCACCAAGGAAGCACACACCTCCATGCTTCGCGCTTCATGCTTCCCGCGCCATGCTTGACGCTTCATGCTTTGCGCTTCACGCTTCACGCTTCACGATACATGCTTTAAGAGTCATGCTTTATGTTTCAAGCTTCGCTTTTCATGCTTAAACACTTCATGCGTCATGCGCCATGCCTCATGCTTCATCACCTGTCCACGCCGGCGATGAAGTCCACACCTGCACTCCCCAGGCCCAGCACCCTTGGTCTTGCGCTCGTAGATCCCTCCCCTCCCCTCCCGTCCCTCGCTTGGTCCGACATCGCCACAAGAGCGGAAGCCCTACCTCTCCACGTCGTTCGACGAGAGGCGGAGGTGCAAAACGTGGCGGGGTGTATGTTCCCGGAGGTGCAAAATGTCGCCGGATACGTTTTCCTGGTGGTGACCTGCACTGGGCCTGCCGCAGCAAGTTTGGGAATGGGGGAACTGCTGTTTGCCGTACGGGACTTTACGGGGATGCTGGCCAAGCACAGATGTCATTTCTTTCTTTTTTTTAATATTTATTGATTGTTTTTGTAAAAACTACAAAACACGGTGAGCTGTGATATCTTCCTTTTCATGTATTATTGTCAAATACGTTAGCTGTGGGTTCGGCCTTTCTCTTTTTTTCTGATTTGGAAAAGCGTACCTTCTATATAAACTTCAGTACGACGGCTTCCGGATTTTCTTGTGTTCCTCCTGGTAACCTCAGCCTGTTTTTTTTATGAGGTCCTTGCAACCACCGTACATCAGCTGCCTCCCCGGCCAACGCTAAACTAAAAGTGTATATACCAGCTACGTTATATAACAAGGGTTTAGGCCCGACCCCTCCGCCCCAAAGACGGATGGCGGAGGGGCCATATTTTGGAACTAAGACATCAGCGGGTTATAACGCAGTTCATGCCATACACGTCGTTGGCGATAGTCCTATCATATGGTACATTGGGGGGGTCTGTATGAGTCCCGTAGGCAAATGTTTTAAACTGTACCTGATCTGTAAGTCTTGTGAACTACGTCCTCTGTGAGGCTTGTGGACCATTTAAGGGAGGATGTAGTCCACGAGATATATAACACTGTCATGCAAATGCAAGGCTAGGATGCTTAAAGGGAGGCGCAAACCACGTGAACCCGTGTTGCAACCATGGTGCTGCCCTTCGTGCACGTACTTGTGTTGTTGTAACGTACGAGAAGCGCACCCGTCAAGATTGCTCAGGTATTCGCAATATATTCCATGTTTTGAGAGTGTACTTGGAGTATAGTCTTGCGATGCTTCCTTTAGCATGCGCTGGCATGCAGGCGGTGCCGGTACAGCGCTGGGGGTACGCGACAAAGGTTGGTTAGTTAAACAGTGAATAGTACCTATCGTTGAGATTGAGCTGGCGGCAAGCCGCAGCAGCAGTGCTTCAAGTACTTGCGTACGATCTACATTTTTTGGCTGATCTACGGCGCGGCCCATACGCCATGCGGTGTATGGCAGCCTATCGCATGATCCATGGGACGTCCCATCGGATACATGCAGTATTAGAAGAGGGAACAAGAGGCTTCACCGGCGGCCTGGACAGTTGCCGGCTCGCGCGATGCCCAAAACGTTAGCATTATGGCGAAGGGTGGAGGTCATACGAAATGCCACGAGTTGGGAGCGCTCTACACGCTGCGCACTGAAAACAACAGTGACTGCCGTAGTGAATGTGCTACTGTAGCTGCACACATACATATATGTGTGTACTCGTATCTTGGTCCCAAACGTGACACTTGGACTACACGACTTGCTCCACAGCTTGCGCTGATGCTGCACAGCTCTGCCTACTCCTCGCGAGAGGTTCGACTGCCCTTCCTACACATCTCCGAAGAAGACGACCATCAACAACAGCAGTAGCTCACTGTTATAGCACTGGTACGCATGTATGTGTCTTAAAACAATGCTGTGGTTATAAATCCAACTCCCATAGTAAACGATGACTGGTGGCATGTACTGCTGTTATATGTACTCATATATATAATATCTGGTACGTATCTGTTGACGGATGTGGGAGCACGGAAACATATAGTGTGCCGTACACTTACAGTCACGATGCACCAGGCGCAGGGTGTGCGGAGGAATAAACCCTGGGGGGTTGAGATGAATAGTTCGTTTGAAAACACCGGACCCGGAGGGTAGTGCAAGTTGTATCCCTCTGACCGCGTTAACGCTAAACACTTCCCATATGAAGGAAGAAAAAGTGCAAAAAAATCAAAAGTGAAAATGCAAACAACTGTGCACCCGTGCACAAACACGGCTCGCTCGTGCACACGTCGTCTCCCATGCTTACGAGACTCAACTGCCGAACCACGCTGCTGGTAACCTGGAAGTTTGCGCAATTCATCGCTGAGCCGGGTGAAAATGTCGGAGGAATTGAATGCGTTGCTGGCTTTCGCCAGGTCCTACGTACGAGTTCTCAAGGCAGCCAGGTGAGTTACAACGAAATGCGTGGAAGTGGAATGGCAGATGTCCGACTCGCTGACGCAATGTATCTTCGCTACAAAATCAGATTCACGTATCACAAAGCTGCTGCTGCTGAATCTCTGCGCCTCCACCGAATCCCGGTTTCGCGGCAACAGCAGGCCCAGGGACCATGGGTAGGCGTCGGAAATTAAATATAGTATGTTAACGCATTTTTGGTGTTTTTTTTACGTGGAACTCCGAATAGCCTAGCACGTACGTGCAACTTTATTACCTCAGCACAGGAAGCCATGATCGACCCTCCCAGCCATGGGATTTCGTTCGTCCACACAAGGGTGATGGTGGATGACGACGGCATATCCATGAATATGCCGTTGATCTTGTTGCTCGCGATGCCCTAGATCGATGACCAGCCAGGTGCGCTATACTCCACTATATCCAAGTAAAAACCGTCCAGAAATCCAGCCTCAGTTTTTTCTTGTTTAGCTATTATGGAGTAAGATGGTCTATTCCGCGAAATGTAAAGAGGTCTAGCCAAAGACGCCGTAAAACATCACGTTACTTACGTCGACAACTATAGCGCGAACTCTCCCAGCCGCACACCCACCATCAAAGAGCAATATCTAGTACCACCGTACACTGTACGGGGCCCCAGCCATAATATACCTGTCATATATATATCTGGTATACGCGTAGCAAAATATAGCAGGGGTGATGAAATTCACTTAATTAATGTATACCAGGTAACAAGGCATGGATAAGGCCCTCGGTGCTCGGCGTTTGGAACTGGAAGGCGTGTTGCGTGGAGCGCAATACGGGTGGTAGCCGTGTTATGCACAACACGCGCAGCAGGCGTGATAGCCCCCCCAGGGGCCCCCGGAGGGCCCCCGGCGAACCGCCGGAGGACCGCCCCCCGCGTAGGGGCGGCCAGAGTTGAAAAAAAAAGCAATGTATGCGTTAATATACGCCAGGAAACCGCTTGGCCGTGTGTGTTTAGACGCCGAAAACGTTGATTTTTTTTCGCGATAAAGCGTGAATGTACCCCTGAAAACAAGTTGGCCGAGTGCGCTTAGACACCTTTAAGCATTTTTTTCGCCTACGTGCGACAACCACAACAACGGCGCCTTTACTTTTTTTCCCGCCTCCGGCGAGAAAGACCGGCCCACGATTTTTTCGACTGCGGCAAAAGCAGTTGCTCGGCCCGAATGCAACACGCCTTCCGGCGCGTGATGCACAAAATAGCAAGTTTAGACCGAAAAGTTGCGCCCGCGCATCAGCGCAACCACTACTATATTAAGTATTTTATCATTTTTTAGATATATCAAGCGCTCAGTGCCTGGCCCCACGTGGTAGCCTGAGTTTCCGAGAAAACTGATGGCCTTGCACGGCTCACGCTTTTAGTTATGCCCGTTCTAACACGCCGACTCTTCGGAAGAATCGACCCATCCGGGAATTTCTTGTTTGTTGTCGTACGTAGTCCCGATTAACATTCACAACAGTTTTCTTTAATTATGGAGGAAGTCGTTCCGTGCTTTCCACGATATGAATTCCGACCTTCCCCAACACCTTTGGCGAGCTAATTTGTGGCCTGCGGATGCTCTACCCAGAAATATCCATGGAGGCTGTCGGTAATAGCAAACACAATCGGCTATATGGCGACACGCACCTTTGATCATTACCTGGTGTGTTTTACCGCAAGAGCTTCCATCTGCAGGGAGTGCAGGGGTCTGGCGTTTTGGAACCACGCTTCAGCTTTTGTATTCCCTGGTAGTGTGTGAGACGGGCGTTCAAAGAGCTTTAGGATCAAGCGTGCATCGCCCGACGCCTGATGCAGAACGCCAGATCTCACTCGTCGGTCTTCATTCGATCAATACAGGTGTGTGAGCGTGCCTTTGCATCACATGAAGAGCAGAAGAGAGATCACTTCGGAACAGTAGCGGTCGACATCTACCGCATGTTCCATCATTACTGGACAGCACTAACAAACAGAGTATCAGGCCTGGGCTGGACCTCCGCTGGCCTGCCACATATACAGGGAGTACACAAGAACTTGCGTACAAACCCGATCGACCCAAGTAGCCCACTCCAAAAGTCAACTCATAAAACTATATACCTAGACCTCGCCCCCCTCGGACGTCTCGCTCGGCATATCCTCCCCCCTCTCAGCCCTTCTCAGCCCGTAATTGCCGAAAAGAAAATTAGTTGCTGGGGAAAAGAACCGTCCCGAAGTTCCTTGCCTTCCTTGCTTTCCGTAGTCTCATTCTTACTTAGCTCTCATTCTCTCATCTTTACTGCTTGATCTCTGATATTTTATTTTGGTTTTATTTTGCTTTTTCAGCAACTTCTTTTTGTACTTTTACTTTCGAAGTTGGCCGATTGCTGGCTGTTGGGAGGGAATTGCCGTTGACGGCTGCAAACAATTTGAATTTGAAATTTGCCGGATCGGCAATAACAATTTGAAGTTGAAATTTGCGAAGCGGACCAAGGCTAGTGCGGGAGGAGGCTCCGCCAACAGTGGGGGTGGTGGAGGTTCAGGATCAGGCGTGTGGAAGCTGGTCGGGCAAGAACGGGACTCAGCTTCTTCTGGCAATCCTGATTGGCCGTGCCCGAGCAAGGGTTGTGACGGCTTCCTCATCGCACGAAATAGGAAAAACAGGAGTTCCCAGGACGCTGTCTGCGACACCTGCAGGAGTGACGAGCCTTCCACGTGCCAAGCTTTTCATAACCTTAACAAGAAGCACTGGGGAAGCGGCGACAACCCTCGTGTGTGTGACTGGTGTGACGCGGACACCTGTGATTCACCTTCGATCGGCGTCCCTAACGAAGGAGCTGAGAGCTTGACGAAACGTGAGTTTCATTTCTTCGTGTTGTTGGAATTTGATGTTTTGCTGTCAGCTACTATACTACTGATGATGTTGAGAGTTGTGTGCTGCAAGTTGTGCGCAATAGACTAGCAGTATGTGGTTTTGGGTGTTGGTGAACTCAAGCGAATCCTGTTTCCAATAATGATGAACATTGGAATTTACATTGTTTGACCTTGTGTGCCTGTCTGCAACGTCTGCTGTAGCATGTGTGTGCTACACCAGCGTGGTCGAACTACCACACGGTGTGGAAGCTGTGCTTGGGGACGCGTAGCCTGAACAAACTCAAGTTCGCCTTGGTGGTCACGGAGGGCAGTCCCGTCGTCGGGGTAAGCATGTTGTACTAGTTGTCTACGCAGTTGTGTGCTGTGATTTCTTTTTCATGCGTACAAACACACTTTTGCATGTACGAGTACGTATACGGGGCAGTCCCGTCATCGGGGTATAAGCGGGAATTGTACAAGTACTCAGGTCTACGAGTAGACCTATGCAGTGACGCTGTGTGATGCGATTTCTTTTTCATACGTACAGCCAAACACACTTCATGTATGTACGACTACGAGTACGGGGCAGTCCCGTCATCGGGGTAAGCGGGGGTTGGACAAGTGGTCCATGCAGTGACGCTTTGTGCTGTGATATAAACACACGTTTTGGATGTAAGACTACGACTACGTGGTATCTATACATGTAAGACGCAATGAAAACGGGCAAGTCTCATCACGGGGGTCAGCCAGGGTTGTAAAAATGGTCCATGCAGTGATGAATAACACAGCAGCATGATACCTCAGCACCAGTCGCAGTACACACTGGAGGTTGATATATAGCAGTAAACAGAAGCTGAAGTTAACCTGGGTGATGCTGGAGAGCAGTCCCGTGATTGGGGTTAGCGAGTTGTTCATGTATTGACGCGGTGTACTACTACTGTTACTCATTTTTCATACAACCGCATGAACTCTTTGTATTAACGAGTACAAGTAGGGTGCGCAACCTCTTCAGGAATCGCAGCACACGTCGGTCGTAATAGTGTTGATAGCAGCAGTAATAGAGTAGTGCCGAACAATATATACAGCAGGTACTGTCTCTTACCCTTCGTTGTCGGTATTCCGCCGGTAGTCCTTATATAGCAGTATACCGGGGCTTACGCTTACCAGTTGCAACTGTGAATCCCGTTCGTTCCTGTCCCAGTGATGGTTTCATAGGTGTTAGCAACGTTGTGGTACCAGGCAGGGCTTTGCCCATAAACGACCGCTTTCATTACAACAGCAGTGTTAAATTGTACGACTTCCTTTCAAACTTTGGAAATCGACGACAGCTACGTGGCCTTACTATTTTGAACATTCACTGAACGCAAGGTATTCCCATCCGTTGTTGTCGTTTGCAGAAGCCCTGCGAAGCAGCCGCCGAGGGCCGCCAAGTCGGCGAGGACATAAACACGAAGTGCACCGGCGACATCAAGGTCGGTGACCTCCTGAAGAAGGCAGGCGACCACTTGCTCGATATACATCCCGCATTCCATTCCCACGGTGCCACGAGGGCGTTCGACATCGAGGTACGTTCTACTCTTATCTTGCGTCCTATGTGTCACGAGTCGAGACATCCATGTCTCTTGCTCAAGACTAGGGGATGGCGTGCGGATATGGTCTATGAAGTGCGGCTCTTTTTCCGAGTACCAAGAGCAAGTACAACAATACCACAACAATTACTAACAACGAAAGGAGCTCCAATAATTTGGATGGTTACGACGTCTGCTGGAGAGAAGTACCAATACTTTACATACTCATCGACGTCCTCCCGCCATGCTTCAACGTTTGTGGACAGATCCACAAGATCATCGACAAAAAACAAGAGTGCAAGGTGCTGGGTACCTCCGCTGAGGAGGAAGAGTCCAAGCAAGCCTGCATGCTCCTTTGGAAGCAATGTTGACAGCACGTTCTTTATAGAACGTCAAGTTGTGGTTTATTATACCAGCATCGTTTTTTGAGAACTATGCCTAAATGCGTGCTCTTCGTCTTTCAGGAATACAAATGTACTTCACATGTTTGCGGTGTGTGCGTTCAAGTTCCTGCTTCCAGCATGTTTTTTCTGGCACTGCGCTCCTTTACATCTTAAGTGGTAGTTTTCCTGTCTCTATCCTTGACAAGCGCGTGCCTGGTGTTTATGCACTGCGATAATTTATTATTGATGATCGACTTAGAGAGAGCTATTAATAAGTGTACAGGTGCTACCTGAGAGGTGGAAGGATATGCCAAGCAAGTCCTCCGACGTGTCCATCATGGACTGGGCGAATGGATGATAATAACAAACTCATAATCATAATCGTCTCTATCCTGTACCGTTGTACTATATATGGACCTCTTGGCATTTTCAAGTCGCCAGTTGCGCCATTTGTGCTTCTTTTCCGCCTTCCTACTGAATGTCCATTCCTCCTTCCGCAAGCGTAGCGGGCGGCGCCCAGCCGCCCGCGAGCGAAGCCCTTGTACTCTGTAACAATGGTTTGTTTTATAAAAGTCAAAAGCAGTACTCGCCCTAAACACTTTTTCTGTAGGTCCCAGCAAAATGCCCTGTATCGGTACTGCGTATTTCAAGACACTTGACTGCTTTTGATGTCCGAGGGAAACGATACGTTAGCGACTCTTATTAATCTGCACGCTTAGCAACATGCCTGTGGGTATCAAACAGCTGTGTCTAGGGAACGATTCGGGAGCAACTGGCATGGAGTTGGGGATTAGGGAGGGGCCTGCAGGGAGCGGGGAGCGACTGCCGTGATAAAAGGCGGCGCAATAAAAAATCCCCCACCATCCACAACCGTATTTTTCCGGATTTCGTTGCTGCGCAAGCGCAATAAGGTGGGAAACACGGAACACCTTGGGCAGTACCACAACCGTATTTTTCCGGATTTCGTTGCTGCGCAAGCGCAATAAGGTGGGAAACACGGAACACCTTGGGCAGTACGGGGAAGCAGCCGACACAGGTATCATACACGCTCGCAATTGTTGTACGCATTGGCATGCTACTTCTACAAGCTGCTTCTGCCGCCGCGTGCCGCAGCAGTAACTGGTAACGTTCGTCTAGTAGTGTAGCGTTGTTTGCTGCGATCTCCCAGCACTCGCGCATGTTGCTCGCTAACACATGAACCACATCATCAACTCAACACACCTCTCCAGCAGAACGGCGCCCAGCCCTGGACAGGGGTGACAGTGTATGTCACGGCAAGGACACGAAGCCACGCGTTCGTTGTCATGTGCTACAAGCAGCAGTACTTGAGTATTGAGTACTTGGCACCAACGCAATAATGTGACCGCGAAGGCTAATTCCCGATTTCCGATGTCATTGATTGGTGCAATTTGAACATGAATATAAGGATCATTTTTATAGTTTTGTTGATATAAAAAGGTGATTAAATTACTTAAAACATAGGGGTGTAATGTGACAGTCCCGTGATAACAGCCCCCTAAACAAGAAAACCTCTCTTCACACCATCAAAACCCCCAGCAGCGAAATTCAAATTCAGCTGCAGCAAATGTAAGCCGTAAGCCTTGGGCACGTAACCTCATCACCCACATGGGAGACATCCCGGTCAACCCCACAGGGTTTGCCCACGGGTTTCGTCCTCTGGATGGCGACCACCCACCCGCGACACCAACTCAACGGGGCGCTGCACCAGCTGCCTTCCCCAATGCAAGCTTCTTTACTCCAAGCCAGCCTGCTGCTTCCCAAAGCGCATCACACAGTCAAGCGGGGAGTGGAATGGGCGGGATGGGTGGGGCTAGGAAGAGGCGACGGTTGCCGGGACCACTGGCTTTCTTGCAACAGGGGGGGGCTGGAGCCGCAGGGTGAGGATATGGGCGCATTGGGTGCATCCATAGCGATAATACTGGTGTAGCTTGCTGGTGGTTGGGTGAATTTGTTGACTGCTGTGTGACGAGCGAATATGGCAGAAGACGGCAGTTTCTAGGGTGACGGACGGCCGTCTAGACGTTAATATGCCAGTTTTAGTGTCGTAGCTCCTGCAGATGTGACTGGCGAAGGCCGAAACTGCCGGGTCCCCATCTCTTTGGCTTCGAGCGCGCACAAGGTACGGGTATTGCCTCTCTGTTGCCGGTTGGTGCGTTGAGGCACCCCGTATAACGTGCGTACTGGACACACTGGTGGCGTTTATGAACAGCTGAAACTGCTGGTACCTTCTACCAGGTATGTGTTTCGGGACAGGCTGGCATGTACAAGCACGAGCAGTAGGTTAATGACGGAGGCTGAAAGATCGAACTGCAATACCCAGCAGGGACCAATATAAGAACTCTTGCAGTGTTGCTGTAACGCATTTCCTGCGGTGGTGTAGAAGTGCTGCTGCAGCACTGTAGCTGTGCAATAGATGTGATTTACCTACACAGCCCTGGTGGCCTACCACATTGTTGTACACCTAACGTGATCTGACAAGGCCAAGCAAGGTACCAGCGGTATACCTGTTTCACGCCATTCAAGGCGAGGTGTACGTCGAATTTTCGCGCCAGTCACGTGTGTTGTGCGTCGCACTGAGGCTAGGCGACGCCTTTGATGTTCAACCCTTTTACTATATTCTGCGACCCCCACACTGATTGAAAGTAGTGTTCCCCCCAAAAACATGGATGCAGTCCGAAATAAATCAAGGCCGCCGGGGATCTTATTCCCCCCCACACCCCCGGGTTTCCGGTTCACTCGCATCTCTAGGTATGTGTTTGGTGCAGCCAATTACGCCGCATTTTGAACATGCTGGGGCATTCCGACCTTCAACTATCGGATGCCTCAGAGACAGCGGGCCTTTACGCGTAGTGTTGCGTCCACAGCAGCTCGTGATTGTATTGAGATTGGCCGCTCGCACTTTTTCAGCGGAGGTGTATTCTCTGTACCTCGACTTTGGGGTGTCGCAGTGGTACAAAAGGAGTCCAAACTCATAAGACACAAAATGAGACAAAAAAACAACCCCCAACTGAACGTTTGCACTTCACTTAAGGACAGCTACATCACTCCATCACTCATCGCGCATCACTCATCACCCATCACTCATCACTCATCACTCATCACTCATTACTCATCGCCCATCACTCATCACTCATCACTCATCACTAATCACTCATCATCCATCACTCGTCACTCCTTACATGAAACCACAGCCCGCAAAAGTTGAGGCACGCTCACCATGAGGTGCGTGAGGGCGTCGGGCGCAGCGAGCAGCAGTCGTAGGCAACCAGAAATGACTCACGAGGTAACTATGTGAATTCAAAGTTGCCCGCCAGCACCACAAAAAAAATCGAGACTTTGCTCCAAAATGAACCTTTTGACACGTTAGCGAGTTAGTATGTATCATCACCACGGTTACAGCACGTACGAAAAAATGCCCTTCACCAAAATTTTGCTGAGTTTTTGGTGGACCTTTTGAAACACTATGCGCCCGTATCCGAAAACAGAGCGGACGGGGGAAAATCGACGCGGTTTGAGGTAGTCAAGTATTGGGCTAAAAAATGGGCAAAAAAAGGCGAAGAAACTCTGCATTCTTGAAAAAAAATTGTCAGTTTTTTGTAATCCGAGAAAAGCGGATCTTGCTTGTACACCTCTTACCTCTATTTCCAAGTCGTTTGTACTTTTGGCGAAACGCCTACTGACGCCTGCTTGACAGGATCATTCCTAAGAAAGCGTGTTCAAACTTGTTGTGGCTACATTTCTACGTTGCTACCAATGGCAGGGACTTTGGGCAGGACGGCGGCGAGTCCGACGAGGACAACCACCAGAGATCGAACGACAGAGGTCAGAGCAAGGTTGAGGGAGGAGGAGGACACTTCGGGAAGGGCGCCTGGTTGTCCTTGTGCTCGGCGATAGACGCACCCATTCCTGACAAGGGGTCGAGCGACGCCAGAGGTGAAACGAAACAAAAAACCTGCCTGATCCCTGGTAGGGCATAACACGTGTGGATAACACCCCCCCCTATTCATTGGACGATTTTCCCATTCCCGATGGGTGTTTTCTCCCAAACGAGGGGGTATAGTTGGATATGATATATGAAAACGAAAACAGTCGCCCTAGAAACATGTAATATACCGTCGAGATCTGTCCATACTGTAGTCCATACAATTAACGCATCGCCTTTGTGACATCGCCGAGACAACCCGGAAAAAATAGTCCGAAAGGGTGTGCTACCTTGCGTGTTACCGGGTATACAGTAGGACATGCCAGTAGCTGTCGCTGGGAACTCGCGCCGCAGGATGTTTTGATAGTTTACAGGGATTTTTACCGGTCAAAATTCGACCACCGGGTCGGGTCTGGTCGGGTCGGGTCGGGTCGCGTCGGGTCTGGTCGGGTCGGTTCGGGTCGCGTCGGGTCGGGTCGGGTCGGGTCGGGTCGGGTCGGGTCGGGTCGGGTCGGGTCGGGTCGGGTCGGGTCGGGTCGGGTCGGGTCGGGTCGGGTCGGGTCGGGTCGGGTCGGGTCGGGTCGGGTCGGGTCGGGTCGGGTCGGGTCGGGTCGGGTCGGGTCGGGTCGGGTCGGGTCGGGTCGGGTCGGGTCGGGTCGGGTCGGGTCGGGTCGGGTCGGGTCGGGTCGGGTCGGGTCAGGCAGGTGTTCGAAATGTCACGGATCTGTCGGGTCAGGAGGTTCTTGGCCATCACGTGTCCGGTCGGGTCACCCTGACCCTGACCCGACCCGCGAAAAGTGACCTGGCCCGTGAAAAGCCTTGGATATTTGTGTACGTGGTCAACTTGTCTGCGTTCGTCGTCGGCGGGCGCTTCAGGTACTAAAAACGGGTCCCTGTGCTTCAGCCGACTAAAAGGGGTTTCTATTTTGGCGCTTGTCCAAAGGAGAAGATCGCAGTCGCTCGTAATAGCTCTCCACCATGAGTGTGTACTGCTGCTGCTGTCATAGAGCTTGGAGTCCGATTGCTTGACTAGTGTCATCAGGCTTACTTTAGGTAGGCAAGTGGTTAACCTTTTGCCGGCGGCTGACCTTTTTACCAGTGAGCAAACGGACTAATACTCGCTGACGCCGTAGCTGAATGTTATGGTATATCCCCTGTTCCCCGTCGCGGCGTTTTGATGGTTGACAAGTGTCCTCTCATTGTGCCTGGCAGGCGTTATCGCGAGCCAGGCACAAGGATTTTCTCACTCTTTCGTCCAGAAGACACCCCTGTACCTTCACACGGGGGTGGAAGAGCAGGGGGGTTTTGCTTGCCTGCATTAGGCGCTGCTCCGGGTCTTTACTGGAACGGTGGTTTTGCTGGACATGATAGAGTTGGTAGAGGCTCACGACTGACAACTCGTTCTTGGTTGCTGAAAAGCAGAGTCACATGAGTTAGGGTTGGCAGAGGCTCAGGACGGATACTCCTTATAAGAGTGCAGAAAAGCAGAATCACATGAGAGTGATCGGAGTGTTTTGATGGTTTATGCTCGAAACAAATCAGGTTGGTGACGTGAGAGCATTGGAGCTCCTGTGACGTTGGCTGCGGCTTAAACTGTATCAGCCATACGGCGTACTTATCGTGTCACCCGCAGCTCGCGAAGATGCGTTTCAACGAAATCTTCGATCTTACAGCTGTAGGGTCTTTTAGTTTTTTTTCTTGTATATTCTGATCGTCTCTCTCGCGCTCTCCGTCGCTCAAGTCGGACTGTCGCTATGGTTTCGCCTACAGCAGTATCCTGTTTTGTGTGGTTCGGCGTGAATGAAAGCACTCCCGCTGTCTATCTTCACCTCGAATCGCCAAATGCATGCCCCCCCCCCATTGATTTTTGGCAAAACCCCGAACCTCACTACGCCGATCACGCCAGTGCGATGCTTTCGCTGCCATCCCTCGAGTTCCAGCTTATTGCAAGGGCCATGGTATCCCATCCACGTACCGCTCACCCGCAGCCCCCTCCCCAGACCATATATTTTTCCTCGTCGGCGAAAACCTGATGTGCTTCTTCCCGTATTAACACGACGGTTTTGCGCGACAACGAGTACCCCCAACATCTCTTTGCTGGCTTGCTGTCAATACACCCCAACCGACCTCAGCCGCCCAAGCATATCTCAAGGGCTCCGCCTCCAAAGGGATGCGTGGTCAAGGGTCAAATCACTTAAGGCAGGCAAACCATGTGCACCCCCCCTGAATTTTTTCTCACCCTTCATGCGACTCGACAAACACCTCACGGCGCTTCGAGCTTGCTTGGTGCACGCAATAAATGCCTGGTCGGTGAAAGCCCGATGTTCTTCGCCCCGGCAGGCATTAGACCATAGGCGTGCGAGGGTCTGTGGTCAACAGGACTACGTACCATGCATAGTACGATAACCACCCCCCCCCCCCCCCCCCCCGATGTCTTCGCCGTTTTGCTCTCGTTGCACTCCAACCGGCCACAGCCGCCCAAACGTTCATGAAGGGCGCCTTGTCGCCAATGTCGGAGGTGCTGGCCGGCGACTTCGACCTCCGAGTGCCGGTGGTCACCGCAGTCATCGACTCCTACCACAAACTGTCCCATAGCGATGTCGTCGTAGAGCTCGTGGTGAGTGTAGGCTTACCTGGTAGATAGATTATGAGAAAAAACCCATAGCCTACCAGTGATACAGTAAGTTTAGTCTAGGTATACATAAAAACAAATAGTATTGCAAGAAAACGGAAGTGACGTTTCGATTATTTTGAGGTTAGGCGTCCCGTCATTTCAAAATATGGTTTAAGCCTAAAATTGCGATCTTCACCTTTACCTTTAGCCGTTGTACTGAAGTTATACTGAAGTTCGTTTGGAACGCACCCTTTCTCAAAGAAGAAATCCGGCCTAAGCCAGCATTTTTCTGTTTCTTTTCAGGTGTGCTGAACATGTAGTGGATGTTTGCCCATGAGTGCTTACCGGGCATTGCCGCCGTCCCAGACACGGCCTGCACAGAGACGGACTTGGGATAATTCCTAACGAACGCTATAAATAACGATGCTTGACAATAAAGAAATAAGAGTCGTGGCATGTGCAAAATTGGCGGTATGTCACTTTTTCGAAAACATCCAGGACTTTTTTGTCATGAGCCTCGGTCACGTCAGCGTGACGTGTACGCTTGGACGTTGACCTTGAGAAGAGAGGTTTTAGCTGTTAACTTGTGTCACACCAGCGTGACCTTTGCGCTTGAACTCGTTTAATGCACGACTTGGAAAGAAATGTTTTAACCATGAGCCTAGACCACATTGACGTGAACTTTGCGCTTTATTGTTGAACTGCGATGCAAGACCAACGTTCAATTGTGAGACTCGGTAGTGACTTTCGCGTTTGAACGATGACCTGCAATGCAGGACCCGTCGGGACGGATGAAAGGTCACCTTCACCCGGGCTGCGTGGAAGAACACGGACCTACCCTGGGCCCGGGGGCAGCGGTACTTCTCAAAGAGGCAAGCTATGCCACATATACCCTCGAGGGTTTCCTACTGATATGTGGGCATGCCTGCGAAGGCCGCCACATACCGTATAGCACGTAAGATAACACGTGTCCTCAAAGAGGCGAACGAACCGTGGAAGAAGGCAGTCAGCCATGTTTGAGTTGTCGCAATTGCGGGAGTTCCGATAGAGCTGACGCCGCGTTCACGCAACAGAAATTCAATGGGACCCTTTGTGTGTTGTACTTTAACCAGTAAAATGCTACTTACAGCTGCTTGCGTCCAAACCCCCGGGAACAATCCGCGATGACAGCAGGTGTCCATCTTCGTGTCTGGGCCGGGTACTACGCGGCTGCTCAATGTGCACCCGGCATGTCTGCTCGCCGTGTTTCCAGCCGACTCTCCGCTGCCGACGCCCACGCGACTCGACTGGCTAAAGACGTGTGGTAAGCCCCATGCACGCAACGAAGGGGACGTCGTTCTATACTTGTCTTGCGTTTCATATTCGTCAGCTATTTGATGTGAAGGAGTTCATGCCTAAGAGCGCGCGGCCGAAGTAGCACGCAGCTTGCAAAGCTGAGCATTGACCACTCAATTTTTCGAACTCACAGCTGGCGTATTTGATACATGTTCGTAAAGTATGACGCTGGGAGGAATAATTACACGAAGAGTGGGTAAGTAGTTGCTTCATATTTTTGTTGGGGAGGTAATGGATACAAGGGAGGCTGATGAGTAGTTACCCATGTTTGGGGTTCGTTTGAGATTTTTTGGCTGGCACGAAAATCGTTTTAGCCTATTCGACCGTCGACAATACCATCGTCATCGCACTCTCGGTATGAAGTTAAAGCACTTGGAACTGCACTATTGACAAGATAGTTTAGATGTTGAGACTGGTTAAGGTTGCATCGTGCACGAACATTCTGGTACAACAGCAGTAGATCCATCTCGATTTAGTCAGTGTCGTCGAAGCCAGACTTCCTGGTGCAGCTCTAATCCGTAATAAGCTCAAACAGGAGTTGTCTCCTCTGTAGTGCCGGTCGTCCGCTTTAGTGTGCGATTTGTTTTGGCACATACAATAGGTAATTGTATTCTGCGGAGTAGTGCCAGTTGCCGCTATAGTGCTGGTGTTTCTGGCTGGCACATATCGGTACTACAGAGGGGCCACTGCTATATTGCATTAAGCTGTTCACGCTTAGGTGCCGTGAGCATGATGCACCGGCCACGGCCGGGGTCCTCTCCTTGAAAGTGCTGTATCCGCCCAACGCTGGACTAGTCGTCGCGGAAATCGACGATGGGAAAAACGTCTTCTTGAAAAGCGCCGTACCGTACGCTAGAGGATAAGGTCATTAATCCGTTTGTGTGAGTATGAAAAAAAGCGTGAGGAACATCCGGAGATGTCTCTGTTACGAGTAGGAACGGCGCTCCGTCTCGAAAAGGCTGCGTGGTCAATATGGTCGAACGACGAATACAAGCAACAAACGAGCACGCCCCCCCCCCCCCCCCTACGCATCGAAATCGATATAACGTACGGTTTAGCCTGCACCCTGACCCGTGCATTCTTCTCGCCAATTCGCTCGCTCTCTCCGCCAATCAGATCCACCATTCACGCCGCGGCCGGTCCCCGACTGCGGCGGCAACGCCCGTCAACCCGAAGAACATCGGACATCCTCACGTACCACATCAACCTCAAACCCACCGCCGGAGAGAGGTTCCGGTCGTCGTAGAGCGCGACCGCTCAGCCGACAAGAGCAAAACCGGTCCCATCAGCTGGCGCCGTCAAGACCTCCACCTCCGCGGCCGCAGCAGCAGTCGCAACCAGCGGAGTTGCGGGAGTCCCAAGGCAGAAGCGGGACACTGGCACAGAGTGGGTCTACTCGTGGCGCGATAGACATGAGTGTACTCGGTGATAGTCAAGCCTCGGGAAGAGGGGGGTACGACGATGACGACGGCGGCGAGAAGGAAGAGGAGGAGGAGGAGGGGGGGCGAGGAGAAGCAGGGAAAGAGGAGGAGGGGGAAGAGGAGAGGGAGGAGAAGGAGGAGGGGGAGAAGGAGGGGGCGGGTCGGCTGCCTCAGAGCGCCATCGCCGCCACTGATAGCGCAACGCCTTCTTTTCGAACTGAAGATGCTGATGGTGTCCTTTCTTCGCCTCCTTATTTTTCGTGTCCCGGCAGGGCTTCCCCCAACGCCCAGCCCCCTCTGAGTCTCTCTCCGAATGGGTTCTTGACACCCATCTTGTCGGGGTCTACCCCCATTGGGAGCTCTCAGTTTCCGCTCGCCCAGGTGCCGGTGGACGAGAGGGAGGGGTTCCAAGGGGTGGGTGGGACGTTGCCGTTGCCTGAGACGTCGTGTAAGACCATCCCAGGTGACGCGAGGGTGGACAAGGCGTGCGACTCCACTGTGAAAGATGGTGAGAAAAGAAATCCGACGACGGCGGGAGCCACCGGTCGGGAAACGGCGAGGCGTACCGTCTACCTGGATTCTCCCGGGTGTGGCGTCTTGGGCGGTTCTGCTGTCCTAGGTAAACCAGCAGATCGGAACGAGGCCCGGGGAATTTTGCTGGAGGCACCGCCCCCTGTGTCGACGGCCCATGGCTCTGGCCCTGATAGTCGTATAAGGGATAAGAAACAGCAGCGAGAGGGAAACGCGGTGGAATCGGCGACGTTTCGGGATTCCGCGCCGGAAACGCATCTATCGCGCACGGCGGATATAGCGGAGTCTATTGCGGAGATGGACTCTGCTCGCGCCGCTGCTACCAGTACTATTCCCAGCGAGGGAGGCTGTTCGAAGGGCGAAGCAGCGGGGGTGGGGGTGGAGCCCGCCGTGTCAGCCGATGAAGGACGGGGTGTCGCTGGCCAGACGCGTGTATCGAGCTCCATGTGGTCTGACCTCGACGGTCTCGATAGCGATTATAGTGATGAGACAACTAGCGCCTTGCTGCCTGGCCGAGGGAGCTCGGTCATTGATTGCCGTCAGGCAGGTGATCAGCTGCAGAACCGTAATGAACAAGAAGCTGGTGGGAGTAGGGAAACGGTGCCGGCCAAACATTCGGGCCGCCCGCGGGACAGTAGTAATCTCCGTGAGACTGCTGTGGACGGGAGGGATGCCACTACGCCACCCGGAGAGAGGCGGACCCTTGTTGGCGATGATGCCACTACGCCACCCGGAGAGAGGCGGACCCTTGTTGGCGATGCCAGCCTTAGCGATAAAGCGATACCAACTGGAGGCAACCGTGAAACGTTTACCCCTTCAAACGCTGAGCCTGACCAACCCATGACGCTATCGCCAGGCGGTTTGGAGTTGTCGGCGCGAGAGGATATACTGTCGCCAAACCTGGGTGGGACGCCGGTAGAAGCATCACCGTCGGGAGCCTCGCACGCGCCGGAAAGAGGGGGCATTTTTTCGATGTTGGGGAGCGAGGGCGGGTTTGAGAACGACGACATGCTTGATGCTGCATTGGACGACAGCGATCAAGAATGAGGGTTATTAACATCAATATTAAAATATGTACATATTTACTAGAAACGCCAATGGTTTGGACCCATCGCTGACGGTTTGGGTTTATGCCTGAGCGGGATTGCTCTTGTTCGTTCTTGCGTGTTACCTGGTGCCAGGTATGGTTTTGCTGGCGGTGATGTGCGCAGTAAGGAACGTCATGCAAAGACGGCTGCGAGTTTGTCCACAGCAGCACGTGCCTTTGGATGGCCTGCTCTTAGTTTGTTTGTTTTTGTCGTAGGCGGTGGTTTGGCTGTGCTTCGCTGTGGCTCTGCGATATTTTATGTGTTGACTGAATGCGACACAACTATCACTACGGCTGTTCTTCGTGCATAGGTCCTGTTATCATTAACAATGACATGCGCGTTTTTTTACTCAACACCCCGCATTCTCCAAATTATCGAGGTAGTAGTAGCAAGTATTTGACAGCACAGATAGTAGAGTTCTTGCCAGTCAGTTATAACCCCCCCCAGCTCTCTCTAGCAGTAGGACAAGAACCGCAGCGAAACCGACCGCACTGGTTGTGCTGCTTTTGTCATCCATTGCCAAAGAGATCGCATTTTCATAATTTCAAGACGTCGTCTGTCTCCGGAGCATGGGCGGGTGCAGTCCACCACCCACTTCCCCAGCCATGTATGTACAGCAAAAATGAAGCTTCTTCTATGATTGTGAAAAGGGAATACAATGATAACATTCCAGCGAACGGCACGTCGTTTTGTTTTTCTAAGTTGATGCACTAGCGTACACGGAAAAAAAAAAGTCGACACCCCACGCTGACCATTTATAAGACCTAGACTGGGGTATA
Source organism: Undaria pinnatifida (assembly GCA_012845835.1). Lineage (NCBI taxonomy): Eukaryota > Phaeophyceae > Laminariales > Alariaceae > Undaria > Undaria pinnatifida. The sequence continues at coordinate 546,924 of JABAKD010000029.1, forward strand.
CTACGATAAGATGAACAATTTTTTTTCCAACCGCCGCTGATTTTTTTTCGTCATTTCGACCTGCGGGAGAGCAACAGTGGTGTCGTTATTCTGTTCTTTTTTTCTGTCGTGAACCTGGCATGCCGGTAGCACAATACAATGTTTTTTTCCCCATCCTTTATTGTAGCCCCTCTTTCTTTGCTGTATTCCGTGCCTTTTCTCTCTCTCTCATCGCGAGGCCTATTTTTGCGACGAAGAGTTTTTCTCCTGAATTTACTCTTCAGGTCTGATTTTCCTCTTTTTCATTTGTAAACAAGAGAAAATGCACGGAAATTGTCCTACGATAATCTCAGGGAAATTTAACATGGCGAAAAACTGGAACGGTTCGCATTCCTCTTTCAGCAATTTTTGGAGCAAAGATCAGAGAATAAATCAGGAATGTTAAGGTACGGCCTTGAAAGGCCTGCAATTATCTGAGATTTGATAGGTAATTGAGCGTTTTCGTAAGAAAGGTTGGCGTGTTTTAATCGGCATACAGTCAGGAAACGAAACCGAGGCATGCGCCTCGCTTCTGATTTGCTATCCGGGGCTCAGTGGAAATACTAAAGCTGCTTCCCTACTACGCTAAGATAGTGAGCACTCGTCGAGGACCTGCTCAATAGGCAGACCTGCAGGGGACACTCTGAGTTCCCACCCTATAACTTAAGAAATGGCGTCGTCGACAGACCATGGGTTTTTCGAGTCGTGGGGGTCGAATCCCACCATCCACGATAATAAACGTTTTCAGACTTTCCCCACGTCGAACTTGAAAAATACTCTCCCCGGTATCCTCAGGAAATGAAGCCGTTTGGAAATTGACAGGTCCGCCCGTATATCCGGCTGACCTTCTATACCGCCGTTTCAGGTGGGTAGTGTTATAAGTTCTGTAAGGCTTAGTTTGGGTAAGCTATGGGTTAAACTTTTGCAAGCGGTCAAACGGACTAATACCCCTCTAATTCCTTACCAAATGAACTTGTGTGAGCTTGTGACTCAGACCACGAGACGTCACAGCAGCCCCCCTCCCTCCCCCCCGGTCCCCTCCGCGGCACGTCGCATGATAAATACATTAAATATATAGGATTTTATGTACAAACCTTGACCTCGCCTTTCGCATCGCGCAGTGGAAGTTGGTTATACTATTTGGGTATGCAGAGGGTGTACGGAAAAAATAAAGTGGGCACGCACAACTATGGCATTTTTTATTTTTTGTAAATATAGTCTGAGCAAGGGGAAACATATTATTATTAGTAAGGCGATACTTTCATAATTGAACCCGTTCTTCTGTGATCACCATTCATGTATGTATGCTTTCCGGTCTCTGATGTCTGGGGTCTGGGGGGTTGTCTCGTTTCCTCTTTTTCCGAGATGAATTCGTTTACGAAGTTATACGCAAATGCGGCTGGTGTATATGGTTCCGTTAATTGGTCAAGTGGCCGAGCGGTCTAAGGCGCTAAGTTAAGGCACTAGTTTTCATTAGCGTGAGTTTGAATGTCTTCGTTTAGGTATACGCGAATACGGCGGGTGTATGTGGTTCCGTTAATTGGTCAAGTGGCCGAGCGGTCTAAGGCGCTAGTTTAAGGCACTAGTTTTCATTAGCGTGAGTTCGAATCTCACCTTGATCAGATACGAAGGAAGCTCTTATTTCTTTTCTCTTTTTTACATAAAACAAATAAATGTGTTCTAAGGTACCAGGTACATGTTTACCAGGTGATTTTTGATTGCAGGTGCATGTGGGTCCGTTAATCGGTCAAGTGGCCGAGCGGTCTAAGGCGCTAGTTTAAGGCACTAGTTTTCATTTGCGTAAGTTCAAATGTCTTCGTTTAGATATACGGATATGTGGCAAGTGTATGTGGTTCCGTTAATTGGTCAAGTGGCCGAGCGGTCTAAGGCGCTAGTTTAAGGCACTAGTTTTCATTAGCGTGAGTTCGAATCTCACCTTGATCAGACAGGAACTTTTTTTTTCTTTTGTTATAAATATATAAAATAAATGTAACCAAGGTACATATTTAAAAGGTAGCTATGGGTGTTTATTATTTTTTTCGATATCTCACAGCTAGCTGAAGTGTCATTTTTCATGTTTTCTAGCGCATACCAGATGTGTGTGAGCGTCCCTTCTCACTAAACACTAACTGGGGCGCAAATTTCTGATCGCAAAATTTATTGGAGTTATACCTGTATGATCTGTATGATCTGTATGATCTGTATGATATAGTGCGACAGTCACGGTAGGAGTTAGTTGCACTTTTGGGGTTAACTGATGTTTCTGGCGTTCAGGCTTTAACCTTGTGAAAGGTTAATTAACAAACTTCTTAAGCGCAGAACTATGGAACCTTCACTGTGATAATTTGGCGAATTTTGAATATACTTCAGAAAAATTTGCTTTAGGACTAATAGTAGATGAATGATGAATGATGAATGATGAATGATGAACGATGAACGATGAACGATGAATGATGAACGATGAATGATGAACAATGAATGATGAACGATGAATGATGAATGATGAATGATTAATTGCGCACATAAATGTTGGTCGGGTTGCTCGAACGAATGTCTTCGCAGTCATGTTTCGGGTGCTTGCTAAAGACATTGAACTCCTCATCATGTTGGGAGCTCAGAAAATTCTTAGAATCTGCTGCACCCCTAGCTCAGAAATTTCTTAGAATCTGCTGCACCCCTAGCTTAGAATTTCTTAGAATCTGCTGCACCCCTACCTCAGAAATCTCTTAGAATCTGCTGCACCCATAGCGCGGGATGAGTCATGTTACATAGTCATCGGCCGGGTTTTGGGTGCAACAGATTCTGCAACACGCGTTTCGCGCCGCGCGAAGTTGTTCAACGCAGACGAAGAAAGGTTAGGCGTGCCTTGCTTGCCGGAGGTGACACAAAAAACGAGAAATATAGTCTATATCTATATATAGACTATATAGACTATATAGACTATATATTCCTTCCCCCCGCCCCCCCCCCCCGCCCCCCCCCCCCCGCCCCCCCCCCGCCCCCCCCCCCCGCCCCCTCCCCCGCCCCCCCCCGCCCCCACCCCCCACCTCCCCCCCCCCAACCCATCCCAACCCCACCCCCTCGAACACTCCACCCTCTCTCTACTCACTGATTGTACGACTTACCCCAGGATATACATGATAAACTGATGCATTATTTCCAAAACAGTCACATTTATCCCCTCAAAATAATGTATAGTTTCCACGCACATATTGACCTGCCCCACACGCCCCCCCCCCCGCCCCCCCCCCCCCCCCCCTCCAAACCCGCTCGCTTTTGATCAAAACCAGGCCCCCACGTCCTTCAAAACTCCGCCCCCCCCCCTCACCGGTTATTCGACTTACAAGATTCACTTGATAAAAGGATACATTTCCCTCCACAGCTGTCAGATTTTGTCCCCCTCAGAAACGGGTTTTATAGTTTCAGCGCACAGACTGACTAAAATCACCCTGTTGACCCTGATAGCTACACTGTAGTTGTAAGGGGAGTCGCCGACCTATATCCTTAATGAGGACACACAACTCGTAATGCGCGCGATCGGAGTATCACACACAGCTTGCAAAGATGAGTTTCGACGAAATCTTCGATCTCACAGCTGGAGTGTATTTTCATTTTTTATAATATATATTTGTCGTAGCAGTAGGCGAAAACAATGTTTAAGAGCGTGTAAGCGCACGTGGTCACGCGGTTTTCGGCCATGTATCCGCGCATTGACAACTTGAAAACATTTTAGGCGTGTACACACGCACGCGCCAAGTGATATTCGGGCGTATGTTTACGCATATTTCGCGGAAAATGTATACCAGGTGTCTGAAAGCACATAGTCAAGTGGTCTTCGGGACTGTATTCACGCCAACCCTGACATATCGCAAACATGTCGCTCTGGCGGCCCTCGCCCGAGGAGTGGCCTTCGCCACCCCTGTGGGGGGCTACAGCAGCACGCCCGCGCCACGTGTTGCGCGCAACACGCCTACCGCAGGTATTGTGATGCTGGGTGCAACACGCCCTCCGCCTGTGCTGCGCGCAACAGACGCCGGAGCCTTAAAATATGCCGTAGCGCCAAGCAATATGTGACGAAGGGGCGACGTAATATGGCGGGGGCCGCCCTGCGGTTGCGCCAAGCCTCTCTCCGGAAAAAACAAAACACACAAAACGGTCTAATCGCGGGACGGCAGAGTTTCGGGGGTCCACTACTGTAGAAAACTTGAAACCCTGCTTTCGTAAAATCCTGCTCGTCTCCTTTTACCGTTCCCGAAAGCTAAATAGGTGACGGTAACCAAAACGATCCAACCCCGCTTCCTTCCGTGCAATCCCGTCCTGCCCTAAAAGCTGATTTTTATGTTTCACCATTCCTTTTACCGTGCAAGGTACTCCGATCCCGTTTTCGACGCGTGCTATTACTCAGTAGAGGTAGCCCTTCTAGTCTGAAACGGTTTTTTTGAATGACGGTGCTTCTTAACCCCTTTAGAGCCCCCGAACCCCTCCCTTTACTAAATCCAAGTAATTTTGTCCCCAAAAACGGGTTTCCAGTTGTAAAGGGGTTAACCCATCTTGACCCAAAATCGTCGGAATTTCGTTCTTTTTTTCGGCATGATTTTTCTTTGTATACAAGTACCTGGTACCTACTGTAAAAGCCTTGGAATTTTGTTCCTGCGCGGTCGGAGCAGCTTCCTATTTCCGCAAATCAGCTTCTTCTGGGCATCTCAGGAGGCAAAAACTCCTCATCATATCATGTCATCATGTCATCGTGTTAAGAGCCTCAGAAACAACAAGGGTTGCTGAACCTATATATACCGTACACCATTTGTATCATTAGACTAGTAGTGTTATTAATACTATTGCAATACTATTGATAGCATGTGTCGTCGAAAACAAGGCAAATGGCTCACTCGAAACACGCCAAACAACATCCTTGGGCCAAAGACACAGTGTGCACATTGAACTACACTGTGCGTATGGCAGAAAAAAAAGGTGAGAAATCGAAGCATTCCCACAATGATCTACAACAAATGGATTCGGTCATGACCGGTCATGACCGATTACAACCATTGTACCTGGTACAACATTTCCGAACGTTTGGTTGTAATTTAACCCTGGTACATGTAATCGGACCGCGGAAACATATTCCACGCAAATTACAAGGGAGCAGTGTGTCCCAAAAAACACGGTGCAGTTCTGAAGAGAGTCTTAACGCATCAAAAACGGCATTCGGACGCTGCTACAAAAAAAGGAGACAGGCGCGTCCGAAAATAGAATCACCCACGACACCACCACCGTCGCGTACTTCATATAAATACCATGCTATGAGACACGAGGGAGGCATAAAATAGGCAAAACATGTAAGGAAAACATGAGAAAAACGCGAATCCGAAACCAACGCAAGAAGCACGCCGCGACGGGGGGTAAAGAGAGCTGTTTGTTATACGCGCATGAAAAAGAAACATACACAGAGGGGAAAAGGAGAAAAACCGTACGACCAATACCGACAAACAATCTACAAAAAAAACTTCCCAAACCTGTACCAAAGAACTTGAGGACCGATCCGGAAAAACCATTTCATTTTACTGCGAAAGCAACTGAGTTAAATCGACACACGACGCGTATGAAAATACGCGGAAGTGTGGTGAGCTAAAGCTTTATTTTTCCCCATCCTCCGCCGGAGGATAAAAAAAAAAAACACACACACACACACACACATTTCATTTTTTTCCGGCAGCAATTAAGGCCTAAGGATGGCTGGGAGGTGGGAAAGTATGCCGAGGGCGACCTTCGGAGTGGGGTGTACACAGGTATGTTTATGTACCACTATTATTAACGAGTTACCAGGTATTTGTTATTGACAGGGCTCTTCAGTTGACGCGGCGGGCACTTTTGCGCGCCCAAAACACTCGCGACTATGTTAATCCTCAACCAACAGCCAACCAATGGCTACACTACTCGATATCATTGGGATGCCATTTGCGCTTCACAAAACGATTCGTTACATAATACCTACGCGCGATCGGAGTATCACACACAGCTTGCAAAGATGGGTTTCGACAAAATGTTCGATCTCACAGCTGGAGTGTATTTTAATTTATATAATAATACCTACAGCAGACCACGGGACTGTTCATATTAAGGTACAAGGTAGCATTTTCATTTTTCTTTCTCAAAAGTCAGTTTTTGGGGTCGAGGTACAAAGCTCCTCAGCTTCTTTATGACTGGAAACCCTTTTTTTCGGGAAAAAAAACTTGAGATGAGAATAAGACGGGTTTTGCAGCTCCAAAGGGGTTTAGCCCTGACACCAACCACTGCAAGAACTACCCCATACAAATTTCAAGTAGTTTTGAATCCAAAAACGTGGGTGCAGGTCTAAAGTGGTCGACCATTTTACGGCTTGATTATAGTACAGCGATAAAACAAAATAAAACACGCCTTCCCATCATGGTGCGAGCATTCAACAAACGGCGGTGCAAGTTGTGCGCGTGTCTCACAAGCGCTTGCGCTGGAGATCAACGTGGGAAATCGTCGCCACCAAATCTAGCAGCCGGGGTGGGGTTGCTTCATGTGAAGGGATGCTGCAAATTGTCAGTTTTGTTCGTCATTGTTCCCATAGTACAATCAAGATATAATCAAGCCCCAAAAAGGGTAAAGCGGAGGAGGCATTATTCATCACCCGCCCCCGTAGCATGCGTGGAATCGTCAAAAGCGGACAGAGCCTCACAAAAACCCGAGCCTTATACAAATTAGCTGAACCGGCTACCAAAGCATATACGCCACCACGTCAAAAGCGGGTAGAGTCTCAAAAACAACTTGAGCGTCATTAAAAATAGCTGATTCGGCTACCATAGCACACGCCACCAAGCCAAGCGGGTACAGCCTCATCGAAAAACTTGGGCGCCATAGAAAATTAGTTCACCCAGCATGCGTCACAACGTTTTCAAGCGCGCAGAGCCTCATACAAAAATTGAGGCTCATAACAATCAAGTCTAAAAAAAAATGTAGGGTCCTCAAGCATCGCAGCACGCGCCACGACGTCACGCAGGCGTTACCAAGGCTGCCTAGCCGCCGTAGAATGCGTGAAAACGTCAGTCGGGCACTCCGAACGTGTCTTCCAGCGTTTCGAAGTCGGTCTGGGCTACCACCACGGTCGCCACGATCATCAGGGCACCAAGCAGCGCCAGGTTACCCTTCGCCTGCAAGCGGAACGCGGAAAAACACGGATACGTCATGAAGGTTAAAACGTGTGAGGAGACAGCACCGTCAGCCCCTCGACAGGCAGAATAAATCCATGACGGGGCGCCAAATAACTAGGTTTTAGTGTGGGACACCCGGCCGTACACCCTTGAAGGCGCGCGTTTCCCCTGGCTTGACAGGTCTCCTGCTGACATATTTCGATGGGAGTGCGGGTGGAACACGGATATACCCATAAAGGTGGGGGTGGAACACGGATATACCCACGAGGGTGGGGTGGAACATGGATAACCATGGATATAGGGGATAGAACACGGATACCCCTGGGGCTGGGGATGGAAATGGACACCCCTGGGGGTGAGGGTGATCAGCCGGTGGCGAGGGAAGACTCACCCCTAACCATCGAGCGATGGAGGGGTTAATTAGGGCTAGGGTTGGGGTCAGAATGCTCTTGGGGGTGTGAGTGGCACACGAACAACCAAGAAGGTGGGGTGGCACACGGATACCTGGGTGGTCGGCCGGCCGGCGGTGGCGCAATCGGAAGCGCCATGCCTGGGGGGTTTGAGCAGTGTTGAGTAGTCGGTCATAGAGGACCAAGGCCACGGTAGGGTTTTTAACCCCCATCATCACTATTCCGGGTTTTTTCAACCTCCATTTTTTGTCTATTTACCAACATTCAACCCCCATTTTCACTATTACGGGTTTTTAAACCTCCATTTTCACTATTTACTAGGATTTTAACCCCCATTTTCACTTTTTCGGGTTGTTCCAACCTCCATTTTCACTATTCACTAGGATTTTAACCTCCATTTTCACTATGGCGGGTGTTTTCAACCTCAGTTTTCACTATTTACTAGGATTTCAACCCCCGTTTTCACCATTGCGGATTTTTTCAACCTCAATTTTCACTATTTACTAGGATTTCAACCCCCGTTTTCACTATTACGGGATTTTTCAACCTCCGTTTTCACTATTTACCGGGATTTTAACGCCTATTTTCACCATTAGACTAAAAGTGCTGGTGATCATATCATATCACATCATATCAATGCAGATCATATCAATGCAGAGAAAACGCACGATAAACACACAAAAAAAAACCCAGATATTCTCTAATTTTTACCCCGTGTTTTGTTCTGACTGCTGTGTTCCCCCAGTCCCAATACCAGGCATAAACATTATGCCATTTCTATGCTCCACCAGTAACATTGTAAACATCGTATCATTTCTATACTCCCCGCTTACCAACATAAGCATCATACCATTCCCATCATGCCATTCCCATTATGTCATTCCCATTTTGCCGTTCCCATCATGCCATTCCCATCATACCATTCCCATGTTCCGCCCGTATCACTAAACATTATACCAATTCTACTTTTTTTTTTTTTTTTAGATCCTCCTGGAGATTCGGGTAAAAAGAAGCTCAAGCTCCACGCGCTTTCGTTTGTGTACCAGTTTTTGTCCATCTGCAAAACGCAGACTTGGTGTCAACCTCGCCCCATCGGTTTAGTCAACACCGTGGACTTGCCGGCCTTCTTCGACCGAACCCCATAAGGTTTGGCCAAGAAGGTGACCAATTCTATCCCCCCCCCAAACGTTATAAACATTGTACAATTTCTACGCCCCCCCCGTCACATTATAAACACAAAAATCATTTCCACGCCACTCGCTCAAGTCGCTCTGCACCTCCCTCAAAAACGGACTGTCTTGGTGCAGCGTCACAAGTAAAGACACACGTGTATCCCATCACGGTGCACAGCGCGAAACAGAAAACTACAAAAAAAAAAAGGAAGACAGGCCCTGCGGTATTTCATACCCAACTATGTCAGGATACTGTAAAGTCAAGCCGGGGTAAACACGAACACTCTGAAGTGGCGTTTCCACAAACAGAGACGATGCCGAACCATTCCTCACCACGGTCCCGAGAGGGGGCTCGGCCTTCCTAGCGCTATGCAGTTCGGGATCGAACAGCTTGACGCAAAGCCTGTCCAGGAGGAGCGGGCCCACGAGCGAAACTATCATGGACAGCACCACGGGCACTTTAGCCGCCACAGATGGGAAGGCCGCAAGCTCCAGCAACTGTGTAGACAGCACGCGATCAGACGATAGGGAAAGGCGCGCCCGCGTGGAGACGAGGAACGCATAGGCAGGCAGACCGGCGGGCAAGCAGATAGACAGACAGGAATCCGACTTGCGGGTTTTCCTTAGGTGAAGCAAGAACCACCCCACTGTCGTCGCTGATCATCAATCTCCCAGTCACTTGTGTGAGCGTACAGAGGTCCTCGAAGCGACGAGCCTCTGAAACACTCATTAACGCCTATAAGAGCCCTGAAAGCCCTCCTATACTAATCCCAAGCAATTTTGTCCCCAAAACAGGTTTCCAGCGGTAAAGGCGTTAATAGCTGTCGCCCTTACCGTCTTACCGTATCAAGCACGAAGAAAAAAAAAAACAGCCACGTTCACCTGTTTATTAATAGTAGGCGCTGGAGACGATTCAAAAGGTAGGTGGTCAACTGCAAACGACAGAAAAAAAAACAAGCTGTGAATGCGTTGACTCGCCTTGTTCGCGCTGGGTACAATCTCAAAAATGAGCGCGAAGCACAAGACGACGATCGAAACCGCCGGCAAGAAGATAGCCGGCGACTCCAAAATACCTGTAAATCAATCAGTCAGCGTGTCAACGAGCACGGATTAGCCACGATGCCACATGTAGACCGAACCCTAATCTCGTTCGGGTGGTTGGTATTTCTAGCGAGGTGGCTATTTGATTTTGGGCTGGTTGGTGTTCCTTCAGGTTTTAGTGTTTGAGGAGTTGTTTCTCCCTTTTTAACTTGCGATACCCGCGAGACATCAAGCAAACCGCACCCCAAAGGGGAACATTGTAGTAACTCAATATGTCGGCATACACGCTGAAACTACTCAAGTACTCACGATGCTACCTGGAACCACAAACGCAGCCATGCTGCAAGCTGTAACCACTAGAGGGGGAGAGGCCTCACAGCCACAGCAGCTGTCTGATTGGTCTATTCGACTATTATAGTAAGTATAATATCAAGATATACATATATTTTCAACAGGCGATTGGCATTGGCATCTAAGCTACCGTACGTACTTTTTCGATAAACCAAAATTTCAGCTTACAGGTCCGCTGTGGCCCTGTTTCTGCCTGTCTCTTCGTTTTCGCTTTTATCGTTCTCCTCGAAACATACACATTGCACCTAGCCAGACTGCGCAACGCCACATTCCAACCTCAAAAAAAAAAAAGAATCGACCGCGATGGCGCAACGCCACATTTCAGCACCGACAAAGTCAACACAAACGCGCCGATGCGATCTTCCCTGCTCGAAGGAGGAAGGGACAGCACGAAGCAATCCCGGTGGAGGAAACAAATCAAAACATGAGAATCAGCTCGTATTCTACAAAAGGAAGAGTCGTGGAACAAAACCGATGTGGCAAATATTTGTGCAGGAACGTACTAGCTCCATTAGAACAGCACCTACATTTTTCGGTACAAACTGGCTGGAGTTAGTCTAGAAATACGCTTTACAGCAAAAGAAGGGCTTGCAGCATATAATCTACCCGTACGGGTGGGTAGCGGCATTCGCCTGAGGTTGCCGTGAGTCTTAGGGTTTTCCCGTGTAGGTTGGTGGGCAACGGCACATGCCTTACGGTCAACATGTGTCTTTACAGTACATTACCTCGCATGAACGGGCGGCCTTTGAAGTTGACGACCGTGACGGACACGGATTGGATCGTCGCCAGGAGAAACACAACGTTGCTCACCAGGCTCGGCACAAACTTATGCCCGAGAATGCCTGCAGCCGACACCGGCTGGGCCTGAGTTTCAACAAATACACCGCAACAGCAGTCATAGTCAGGAGTTGAGAGGGGGGGGGGGGTGTTGAACAGATACCCTTGCTCGACTTCGCGTCCAAAATTCTAACTTGCACCCACGCTACAGAATTCACTATCAAAGGTGGCTTATACAACTGTATGTAGACCCAGACTGCCATAGAAGACCGTTGTTGGTCTGGACCGTGCGCTCACGAGTGTTGAAAAAAAAAACTGCTCACGTACCTCGGGAGAATGCGCTTGTGCAACTCTGACGGCAAACATCATGCATCCGACGTGAACACCAGCCTGTCCCAGGAGGGACGCAAACGTTGATCGGTGGAAAACCGAACGAGGCGATCGAAGGGGGGACATGTCTTCTGTCGTCCCCGGGCTAGCCAGAGCAAGGTGGAGCGGCTGAAACATCAAGCTAGTTAAAATGAGGGGTCGCTGCGGCCACCTGGTGGAGAATCAGGAACGGAAAAGGGCAGAGATTCGGCCCTGAGCTGTTGTCGGTATCATAGGACTGTGAGTTCGCTGGAGTTCATACTCAAGTGCAACAATGCAGACCGTAAAATACCAGGGCTGTGCTCTGGCATTGTTAGTATGTTGACATTCTTGTGGGTTGGCATGGTGTTATAGTTGGTATTACCAGGTGTATGGTTATTGCTAGACCATGGAAATTGGGACCCACGATATACACAAAAACCCATATGTTCCCCTGTTTTTCCCATCCATACTAATATTAATAATACTCCCTCATTAGACTACTATATTTCCCCGTAATACTGTAAATTGGAAATATTACTATGCTTTTTTCCGTTGCTTGTTGGGTGGCGGAGTAAAAGCCAAATGTTGTTGTTGTTTGAAACTATTATAAAAACGTCAGCTGTGACTTCGATAATACAGGGTCGATACTCATATTTGCAAGCTGCTTGATACACCGGCCGATCGTTTTTACAGACGTATTGTTCCTTTCGATATATATGACTTACTATGGATCTTGCCAGGGTGAACATCAACAAACAAATATCATCAGTAACATAGGTAGCAACTATAATACTATACTTGTACGCACTTCATCCCAAGGTAGAAAAATTATACCTTAGGAAACTGACTCAACCAACTGACTTAAGTCTCTACTAGGAAACACCACACGTAGTCCAGGCACGAAGCGCGCCCACCAGATGAAAATACGCAGAAACTCCACTAATTACCGCATGCATATACACGGGGGCTGCGACTTAACAGAGTTCGATTTAACGAGAAACACAATTTAAGAGAGGCAAAAATGGCTTGGTATGGGCATACTAAACGCTACATGATACCTGACTCGGCGGCGGGCGAAAAGCAGGCTCCAGCTATCTCGATTGGACTCCCCATTTTTTCCGCACAGTGCCAATCAGAAACTCGTGTTCGCTCTTAGAAAATACTTGATGGCCTGTTACTACGGAGATCCACTGCTACCAAATACACACAATAATAAAGGGAAAGCATCGCCACCTTCCAGGCGGGCTCTGGTACGCTACCATTGTGGGCAATTGAGCCTCTGTGCACCTGGTAAGACCAGCCAATAAAAAAAACTTGAGTCAACCGCTATGACACTGGGGCGGGAGCTTTTTTGCCCCCTTTTTCGTGCTATGTTATTCATCCTGCTAACAGCGGGTCTCCGATAGAAGCATCCCCTGACAAGGTACAGCGGAGCACCTGACTCTCATGAGGTAGAGGACCGAGCTGGTGTAGGAACTGAAGAGGGCGTGGAGGGCCACCATCTGGTAGGTGTGCAGTACAGCCGCCATCGTGCACCTATCGTGGTGCCGAAAAGGGCGTTAAGTGGCAGCGCGTTTTTTCGTCAGTTAAGACAAGCAGCAGAACGTCGCGAGAGATTCACGTTAAGCGGCAGCGCGGTTTTTCGTCAGTTCAAGGCAAGCAACAGGACGTTGCACGACGTTCATGGTGCGGAAGAGCTACCATGATACTGCAAATCTGAAAGAAGACCCGAGTCGTACTTCAACGCCAAGGGTCAGCCCGACGAAGACGAAGGAGAACACACATGCCTGAAGGCTGTTCGGCGCGACATCAGCAGAACTGCACAAGTAGCCACGCATATCGTCTGCTGTTTCCGCAAACAAACAGCAGCTGAAACGGCAGGGTAGCCCTGCACCTCGTCTGCTAGGTACAACAGAAAAGTATCTGCGTTTGACGGATGGGGTACGCGTGCAGCATATCTGTCAATAGGTCGAGATACATTATTGAATAACAGCATATCAAGTACTTCGTATATTGTAGGTCGGCCTATTGATTGTCACGAGCAACACCCCCGAGAACTGCACAAAACTTACGTACGTGCCGGTACATTTTTTGGGAGAAGCTCTACATACATGCTCGGCAGATGCGTGTTTTGGTAGGTTGTTTTGAAGTTCGGCCGGTGAAGGGCAACCGTTCACATCATGTGCTCTGCTGGTGTTGTGTATTCAATGTTTCGATCCCGTTTTACAAAGCTGGTTCCACCCAAAGGCGGACAGTTCCGGGTTCGAAGGATAAAACAATGAATACGTTGATTCACTCGCCAACAACCATACCCTGACGACCGCACTTCGCAAGGACAACATACAAGGGAAGCGTTTTTGCCGATTGGAGCTGGCCATCGCCGAATATGGTCAACCGTTGAAAAATCACATTGCTTGGATAGGCGCTTCGTATCGGGGGAACAACTATATATATATGTATCTTCATAGAATATACGTATTTTCATAGAATTCAGACGTAAATCAGAGTTTATATTTTAGCTTATTCGGTGAGCATACGACCACACATAATGGTTGACTCCGGATAGGAGGGCCCTGTCTGGCACACCTACATAATGGCCACGCTCGACGTTCGATGTGATTTAGTATCTTATTGATCACCAAACGAAGAACGCACATTTTTTAAATTGTAGAGGCAGCTCATTGATTAAACAAAAAAGCAATCCAACATTTCAGGCCGCACCTCCCTTGTCTCACAACGTCCACCACCGCGGCGATGCTGGGCTTCTTGGAAGTGAACGGGGCCGCCAGCGACGCATCCCCCGTCCTCACCTGCATGACCAGCACATCCAACCAAAAGGCATATCGAGAGGGGGTGAGGGGGGGGGGGTACTCATTTCATGCATCACCGTAGATGCGCGTGGGGGGTACTTACTTGTTGCTTACCTTAGTCATTTGAGCATTGACCTCTCGACTCGTTTCGAGGCGAGGCACTCCATGATCAGACGCATCAAACCAAAATCGGTGTCCAGGAGGGAGGCGGGCGACTTGACCTTCGCTCTTTGGTTTTACAGTGCCGGTCGCCCCGGTGGTCTAGTGGTTACCCTCGAATACTACTATAATTGGTTCTGGGATTCGAATCCCACGTGGGTCGGACTTTTGAGTTTACTCGCAAAAACAAAAAAATAAACGAATCAGCATGCTCAGAGTGCCTAGCAGCGTGGGTAGGCACAAATTATATGCGAGTCGACGAGGGAGGGACGAAATAGCTGGAATGTTCCAGGGATAAAAACGAAGGCGCATGCCGTAGCAGGGAGGAGGGAGAAGAGTCTGCTTAGTGATCCCGGATCTGAGATACGTCGGAGAAGGAGAAAGAAAAGCGAGAAGGTAATAGAAGGGGTGAGCAAAAAACACGGCATCCACAAATCCTACAACTCCTACGAACAGCAGTCTCGTGGCAAACACCAGTACGTAAGTGGGTCGAGTGCAACTGCGAGCGCAGGCCATCCACCCGGTACAAACGGGATCTGAACAAAGGTGTGCAGGACATACGCTAGGGTTATATTACAAAAAATGAAAATGTATACATGGTAACCGTGTGCACTTTTTTTTTTTTTTTTTCTGAGGCTAGCAACTTGAGGAGCTCTCTGCACATCACCCCACAGACCTATCACGAGTGAAAACTGAAAAGTGCAACGCGTCAACCAAAATTCCTTGGCGCTACATAGATAGGTATAACAAATATTTGACATCGAAAAAAAAAAAATAATGAAATTTCGACGATTTTGGGTCAAGAATGAGACCAATAGCTTAAGGAGCCCCGTCATGCAGAGAACAGTTTTGCCCAGAAGTAAACGTGGTAAACCCCTTATATGTTACCACGCGTCCCAGCTGAAGAACATGCAAGACAAAAACCAAACACAAAAACACAAAAAAAAAACACACACACACACAGGGGCTCACCACTCCGTCGGCATTCAGCTGACCCTCCCCCTCTTCGTCGTCCTTAAACATAGCCATCGCGGACGCCGCAAAGGCTCCCTGCGCGCCGGTCGTTAGCGCGCTGCCGTTTACGGCGGCGAGTTTCTTCTTCTGGGCGACTAGTGAGGCTTTCCACATGGCCGTAGCAGGATTGACGCCTTCCTTCCGTAATCGTTCGAACTCTACGGTGATGTCGTCCTGGAGAGGTGGGGTTCGTGCAGAGGTGGGCGGGGGGTAAGGAATAAAAATATATTACGCATAATCGGCTTCTGCGATCGACGACATATAGCGCGATTGGTTGGCGACATGTAGCGCGATCGACAACATATAGCACCATCGACGAGAGAGCCGGTCGCCAAATCAAGGATTCAATTTATCGATGGGATCCAGGGATTGGTGCCTTCCTTTCGTAGACGCTCGAACTCGACAGTGATGTCGTCCTGGCAAGGTGGGCTTCGTTCAGGCGGGAGCAAGAAAAAAACACCAAGCACCATCGACTAGTAGCACAATCGACAGCGGGCAAGGAGGAAGACAAAACACGCAAACATGGTCGTGGCGGGGTGAATTCCTTCCTTTGCAGTCGCTCGAACTCTGGGGAGATGTTGGCGACGCGAGGTCAATGAACGCCGGGAGGCACAAGGAAAAACACGCAAAATCGAGTACTGCGACCGACGACAGGTGGTGAGGCGAGGTGCATGAATGCTGAGAGGGACAAGGAAGAAAGTATCACGCACAGTCGATTACTGCATTCGGCGGCAGGCGAAAAACGAAAAAAAAATCATCATCACTCGGCTCACTGCGAGCGACGACATAGAACGCAATCAACGAGAGACCCGATCGCCAAATCAAGGGTTCAAGTTTATGAGAGGGATATAAATATCCCTTCCTTTACTATTCTCTCGAACTCGACCGTGATGTCGTTCTAGCAAGTCGAGGTGGGGTGAGGTTCATGCAGTCGGGGCCACCACAGAAACTTAAAATGAAGCACGGTATTACCTCAGAGGATGGCAACCATGAATTAAAGTAACCAATACGGCATTGGCCACGCGAAGAAACGAGCGCTGCTATGTTATCAGACGGTGCTGTTCATGACGGACTCAAATGCAAGGAATTGTACGACACAAGCCTAACATAAAATATAACAAGCTACAAGCTCACACAAGGGTTAAGACCACGCGTCTCCCTTTATTATGTTGCCTACGCATGGGTCTTAAGCGGGTTAACACGACCGACGACACAAGAGCAATCCACGAGAGACCCGACGGCCTAATCAAAGATTCACTTTTGACGACCAATCCATCAATTCCTTTGGAAATTGCGTCCAGCGAACGGCCCGCCGCTCATCAGCCGAACGTCTTCCTCACTAGTTGCGTGTGCTCAAAAACGTCAAACGACCCTTCCCGAAACCCATTTAGACTTGAATTTACTTTTTTCCCAGAGTGTTTCTAGGTCGTTTGTCCTCAAGAACGTTGGTGCGGTCCTAAAGGAGTCAACTGCATCGCTTTGTTCTACTATTCCACATCCCACCCAGCAACAATAAGCCAGTCGTGAACAAACGCTATCCGCATCAAAAATTAGTATCGCACGCTATTCATAGCGCGACATCAAACCTTTTGAAGCCTTTCGAACGGTATGAGCAGCATTCCGCTATATCCTACTCCTTTGCGTCCCACAACACCAACTTTCACCCCTAATACTAGTACATCACATTTCACCCTTACCGCATGACATGACATGACATCGCATCGCATCGCATCCCTACGAGATACAGCGGAACGGAACCACACCAACACTAGCTAGGGTATAGCTACTACTCGTCCCATTGCAAAACGTCAAATTAAGACGCTTGTTCCGTACTGATGAACCCAACCGATCACGGCGCAGCGAAAATTGAGACTTATAGTTGTTCCGTACTGATGAACCCAACCGATCAAGGCGCAGCAAAACTTGAGACTCATAGGAGCAGAAAAGCCAAAAAATGATTTTCTCCCTGACGGGACCTTCGGCGACTTCAGACAGCTTGCCCTTTCCAAAGATATTGGCTGGGCACTACAAGACGGGGAGTAAAGCATTACCTTTAAGCTGTTTGAGAAAAAATATTGCGACATAGCGAGAGACATTTCACGGAGCGTACCTGAATTTTCTGTTGCGCTTCTTTCCTGACTTCTGCAGCGCTCTTACCCTTCAGGCCCGGGGCACCACCACCACCACCACCACCATCACCACCACCACCCGCCTTGTCGGCAGCGTTTCCACCAGATGCCGTTTTTCGAGACGCGGTTTCGCTTTTAGCAGCGGTAGATGCCGTGAGAGGCGTTTTTTTGCCTAGAGGTGATGTATTTTTTCCGTCCCCGGGGTCAGTATTGGCGTCGCCAAAACCACTGAGGAGGGCCAACCCGACGTGCGATCGACGGAGAGCCCCGACGTCATTTGATCCGTCCCCGCACCTGTTCAAGAGGCGTTTTTCAAGACGGAAAACAGCAGTGTTGTGTGGCGTGGTGTTGTGTTGTGTTGTGTTGTGTTTGTGTCGTGTTGTGTTGTGTTTGTGTTGTGTTGTGTTGTGTTGGTGTTGTGCTTGTGTTGTGTGGTGTTGTCCTGTCCTGTCCTGTGGCGTGTGGTGTGTGTTGTGTTGAACCATTTGACCAAGCCTATGGCAGGGGGGGTACCCCGATTTTCGTAGCTTAAGGGGGGGGGGGGGGGATGGCGACCGATTTGGCGCAGCGCAGCTGCTAACCATTTTATGGCGATTCACATCGCAAAAGCTACAGCAACACCAAGCTTAAGATCGCAACCGAACAGCGATTGACTCCGAGACACTGCAAACTAAAGGCCCCAAACAGGACCCCCCTAACGCAGCGTTCGGTTATTCCTTTAGTCATTCCTTTGGTCATTCCTTTGGTCATTCCTTCGGTCATTCCTTTGGTCATTCCTTTGGTCATTCCTTTCGTCATTCCTTTCGTCATTACACGCTCCAAATCACGCATCCTACCCCAGGGGTGCCTCTCATCGTTTCTGTTTCATCGTTTCTGGGGCATCTCAATTGACATGCCTTAGATGGGCTCTAAAAAAAATGCTTGTATGCACACGTCGCCCAAAACCCGACTCTTGACAACAACAAAAGTACTTATACGTCATTGACCCAACGAGCAATTCGATCACACTAAGGCATACCGGGTATGTAACAAGAAAAATATCCTAAACACACAAACGACGCCGGATGAAGCCTCAATCGTAGCAAGTATCGTGTACGTACATTTTACGGGCCTATGCCATCGGTACACAATCGACGGCAACGATGCCGTGCGGCTATTGACAGGGCTGGCTGCTAGGTTATAAGTTGCAGTTACTGACATCCGTTCAACGTCGCTGCCACCTGACGCTGGAGCCGCTCATTCAACTACTTTTCAGGTCACTCCCTCGCCCCCATAAAGTCGGGTCGGGATTGCTCTCTCACGGGGTCCCTCCCTCCAACGCAAGACATCATAAAGCTGAGAGATGAAAACTCAAAGTCAACAATCTGTTCCCAAGGTAGACAACACGGAGCCATTTACCGAAGAAACGCAAAGAACGGCATTGGTGCTGATGCTGCTGCAGAAGTCGGTGTGCCCACATTACCTCGATTCCTTATATCTAGCCCGTGGTCACGGAGCAAGGTTGGCATGCCATCGAATCAATGGGAGAAAAAACACGCACAAAATAGTACGTGCACCGCAATACCAATACGCACAGGGAACGGCAATGGTACCACTTGACGAATCAGGCTCACTTCTGACGAACAAAAAAAAAATCCTGACAACAAAAAAAAAAGGATTCGGGACTTTACAAAAAATATGAAAAGTAAGTCACGTTTTCAACAAACAAAAAAGGTTTTCAGCCACCAATCCTGACATCATTGCATATTTTGTACAAGTTTTCAAAAAGTTTTTTTAAATCGGATTCGTGAAAAAAATCACGACCCGCAAAAAAGTCGCGAGTCAAGAGCCTTTCTTGTGCTCGTTAGGAACGACCCTTACATAAGGACAGTCTTGCCAGACTCGATAAGAAGGGTCGCCAGCTCCTCCTTTAGCCCAGGCGTCATCCGGGCAAGTACACGGAAGTGCTGAACAGCGCTGCACACAACGGGGCCGTTTCAAGGGGGCGGTAACAGATTGGACGGGCATTTAATTCCCTTTGTCGTTTGTTGATACTCTTTTGCCTTTCAAAAAGCAAATATATCAGGATATGGGTTGTTGGTATAATTTTTTTTTCAAAAAAACGTGTCACATACGACACGCGCAATTTCTCTTCCGCCGAATACTACCGGAATACAACATACAACACACCATTTCCTAGCAAGCACACTACCAGGGAGTGCTTCATCAAACCATTTCAAATACGCCAAGCTGTGAGTTCGATTAACACAGTAGTCGACACTCATCTTCGCAAGCTGCTTGATACTCCCTCCGGCCGCCCGTTGGTACAGCCGTATTACTCTTCGAAGATATATATATATATATATATATGTATGCCCCCATTGGAAGCTGCCATGGTCAACAGGGCCATTCCACCAAATGATTTCTTCGGCCAAACAGTGGCCAACACCACAGACATACCAGGTACACCGTTTCGTAGAACGCACAACACCTTTTCTGGGCCAACTAGTCGCAACCAACTACAACCGAGTTACACCATATCTCCCAATGTGCACACCATATTTCTTACGGGCATTTTTTTTTCCTCTTTATTTGCAGGGTGGGACTTTTACATGATATCTATTAGATCACTACTACTGTCTTCGTACTCCCGATGTACCGATGTATACCAAAACCCGCCACTATAGCGCAAAAAAGAACAAAAGAGTAAGACCACCCCCCGGTAGAAAAAAGTTACCTCCGCACTTGACCACAAGTTCCAACAACCCTGACCAAGCCATCCATCCGCAAACCATCCACCATACACATGATAGAGCAATATAGTGGAAACTACATGAAAAATTTTACAAAATAGGTATGATGTTGGATCTAGTTCAAAAGTCCCCACCTAAAGTAGAAATGCCAACACAAATCTATAAGTACTTTTGTTTTTTTTTACAAAAAATGAATAGGACCTCTCCCATTGAAAATTTTTTACCCACATAGTGTATTACGAGTACCAACAAGCAGCTTGAAAATATGAGTATTGACCCGAAATTCGTCGAACTCACAGCTGCCGTCTCGAAAATATTCTTATAAAATGTTAGAGTGACAGCGTATAAATTTAGAACCGTGGGTTCGAGTTCCACAGAGTCTTGTTTTTTTTTGGGGGGGGAGCAGCCGAGTTTTATTCTCGAATGCTGCTCTCGAATGCTGTATTAATATTAAGGGCAATAACCAAAAACGGGTATACCCGGTCATTTTTTTCTCAAAAACGGGCATACTCTAAAATCAAGTGAGAAGCACACCCCACCAGACACGCGATTGCCCATCGATGAACCTCTCGCTTTTTGGCCTGCTGACGCTATACATGAGGTGTACTCGTACAAGGTATGTGTCTATTGTGTATTTGGTAATTGAATGCATGCATTTGTTGTCTTAATCACACTCATTCGTACTCGTGCTGCGATATGCACCACGCATAGGAGTATTCTCGTCAAACATAACCCTAACCCTAACCCTAACCCTCACATCAAAACAGAGTATAATCATGGATCATACATAGTAGCAACAAGAGCGACGGCGGGCGAGCGAACGAGCGAGCGATAATGAAATACGGGTATTTGTTGCTGTGCTCACACTCATTTGTACTCGTAGTACGATATGTACCACATAGTACTTGTCAAAATTGGACTGTGGTACGATATGATCATTTAGCAGCACTGCGACGGATCCTGCTTCGGTTTCGATGGTTCGGCCGCCCCGGAGCACGAGTACGTCTTCTGTCACCCACTGCCTTTCCCAGAGGCCCTGTACCCATGACCGGTTGCCAGATACGCCCGCGCAACAGCCAAACGTAGTTCCTTCGTGCTGCCAAACACAGAGCCTACACGCAGGTCCGATGAGCCAGACGAGTTGCCCTCTGTGGCCACGGTGCTCGCCCGTCGGAGTTGAAGGGGAGGAGAGAGCTACGTTTGTGACAAGGGCGAAGTGGTGTTTAATGTGGAAGGGGTCGAAGCTGCTGTGAACTTCTTGACCTCCCTTCTTTCAGCCACCACGACGGCGTTCCATCCCAGCGAAAGCGACGTTCGTATAGAGGGGATCAATATATTACCTCTGATTGGGTGTAATGTATATGAAGGCATCTGATTGGCTTAGACACAACCAAAAACGGGTGAAAGCCAAGTATAGTGGCCATTTAGTGGTATACCCGGGACAATATCTCTCAAAAACAGGTACAATTTTGTTTTGACCAATCGCGTGGCTCGTGAGGTGTGCTTTTCACTTGATTATAGAGTGTACCCGTTTTTGGTAGGAAAGTGACCGGGTATACCCGTTTTTGGTTATTGCCCTAATATTAACATATTAGATAACTAGTAATACTCTGTATTCGTACTCCTCCCGATATTAAAGCGGGGGGGAAAAACAAAATGAAGCACCTACCATAGCAGTATAGTGGAAACTACCGTAATACATGTATAAAACAGATACTTGTATGATATTAGATCTAGCTCAAAATTCGCCACCGAAATTAAAAATACCAACACTAACCATTATAGTGGAGAAAAACAAAACATACAGTCTATATACCAGGCATATTTTTTTTTAACAAACGGGACCCCTCCCAATCAACAGCTCACTCATACAGTATATTACAAGTACCAACAGCGCAGCTTGAAATTATGAGTATTGCCCCCAAATTCGTCCAACTCACCGCTGACGTCCTTAACATCTATTTTTATAAAATATATTTCCTTTTGGGGTGGATTGGTCACTCAACCCCCCTGGGGGTTCACGCCATTTCCGCAGACGAACACAAAAAAAAAAATGTGTCTGGATCGATTTGGGCTTAGCTCGCTCAACGCCTGGATCAGGGAAGGGTGGCGAAACTCACCGAACAGCGGACAAGCAGTAGCAATTCTCAAAACGAGTACCAGGGGGGAGGGAGAAAGAACAAAACCCGTAGCCACGGCTTGTCCGGAACGCGGAAAAGGAAAAGTGAGCGATAAAATAAAAAAAAGGAAGTCAGCGCAACACTTTGATGCTCCAGATAGAACGCAATCGTATGTACCTGCCGATCTCCGGCTCGCCGGTTGCGAGGGCAAGCTCGAACGCATGCCCGGTGGCGCAGAGATCGTGCGTCTTCGCCAGGTCTTCAACGCCAGCCCAAGAAAACTCGAAACTTTCATCATCACCCTGCCGGCCACTTGTTCCCCCTGACTGGAGACCCTTGTCGGCACCCTGCCTGCTGTCCCCCCCCCCTGCGACATCACTGCCTTGCTCTCCATCGACCGATGTGCCCTTTTTCTTGGTCTTTGCTGTAGCCGCTGTTTTGGATGCTGGTCCTGTCGATGATGACGTTGCCGCTTCTCTTTTCTCAGGAGTTGGTGAAGGTGGAAGAAGCGGGACCCAGCGCAGGTCTCCCTGCAGAAGCAACAATTCGAGAATTTCTTCAGCAGGGATTACAAATACTCTTAGGGTACACGGGTACCACATCTGGTTGATATTGGTGATATGATACTCGGGTATGTACCCGGGTACCGGCAGAGCACATACCCTACAACAAGCACACCCTTGCAGCATTTGTAAAAATATTTCAAATACGTCAGCTGTGAGTTCGAACGGTTGGATGATCGACACTCAGCTTTCGCAGGCTGCGTCGTAAAAAATGTCGCAACGTTTACAGCCGGCAAGTACCCAGCTTGGTTTTGAGGCATGACGGATGTGAGAGAAAGGGGCTTCCTACGTGGCAAACCTCCGCTAAACAGTGTCGAAACCCAATATCACCACACGGAGACAAGAGAAGAGGGAGTTGCACTTGGTCGGGCGGCAGAAAATGGCGAGAATGGGGGAACCATACGGTGCTCTATCGGTAGAGGCTAGAGAAAGGGGCTTCCGGCATTCCAAAATCGCCGCTAAATAGTGTCGAAACCCCAATGTCAACACGCGGAGAGAAAATAAGAGGGAGTTCTACATCATCAGGCAGCGGAAAATAGAGAGAACGGCGGAACCATATGGTGCGCTATCGGTAGACGCTACTCGCAAACATTTCAGGGGTATTCTTAGTAGGGTTAATACTCTGGGGTACCCGGGTACCAACCGTGATAATCTTGGCCATACCCGGGTAAATACCCGGGTACATGTAGAGAGTACATACTATACATACCCGTGGACATACTCAGGTACATCTTGTAGAGCATATACCCTACATACCCGCGTATACACCCGGGTACATCCAGAGTACATACCG
Source organism: Undaria pinnatifida (assembly GCA_012845835.1). Lineage (NCBI taxonomy): Eukaryota > Phaeophyceae > Laminariales > Alariaceae > Undaria > Undaria pinnatifida. The sequence continues at coordinate 570,542 of JABAKD010000029.1, forward strand.
TACACACCCGCGTACACAGCCGGATGCATCTCGAGTATATACCCTACATCCCCGAGTATATATCCAGGTACGCACCAAGAGTACATGCCCCACATACCCGCGTGTTTACCCAGGTACATCTACGGTGTATACCGTACAAACCTGCGTATACAAACCGAGTGTCGATTCTCGTAGGCCCGCATCGGATCGGAATCGGTCATCTTTGCGATAGGCTACTGCACTACCGTACATCAAGTGCAATTGAACTTGCCCCTTCTTCCGTCTCCGAAAGCAGTAGAGCGGTCTTCTTCTCCTCCTTCCTGCCTGTCTCGCTCGCCAGCGCGCTTTTGGTGATCGCCTTTATCGTCTTCTTGGACGCCTTCCTTCTCGGCAACGATATCTTCGGGAGGGCTGAAGAACATAAAAACAAAGCACCACAGACAAAAAGAAACTAAAACACCACACCCCCAAAGGTCAGAATAACAACCAACCGGAAGACAATAATCACAGAACGACTGAAGAAAATAACATTTTTTCCTCTACGTCTATACGCTTGGTTTCACGGTACGGCCCCCCTGTCTAGACAAAAATATACACACACGATACCAGGTACATTGCATAAACATATATTCCTGCATACACCTGTCTTGGCAGCAGTATTATCGCCTTTGCCCTTGCCGCGACCGCCGAATGCCAGGCCCGCATCGTCGGTCTTTTCGATTAGACCAACTTCAGATAGGCTTTGGTACAGGCCTCACAAGGCGCGACGGGCCGATTTGACCGCTCTTACCCTCTGTGAGCAAGGCTTAAGAAGGGAAAGTTGACGGGAAAAATAAACGATTCCGGAAAATCCGCCACACGAAGCAGCCCGGGACGCCGGGTATATACCTACTGTGGGGTGTGTGTTCAAAGCGAAACGGTGGGAGCCATACGACACACGCACCGCATTCTCACACTATTAATACCACTAACAGCACTGCTGAAGGTTCTTCCTTCGTACACGTTAGATGAAATCGCAAACCTCTTGTTTTGGGTCGCAATGTATCGGAACGCCATCTATGCTTTGATATAGTCCGAAGCAAAAAATAGGAATATAGACGGGTCTCTAAAGGGTTACAATATGTCAATTTTATCTCATCACAGACGATCTTACACCGGGTAAACGTACCGTATGTAAAAGAACAAAGATCGCACGCACCTGTCTTACCAGCATTTTTCTTGCCTTTGCCCTTGCCGGGGCGGCCTAGCACCGCGTCGATCTCGTCGATGAGGCCGACTTCGCGGGCGACGTGGCAGGCGGTGAGGACGGAGTCACCCGTGACGATCGTCACCGAGCAATCGGCCACCTCTCGGAGCTCGCGAATCTACCGAAAGGACAGGAACGGGCCGTCAAGGTCAATAATTCCTTTGTAACCGCAGTCACGTTTTTCCGTTCAAACTACTGGGATTTAGTGCGATATGTGTTTCGCAGTAGTGAACGAAATGAACCCCTTTGGGACTTGCGAGCGACAAATTGACGAAAAAATGACTACGGCGTCGACCACTGCCGGCTGGCGACGAAAAACATGGTGTCCGATCCTACTACAACGCAAAGAAGACCCGTATATACGGGACGGGTGCGGCGCAATGAATAATCCTACTCGTACCGCTGCGCGTCACGCTACTAGTAGTAGTAGACGCTTGAACATGTGGCAATGGATCGTCATTTTTTTGGTCGCTATGCTATAATCAACATACAATCAAGTCCCAACAGGGTAACACTATCACTCTAGGCGCGAACAATAGCAACGATACAAGGAACATTCCTCACGTGAGTATACTGACAAAAATCGCAACATTTTGGGCGAATCGTGATAAGTGTCACGAAACATGACAAAAAAAAAGGATTCGATTTGAAACTAGGTGTAAACTTGATGTCACGATTCTGAGACATGAAAAAAAACGTGGTTTGTTCTTTTTCAAATATGCGACATACCGCCAACTTATACACATGCCACAAATTGAGTTTTTTTCTAAATATTGTTGATGCGAACCGTATTTTTATGAGGGGTTTCCACGGCTCGGATCAACGTTGTCACGGGTCGGGTAGGGTCATGAGATTTACGAACACCTTCTGACCCAACCCGACTCGACCCACGACATTGTGGAAACTTCCTGATCCGATCCGCGGGTCATGCCACGACCCGCCATAAGCCCTGTTTATTTTTCGTTGGTTAGGAATGACCCGTATTAAACCCCACGTAGAGGGGACGGTGTGGTTGGTCCCCAACACCCCCCGAGACAAAACACACCAAGGGCGCAGGTACAACGAAGGAACACAGGATTGCAAGCATCTCAAGGACCATCCAACGTCGTGGAAACACATTTATTTTTATTTTTTATATGGTTCGTTTCATACCTAGGCCATGGATCTGTTCAGTTTGTTCATCTCGTACAACCATACGACTTATCTCTAAGTCCGTTAGTGGGTGGGGTATAGACCTGCTCAAGCAGAGGGCCTCATAAATGTTTGGTGCACACAACACAGGAAGATAGTGCGTAGGTAGGCACAAAAGGAACAGCGTAGGGTGTAGGCCCAGTGCAAGAACACACTTCAAAGACGGCGCGTGCAGTAGGCATCGTGAAGTCTGCGTTGTATGGTATGGTATGGTATGGTATGGTATGGTATGGTATGGTATGGTATGGTATGATATGGCATGGTATGGTATGGTATGGTATGGTACGGTATGGTATGGTATGGTGTGATGTGGTGTGGTACGGTGCGAAGAGAGAGCACTTAAGACACAGCAACAAAGAGCAGCAGGACATACCTCCACAACGGGATACCACTGTATGCTGGAAATATTGGTGCACTTACCACAGCGCTTGTATCTCTCTAGGGTACTAATCGGCATGGACACCGGATGTGCCGGGTGTCGATGGGCAGAGGGGTTTAACGTGAAGAAAACACAAACGCACGCTGAGCGCGATAAAAGCGAAGGGGCGTGCAGGGGGGCGGGTGGGGATGGCACTTGTGACCACAGCATGCCCACAACGTGGCTGAGGGTAAAACCTCCGACGAGTCCAGTTGGAAACAAAACCTCCTACAGGCTGAGCGGGAAAGGAAACTTCCTACGAGTTGAGCAGGAAAGGAGTTTTCCTACAAGCTGCGCTGGAAAGAAAACCTCCGACGATTTAGGCCGGAAACAAAACCTCTTGCAAGTTGAGTACGAAAAGAAACTTCCTGCGAGTTGGGCTGGAAACAAAACCTCCCGTAAGTTGAGCATGAAAGAAATTCTCCTACGAAGTGAGCTGGAAAACAATCTCCTACCGTACGATCAAAGCTGGGAAGGAAACCTCCTCCAAGTTGAACGGTCCACGAGTTGAGCTGGAAAGAAAACGTCCTACGAGTTGAGCTGGGAAGTCGAAGATAAAAAACGCCTAAACACACTTACCACTCTGCGGCTGTCGGCCCTGGTCTTGCAATGAAACGACAAGAATCCGTCGAAGATGAGAGATCCCTCCTTCTCTACCTCCGGCCTGGACAACAACATTGCCGACTCCTTCGCGCCTGCTCGAAACACGGTGCATCGCGTTTGTAAGGTGTCCACCCGTACTGCGCATATGTTCTTTGTCGGAGTTTCATATGTTCTGTGTCGAAGTTTTACATATTCTGTGTCGAAGTTGTATGTCTGCTGTGTCCAAGCTTCATATCTTCGGCGTCCAAGTTTAGGTTTTCGATTGAAAAGTTTCAAGGATGCGAGTATATGCCATGGAGGTCGTATACCCGAGTACTACCAAACCAAACAGGGGTGGTACCTGGGTACCCTAAAGGTGCATACCATGCAAATCACACCCTCATTATTTTTCATTTGTTTTCAGTCGTATATACTCTCGATGTACGTATACTTCGTATAAGTTTATGAGCGTCTCGAATAAATGCGGTCCAACATTTCATCGTTCCCGCCCGTAGATCGGCATTCTTCAAAGAGACTAATACTGCCGAAATCCAAAGTCATGGCTTCCGGTCCAACCGAAGGAAGACAGTACGCGTACGATGGGGGTCCCCCTGCAGCGGCCGTTGAAGTGTGCCTATTTCCGCTATACAGGCTGTTTCACGTCAACACCCCCAAATTGATTCCCCGGCAAATGTTCACGCCATTTTTTTCGATTGAGATCGTGAAAATTTCGCTCACGTCTTCTGCGTGTCCTTGCGAAGACCTTACCTGTTGTTGTTGGTTTCTTTTTTGTTTTGCCTGATTTTTCGTCAGTTGAGATTTTTAGGAAAATATGGACCACCTTAGGCCAAATATTTTCGGCGAAAGAAAAGGAAAGAAAAGAAAAGAATAACAAAGGTCAGACCTCGGGACGGGCATGTAGAACACGTGTGCACAATTTTAGAGTCCATCTCTCAAAAACAGCGCGGAAATTTGGACTTTCGTGCGTAAAAGGCGAGTGCCTGGTAAGATACGTTATCTCCTTCAAATGACTTGGTTGTCGTGTTCGATCCAGTTTTTTCGCTAGATGCTGCTTAATGTTTGTTGCACACAGGCAGGTCAGATCTTCGATCTTTTGGCGCGAAAAAATTCGACAGACATGCCGTGGAGTACGTCCAATCGGATCGTGCAAAATGCGGCGCAATTTGTTTTCGCCCCCGCTTGGAAAAAGCCTGAATATAATTTAAAAAAATGAAGGTCTGTCATGGGTCAATACGAGTTTCGCTCCTAGAGACAGCCCGAGGCCGATAAAAAAAACTGGCCATGTCCCCCTCTTACCCCCTTACACTGTTACACCGGTCATGGGGGTCAGTATGATACCGAATATTCACTCTAATATTCACTCTTTCACTAGATGTTGCGAGCGGCATTCCTGGGGGTGTACTCAGTTTGTGCATGGCCGTGGTCGTATGACCATAGACCCTGGCACCCCTACTATGTCGGGACGGAGCACGTCGGGCTCTCACCAACCAGGCAGACATTTCTTGCACCAAGCGCAGAGCGCGTGGGGTGTTCGGCGAGTGGCATGAAGGGTGAACTGCATCCTTCCAAAAAGTGCGCGTAAGACGGGCTTCGGCAATTTGTGCCTATTTGCTTGCATGTGGATGACATCGCCAACGAGTCATCTTGTTTTCTGGTGTGGCCACTCCAGAGACAGTTATTGGTATTACCATGTAGCTGCGGCATTCGTGGGGGAGAGAATTTGGGCTTTTTTACATGAACCAGCCTGAATAGTGCCTATTTCCGGTATAGTGCCGATGTAACCGCTTGGCACGATTGGAGACCGCAGTACTATATAATAGTACCAGTATCGATACTCTACCCAATAGTGCCGGTGTCCGGTATAGTGCCGGTATTGCTGACTACTGATAGCACATCCCAGCACTCTAAGAAGACCAACGCCGTATACAGTTATGTACCAGAGCAACCACGCGAATTCGAGTGACACGATTAACACCGCCCCTGCCGCGACATCACCGTCTCTGGTGCGCCGGTTGAAAAAAATACTAGCAAATTGAAGGAAACAGCTGCAGTCTCACGCAGCCAGACCCGTGCACCAAGCGAGCAAAGAAAGAAAGCACAGCTAATTGAGGCGGGGGGGCGGGGGGGGGGGGGGGGGAGGGGGCGCCCGCCTACACAGGGAAAAACCAAAAAGCGACAGAACAATGCCGGATCCACTATGCCGGCTCCGAAATGGAACCCGTGGCCCCCTACCCGTACTCCTACTTGCCTTCCGCTTCCGATGGCCCCAGCGATCGATGCGCAAGCGCGACAACTCTCCTGCCAGCAGTAGCGAGACGAGTGTACTCTGTCTCATACCACGCCGGCAGACTGCGCTTGTCCAGGAGGGGAAGGGTGGCTTCGGGGCTACCCTTGCACAACACCCACGCCTGCATATATCAGCGTCAAGATGTGCGAAAGCATCCATCAGCGTTAGCGGAAAAGAAGACCTGATAAAACGCGCTTTTTATCGCCTTAGAGTCAGTCGTCAGAGAAAGCGCAACGTCTGTTATAATCTTTTGGGCGGTCGTGCATAGCAAACATGCATAGCAAACAAGGTTAGCAATCGTGCATGGCGAACCCAAACATAAACGACGCACGCAATCAATATAAATATCAAGCGTCGAGTGCGTGCAGCATATTCAAGCACCCACTATGCTGGCTGCGCAAGCGTTGCACATGCTGCTCCTTACATGGTGGTTCCAAAACATAACGCAAGTTACCACAGCGTGCTGGGTCGGTTCATGTGGCAGGCGCTGTAACCCCCCCCCCCCCCCCCGACACTTCAAGCATGCCAATTGCTGCATGAGCTAGACAACCAGGGTGCCGTTGTTTTTTTGGCGGTCACCACGATGGTTAGAGAGTTAGATCATATAATGCGGGGTGGAGAACCCTAACTCCGCACAAGGGGAATGATCGCATCATGTAGTGCAAATATAGTAAGTCACCCGCGAGGCAATTACATAGTAATACCCATTGCTGTCTCTAGAGTGGCCACACCAGAAAACAACGTAACTCATTGGCGTTGTCATCCAAACAAGAAAGTAGGCACAAGGTGTCGAAGTCCGCCTTACGAGCGGTTCTTGTAAGGATGCAGTTCACCCTCCATGCGACTCGCCGAACACCTCACCGTGCTTCGCGCTTGGTGCAAGCAATGTCTGCCTGGTTGGCGAGAGCCCGACGTGCTCCGTCCCGGCATAGTAGAGATGCGAGGGTCTATAGCCATAGGACTACAGCCATGCACAAACTGAGCACCCCCCCCCCCACCCCCCGGTATTTCTTCCCTTTGATTTCCCCAAGGGCCAAGATAGTGGCACCAATCTGCCCCATACCCGCAGGAAGGGAGCCGTGGCCTCGAAATTACGGATATAAGCGCTCGCCATTTTCTTGGCCTCCAACCCGAATTGTACCCTCAAGTCTAGGGCATCAGTAGATGGGCCGAGATAACAGCACTGCCGCTTTTACCCTGGCGAAAAAGGGCGTTTTACCCTCGATCTCTACCAACAAGTACCGGTATGTGACACTGCTTCCAAGCAGTTTGTGCCCTTAAAAGCGCGTGTATTTGTAGAGGTTTTAAGCTCAAGCCCGTGGGTTTGCGTGGAAATGGTATAACGAATCGTCTCCAGAAACACGCGCGTTCGTGGCGGAAGTGAGCGAATTAAATACAAATCGGGCAAAACGGAACACTGAATTAGGTAGAGGCTCTTTCGTCTACGAGAGTACGCATTTACTGTAGCTACGACTTCTGAGGCTTACCGTGCATTCTGCGACAATAAACACAGCCTGCTTTTTGTTAGAGCCGTCCATTAAAAGTACAAGCTGCAGCCACAGCAGTAGTGTCCTGTCCAAAAATAACTAACACAGGGCCACGTAACAGGATTATCAGAGGGGTGCACAACATATATGACCGAACTCTGAACTGATAGCTTGACGTAGTTGACACAATTATATAAAATAAATACAGTGTTATGCACCAGCACTAACAGGAGGCTACTCGTAAGTCCGGATCCCCGCTATCAAATAGGTCAATTTCGATTCCTGCAGCATCATACCTCGGGCACCCCTTTTTCGGCAGCGAGTCCAACCCCGGATACCTCCGCCACCACGCTCATCCGCTGGAGCTGCGAGCTGAACGCGTGCCTACGCCAAACCGCTACGGCCACATCGTCGGCATTTTCCGCGCCCCCTGCCACTTCCTTGGCGCCTCCTCTGACTTCCTTGACGCCTCCTGTGACTTCTTTGGCGCCTGCTGCGACTTCGTTAGAGCCTACTGCGACTTCGTTGGCGCCTCCTGTGACTTCGATGGCGCCTCCTGCGACTTTCTTGGCGCCTGCTGCAACTTCGTTGGCGTCTCCTGCGACTTCGCTCTCTTCGTCTATTGCGCTTTCCATCGCGGATTCTGCCTCGCACGTTTCCTCCCTTTTTCCTGCGGCCCCGGATACTTCAGCAGTCTTGTTGGCGCTAGCTTTGGGGTGATCCTTCGAGGGGCCAGAAGGGGAGGTTGGTTTCGTGTCTTCAACTTTGTCCTTGGCGCTGTTCAAGACAGAGGATTCACAAATGTCGTCCTCGGGGTGCTGTGGACGAGCGATGTGGGAGGTGGCGTTCCAGTGCCATCCTATCCCCTCTAGGGCAGACGCCTCCAAGGGGTCTCCATGCAGCACTCCGTCCAAGCTCATCAGAGAATGGCAACCTCCGACCACCACCTTGCATCGCATCGCGTCGCACCGCGGAGTGTACGGAGTAAATCGTGTGAGAAAAGCGGGATGCTCGAAACGAAATGGCTACGTTCCAGAAAGAGCCTGTCAAAGCAGCTGCAATTTAACCCTGTTTCAACTCCCTTTTTTCCCTTTAGACTGCTTCCCCGTGTTACGTCCCCACTTAAGGAGTGCAGGGCTAACATGGGTAATGGAGTAACGCGGATCAGAACGCGGAACGTTCTACATTAAACGATTGGGTTCCGGAACGTATCTGTCAAAGCAGCTGCAAATGTAATGGAGTAGATTTCAACTCGATGGGAATCGACAAGGAAAGAAAGGCTGAATTATTCTCGCGAAGAAAATGACGGCGCGTACCGTAGTGGGGAGGGGGGAGAAGAGCTTGTTTAGTGACCCCGGACCTGAGTCACGTGTAGGGAGAGAGAAGGAGAAATAAAAAACGCCAAGATCATAGATGGGATGAGCAAAAAAAAAAAGAGTGGGAAAAAACGCGATGTTTCGAATAAAACGGTTGGATCCCAGAAAGCGCCTGTCGAAGGAGTTGCAAGTTAATGGAGTAAAGCGGGTCCCAAAGCGGCACGTTCCAAAAAAAATAAGTTGAGTTCCAGAAATCGGCTGTCGCTGCAGCTGCGGTTTATCGGTAACAAAACAGTTTGTTCCCAGGCAACTGTGCACGCACCTTGGCAGCCAACTCCATGCTCGTTCTCTCAACGGTTTCACCCGAGCTCCCTAAAGCGGCATCACTCACGCCGCCTCGAGTAGAACGGCCAAGTTTGACCGTCACGGGGGGATCATTGAGGTGGAGGGGCTGAGGCGTGACGAGGGTCTCTGCAGTAAGCCTGTCGGAGGTGATCGTCCCCGTCTTGTCGAACAGGCACACGTCCACCTGAATCGACACAAGAGGCGGCGAAACCGTCAGCGGTACGTACATGTGGGCCGGTGTAAATGGAAAGGGCTGAGGCCCGTATTGACAAGAGACGTGCCAAATCGTCCACTGAGCCAATTCGATTTTGTTCTGGAGAATTTAATTAATTTGCATCTGATTAGTCGTACAAAGAATCATCGAGCATGCCCTTTCGAAAATATTGCGAAAAATCAAATTCAACAAAGAAGAAGAAGAAAAAAATATATATATTTCGTCCAATTCAACCGAAAATTGAAATTCAATTTGGGGAGTTGGTGCACCCAGACGTGGCATGTTCCGTGTAACCGAAGCCGGCCACGCGAATTGGCGCCGTGTCGTCGGCTGATTGAAAGACGAAAAGCCGCCATGGCAAGAGATGGGACCGCCGGAGAAGCCTCAGCGCGACCTCCGAAGGGCCTTAACATAGACCGCCTGCAACGCCTGGAAAACAATCGAGACGGCTCCAAACCCACTTTTCGTCGCCCTGCACCTCGAAAGTTACAAGACCAGCTACCACATCACGACTTCGCTCAGAGTTTCGACCGCAATACCCCCGTCGCTGCTGCCAGTGTGGGGCGATGGGGCGGCGCCAGCCCATCTAAGAAAAGCCTAGAGCCATAGCCTCCTGGCCGCTGCCGGCAAAAACAATCTGCCGCTAGCCGCGGCGCTCCGGGGAGGACGCGAGCAATCGCTCGCCTCGGTCGTTGTCCGCGGGTGTTCGTTGACCCTTTTCTTGGCTTGCGCTTGGCTTGCGCTTGGCCGCGCGCGCGTCGTGTCCGACTGTCTGCGCCTTGTCTGTCTCGCCTTGTCTGTCTGGGTGTTGTCTTGGGCTGCTGCTGTCTTGTGTGCTGCTGCTCTTTTTTTATTTCTAAACACGCTATTAATACGTCATTCCTCGACCAGAAGCAGAGTCGCATTTGTCGTGTATTTTTTTATGGAATTAAATAAGTAAAACAAAATTAGAATTTTCCATGCGCTTCACAAATACAGGCCCTTGGGGATAGAGTTTCTAAAAATGAATAAAGTATCTGACGTTGTTCAATACCAGGTATTGGATGAAACGCATCGGCATGTATACTATTGTAATGTATCCCCACCATGACATTATGCAAGGTTGCATCCCGTCTGTCCCTGTCTCCCTCTCTTTGTTTTTATATATTAGCCTGTCTCGATTTATCACTCTGTCTGCTTCGCGCCCTCTTCGTCTCTCCCAACATACTTAATTACTGTCGTACGCCCGGTAAGCAAAGCTGAACTCCATAAATCTCCCTGCCTCGTGCTCCCTCTCGCTCATCAGTCTTTATCGCTCTCTGTCCATTTCGCTCCCTCTTTAGACCACCAGACGGAAAGAAGCGAACACAAAAATGTCGCAAACTAATCGAGGTGAATAAAAAGGAATTGCCGGTGTACCCATGACATCGACCTTAGCGATTCAAGAGAAACGGTCTGGCCTTACCCTCAACAACGTGCGCAGCCCTCCCAATACAACGTGGTGGTCCCACTATGGTGCTGGCATGTGCCAGCCGGAGGCACCGGCACTGCAGCGGGCAACCGGCACTACTCCGCATACGGCCATTGCTGGTTGTTCCCATTAGTGCCAAGCAATACATCGGGGTTTTGTAGAGGGCAACCGGCGCAACTCAAACGGGCGCCCGTATATCGGGGCCACTGCCATACCCTTCTCTCTCCCTTCCCCTCTGTCTCTCTGCCTCGCCCGCCCTCTGCCTTGCGTGTATAAAATTCACCTGGTGCATATTACATGGTGCCCCTTCGGGGGTGTGGTTGACTTCAAGACCATGGGGTGTCTGTCGCAAACGGGACAAAACTCTTCAATCAACTAAATAGAAAACACCTAGCCACCACGCAAGTAACCTCGGGAGGCATGTACCACCGACCAGCCGAAACTAGTGCACCAGGCATAGCTTACTTTGCAATGTTCCCCTTCGGCATTGCCGTTTACTTGAAATCCTTCGGGTGTCGCAAGCTTAAACAGGGAGAAAGAACACAGGCGTTCGTTGATCGTACCGGGTATTCGCAAAGCCTCAGAGCAAGTATCCGGGCAAAGACCACTGACCAGCCCGAGCTGCTGTATAGCTTAGTTTATATTTATTACCTTGTGCCCCCTTTTCTCTTGTCTTTCTGCCTCTCTTTCCCTCTCTGCCCTTATCCCCCTTGCTCATATTCCCCGCGAGCGGTAATCGAAACGGTTTATCCCCCTTACTCACATTCCCCGCGAGTGGTATTCTAAACGGTTCCGTGCATGCCAAAGCGTGGCCCTTTTGCAGAGACAGCACTCCGTTTCGGAGACACTGGTTGAGCTCGAAGGACAGGTCGTTGGGGACCACGGCCGAGAGGATGCGAACGCACTGCCAAGAGCAACAAAACGCATGAAAGAAAGAACGCGCGAGCGGCAACCACGAGCCGTACAAATGAGCGATGTGACAGCCGCGCGCATTCCTCCAACGGGTTCCAAAGCCTCATTCCGAGAACTTTCCCGGGCAGTCGGAGCTAAGGATACGCTCAGGGGTAGGGTTTGGAGTCAGGTGTACGTCAAGTACATTTTTAGAGTTGGGCCAAGTCGTATATACTTATCGGCCGTATGTTGTTGTCGTCATCGTCGTCGTTGTCGCTATTACATCAACTCACCGCGCGCATATCATAATAGTCCGAATAAAAATGATCACAGGATAAGCTCCGTTCATTCTGGAGTAGAAGAAAACCTCAGGTAAAAACAAAACTTGATACGTATGATACCCGGTAGAACTGACGTCAGCCTTACGCCAGCAGACAAGAAACACAAGCGTAAAAACAATTTAGCGTGCGTGCCTATCAAATACATACCGGTACACACGCAGTCAGACTCGCAAGCGCAAAACCGAGGAGACTCCATACCAAAGAGAACACGACGCGTGCAATGATATACAAGTATCAAGATATAATTAAGGTGTACCTCTTTTTGGCAAATTTTTGTTCGGAACGACGGGGTTCCTTCACCTACAAGTGCCATTCTTGTTCCGGCAATACGAGTATTTTGTATGCTTGTTTCTTGGGCCAAATTATGCGCGCAACTATCGGCTGGTATGATATCAATTTTTTACGGGGTAGGTTTGTTTGAGGACCATTCATAGGACTTTTAGTGTTAATATTAGTACTAATGGGACTAGCGCATTGGAAAAGTGTTCGTCGGGTTGCGCTAACGAGCGTTTTCGAAGACGAGTTTCCGGTGATAATGGATGATGATGGATGATGATGGATGATGATGGATGATGATGGATGATGATGGATAATGATGGATGATGATGGATGATGATGGATGATGATGAATGATGATGGATGATGATGGATGATGTTCATGTTAAACTCCTCGTGTTAGGAGCTCAGAAAATTCTTAGAATCTGCTGTACAGTACCCCTAGCGCGCGGGGATGACTCTGTCATGTCATGCTTCGCAATCTAAACATTTTTCTATGCCTAGGCCATTGGGTTGCACTTCCAGTTTACTCCGTCAAACATAACATACTGGGCCAAGCATAGAGCTCCTTAAGCCACGACCCTCAGAAGGCAAGAAAAAAGTGGTTGGTGCACCTGTACCGCATAGAGCCGCTCCTTAACGCTTTTACATCCGGAACCCTTTTTTTAAAAAACAATTTTTCTTGAAGTTAGTATAGGGAGATATTTTGGGGCTCTAAAGGGGTTAAGCAACCGCCCTCAGAAGGAAAAATACAATAGCCGGTGCACACATTTCTACCGTGGCGTGTGTCACACCTCCGCGTCGCTCACCTGCACTAGAAGCCTGAAGCCGGAGACCTGCTTGGACTTGAGCCCCTCCCTCACGACATGGAAGGACGAAAGCGCCGCAAACGAAAGGAGGAACAGCAACAGGTATGCTGCCACCGGCAATATTGCACCCACAAAATAACGGGTTCGCCGGTAAAATAAGCACGGTGGCAAAGTCGTTTTTTAGAACGGATGCAGCTGGTAAAACAGTGGCGGTTCAAAACGATTTCTTCAAAAGGCGAGAACAATATATACAATCCATTTGAGCGGGGGGGCATGCGATATATGTGTACTTATCCCATTTCGTGCATAGCCGTAGTCTCAAGAGCATTGACGACATAAGAGTGGCAGGGGGAATAAATTAATAAATAGTTATCCGGCCTCGGGAAGACGACGTGGAAAAACTAACGCGCATCGAAAGATAGAAGGAACACCCAGCAGGTATGCTGCCACCGACAACAATATTACACCCACATGAGACCGGAGCCGCCGGTAACATAGGGACGGGGTTAACGTTGTTCTATGAGCCATGAGAGTACGGCAGCATCACCCTACGAACATAGGCAGAGAACGTGGAAAGCCTCACAGATACAATCCCATTTTTATGGAAGAACCATACCATAACAAAATCAGATGCCGACTTAGAGCCAACTACCTGAAGATTTATTTCTGGATAAGAGATCATTTTTTTGGGAGAAAAGTTTAAGGGTCCGGTCAGAACAAATGACATACACCGAGCACCAGGAAAATATCCAACGCCGAGACAGTCAGCACATGCATGAGCATAACTGGGATGGGAAAAAAAAAGCATGAAAGCAAAACAGAAAAAGGGAAGGAACAGGGAAGCGACTAAGTTGGCAGCATCGCGGGCGGGTTACCGATAGACGTGTCAAACAATCCTTACGATCATGCCTTCTACAGGAAAACGGGCAGAGAGTCACAAGAACAGACGTCAGGGTTGGGCGCTGCCAAACGCGAAACGTGTGCGGCATCAACAACGTGGGAACGTAGACCCCGGCAGACCAACACAACCAAAAGTCTCTTCAGCGGATAACCCGAAACCCGACCTCCGAGCTGCGCCCCCGAAAGGCAACAACAACAAAAAAAACAACACGTTACGGATGCGGCGCTGAATTGCTGAAGGTGCTCCCATCTGCAACTCCTGTACCGTAAAATTGGCGGGCGCTCGTAAAAGAGCAAACAAAACGCCACCGTTGAACTGAAAAACCGCCTACGCTTGGCGGCACTGCGAATAGCACAGCTGCGCCGCACACACGTACCAGCATCTTTGGATTCCTCTCGAATTCCGTGGCTGCCGAAGTCGATCATTCTCCGGAGATCTCCCTGAAACGAGTATGCTCCCGTCCTCAGCACGTAGCACAAAGCGCCTCCGTCAGGGGTTGAGTCTGCCATTGCCGTCGGAAACATGAAAGAGAAAAAACGTCGGTACAGCAGTGGAGGTGCCCCTTCAGAAAAGGAAAAAAAAAACGCGACGGGCGCTTGAAAATGCTGTAACTACTACCAACTGTGTATGTTCTTCGCATTAAACCAATATTTTCCACCCACCCATCTACATCCAGCACAACCAGTGTCCATGCCGATGCCTCATACGGCGTACAAAGACGGGCTCTAGAGTCTGTGGTCACACACTACGAGACAAGAGATATCCCATTGCAAACCAAGCAAGGTGATCTCGCCATGCAGTGCCAGCCGCAAGGAACACGCGGGTAGATTTTTAGTCAAGGCTTTTTCACGGGGCAAAAATCCCACTGGCGAGTCGGGTCAAGAGGTGTTCCAAATGTCACGGGACGGGTCGGGGCAGGAGATATTTTGGCTATTATCACGTGTCGGGCCGGGTCACGCTGACCAGATCCGACCCCCGCGAGAAGCGATCTGATCCGTGAAAAGCTCTCCTGTGGCGGCGGCGGCGACTCGTGCTACAACAGGGGCATCACTTTTTTTTGGCCACACCGTATTTGATACCGAGGAACTGCCCATTACCGCGGGATTTTTTTTTGTTGTTTTTCATTGGTTGCTTGTTATTTTGTTCGAACGGCATGGGATGGGTTGCTTCATCATCGTATTTTCCCTCGCCAACCAGTCGAAAACCTCCTCAGGCGAGGAAATCCGGGGGGCGGGGGGCGGTTGGGGGGATAAACTGTTGTCGCCGCTATCTAGCGTGGCTGCACTACGACGCCCGTGACATACGACCATTATTCGGTTTTTGGACCGTCACTACCTGGCCATTCGACCTAGTTGGTCGGCACGGTGTGTTGATGACGGTGGTGGCATCCATGCGCGTCGGGTGGTACGGGTTGGGCAGCGGTAGGCGTTAGGGTATCCGTGGGATACAAAAAAAACTAGTTACCTGGTAGTAAACAATACACATAACAATAGTATCGAAACCGACGCACCAGGTGGTATGTCCTAATTACCCAAGCCCAGCCCAACCTACAAAACCAAGCAAAAAACAGGGCCAAATTGGAAAAAAAAAGTCCTATTAATAGAGTCATTCCACTGCAGGGTGTGCCAAAAAAAAGGTGTACCCTCTGACCGATTCAGCTCCTCAAGTGTGTAGTGTATCGGTTATACTACTAGTATTAGTATTATTATTGAGACTAGCGCGTAGAAATGTTGGGTCGGGTTGCTCGAACGAATGCCTTCGAGAAGTCATGTATCGGATGATGATGGTTGATGATGGTTGATGATGGTTGATGGTATTGAGTTCCCCACGTTAGGAGCTCAGACACGTCTGCCGTGATGACTCCTTAACGTTCCGTTGCTTGGTTTGGTCTTGGGATATGTCGTTCTTCAGTTTCAAAAACGATAAATGTATGTAAGTTGTACCCACCAACGGAATTTGGTGTCCCGCAAACACCTTATTCATGCGGTGGAGGTTAGTGCGTGATGGACATTGGGGCTGGCGGGCGGTACAGGCGCCGAGTTTTGGCGTTGCCGTCGGAATCGTTTCCGTCGTCACAGTGTCGATGGCGGTGTGGCATCGATGTACTTCAATACAGACTGAGCTATGAACTTGTTTTAGCTACTGTATGAAGAGTCGGATTTTACTTGCCGGGTTACTTGGGCCGTGTGGCTAATTCTTTCTTCTTCAGTTTCTCAAAGAGTTCCTTCCCCCCTCTTTCAATTTGCGACATCTCCGGGACTTGACGCCAACTTCATCCCGAAGGGGAAGAAAGCTTCTAGAACTTACAGGTTTGTCAATTCCGTAGGAACCAAAACATGTCGGTCGTGAAGGTGTGGATGGTGGCATCGGAACAGGCTGGGAATTACAGGTTTGGGAGCCGTCGTTATCGTTGTGACGGGGTCAGATTGGGGTGAACTTCGAGGATTGCGGACGCCACGGCTTGGGCGACGCATACACCACGTATCCCACCAGGCAAAGAAGACGTATCCATCGCGGTAGAACCCGAGACGGTCGGTCGGTGCGGGTCGCCGAGGCTGCCATCCGTCTGGTCCAGCAGAGTGGTACCGCTAAGCAGCACGTGGCCGGAGTGTGTCTGCGCCAGGCAGCAGACGCGAACGTAAAAAAGGAGAAGACCGTGCAACAATAACAATTAAAATTTCAGGTGGATTCCCAGAGAGAACGCTTGAAGACCAACACAGATTTCCCGGGGGGGGGGGGGGGGGGAATTCGGGCAGGCGCCCTTTCTAGATGACCAATTCGTTCGTTTTACGAACCCAGGCGAAATTTCGCCGCCGCAGCAGCAAGACAAAGAGATTGGGAAAACTCTCGGCAAAACGTGGAGTTGTACGATACAAAAAAAAAATAGTGCAATGTGAGCCAAGTGTGGTGCAACCCGAGCCAAAAAATGCGGCGCAACCTGAGACAATTAGCTTCAACCCGTGTAGAGGTCTCATGTAGCGTAATATGCACAAAAGACAAGAGTGGTTCGTCGCAGCAGGAGCAGCAGCAAGACACGAAAAAACAGTCCGTAGCGCGACATGCAAGGCCTACGAGAGCCTCAGCGCATTGCTTCCACGCAGGAACAAGACACCGAGAACGTTGTTACTCTGTCAACGACGCACGAAAGATCCCACTAAAGCGCGCGCCACCGCGTTTCCAAGTAATAAACGTCACACACGAGACAAATGCGAACATCTTCCACCGCTTCCGTCATCTTGGCCTTCTACGGCCGAAGCAAAAAGCGTGCCACGCGCACAATCGACCCTTAATTGGTGCAACCGTTATGCCCACATTAGACGCCTTTCAGTCCTTTTGGCGCCGCAATACAAGGACCAGAAGAAAAAGCGAATGCGACCTTTTGAACCCTTTCGAGGCCCGTGTACAGCGACAGAAAAAGCGACCATTGCGATATCTTCAAGCCTCTACACCACAGCAGTAGCGTGAGCGCGAAGCAGCACAGGCAGGGATCATGCTGCCTACACCCGCCCCGTACGAGTCGTCGCATTGTCGTGGCTCGGACACCATGTCACACCATCGCCAACAATTAATAGCAGTGGCCGATGCTGTGGTCGTCAGTTTTCGTCGCCATTTGTTTCCCTCTGAAACCTGAAAGGTGTTAACGCTTTTACAACCGGAAGCCCGTTTTTTTTACACATTACTTGAAATTAGTATAGGGAGGGGTTTGGGGGCTCTAAAGGGGTTAATCGTCTACAGTAGGAACGGTGTGCGGCAGAACGATTATGACCACGCTATGCGCGCGTCAAATCGAATATCTCCTTTCTTTTGCAGTCCAGGCGCTTCCCTTTTACACGCCAGCAACGCAGCACGGGTGACTCCTTTTATGGCCAATGTTGTACTCGTCTTACGTCTTTTGATTTTTTCCTTCGACGTTACATCGTTCTTGTTATTAAGCTGCCAAACTGGTTGATAGTCGCTCTCCAATACCCCCCCCCCCCTTCTCTTTCCGGCATTGTGCTCCTTCTTAAGCTCCCAAACTGGTTAATAGTCGTTTTCCAAATCTCACTCACGCCTGTCATATCCAGGTGGTCGTCGATGTCGATCGGCTCTGAAGTCAGAGAAGTCTTGATCTGCGGGACGCTTTCCCCCGTAAGGCTAGCCTCGTTAACAACCGCGGTGCCCCTCAAGAGCAGCACGTCCGCGGGCAGTTCTCCTACGGTAAACGCCATCTCCTCCTCGATATCCCCTTCCTCTTTCTTGTCGTCTTTGTCGACCTCGGTGTCGGTGTTTGGCGGCCGGGTGGCGGCGCCTGCCCGAACAGAAACAAGGTCTCCAGGAAGCATTTCTTCTACGGGGATGGCCACCCAGGTCCCCGCTCGCCAGGCCCTTATCCTGAATCAGAGGTGGGGCGCAAAGGAATAAGCGCAAGGAAGGGAAGGAGGGCGGTTGATGTTGGTGTTGGTGTTGGTGTTGGTACTGGTGGTGTTGGTGCTGATGGTGTTAGCGGTGTGGTGTTGGCGTTAGTGGTGGTGTTGGTGTTGCTAATGTAGCGGGGGCGGGGGGGGATGGTCAGTGGCGTCTTCAGCTACACGGTACAGCGTCGAGAACAAACGTACGAAGGCGGCGTGTCTGGGATAATAATTTTGTAAGTTTGTAGCGCGCGTAAAACTAGAAAGACGCGCGACATTTTGCATACGACCCATGCGCGGCGAGAATAACGTCGGCGGCCTGACCTTTTCTTGGGACCTTTGGCGTTCCGGATGTCGAGCTCTCTCCTCCTCCTCTCCGCATCCGCGACGAAAGCTGCCTCGAACGCCACCACTTCGAAAATTGCGATTACCGCCTTCAGCCAGTACAACTCCAGCATCCATAAGACCTGCACCGCACAAGAAAGAGAGCGCCCGAGCGTTTCAGAGGTGTGATCGCTTTACACAGGCTCAGCAACGTACAGGTCACATTTTTATTTCGTTACATTTCCTTGTTTGGATTGTTTCTTGTTTTGTGTTTATCGCACTCGGTACGTTTGCATTTCGTTCGCGCGCTTCGATTCGTTTTGCGACAATTTGTTTTCGTTTTTGTTCGTTCTGTCCCACAGGTTGTCTACTTGAGACGAAAACTCAAAACGGACACTGCGGGTGCTGACGCCGTTAGGTAAAAACAACGGCTTCGTGGGAAGACGACACATATTGTGTGTGTCGCTTGGTGCGGTACAATGTACAAGTACAAGCCTTCGGTTGCTTTTTCAGGGAGGTGTCCGAAGAATGAGTCAAGAAGGAAAACAAAAGCCCCGAGGAACGCGCTAGACAATACTTGAGGACGGGGTGCGATGCAAGCAGTATCAAAGCTGCTACTTGCAACGGGTGGACTTTGCTTCTGCGTACTCCAGGGAAAAGCTCACACACACCAGTAACAAGCATTCAGCACAACATTGCCCGCCATTCTTCCAAGCATTTCCAACTCCCGACATCGTTTCTAGAGATATCACGAAAAGAGCCTAAGGAAGAGTGGGTCTAATCAGGATACCTTTAGCTAGTGGGCACCATAGGTAAACCATCGTTAGGGCCAACCCAAACGAGAAAAAATCATCCCAAAAAAAATAAAGTACAAAAAATCGAATCGCAAAACTAAAGAACAGCCCAGTTTCATCGGTCAGATAGCAGAAACTAGCAGTAGAGATCCCGATAACCCCGTTTTGCTTTTTTGTACTATTACATCCCAAAACCATACTTGGTATAGTTTTATCGAAATGGGGGTCATATTATCGGAATATGGGATAAACAGCGCGAATAGGAACATAAGGTGACCGGTTCGCAAGCGCACGGTGCGCGGGGCAGTGGGTGAGGATGCCACGGTGCTTGTCCGCCGTCGAAGCCAGCATGTATGGGTAGGGTATGCCCAAGGGGTGGCTATGCAAGAAACCAGAGGGTGACGACATGGTTGTGGCGATATATATTTCGATGAAGGTGCCAGTCAGTAATCTAACGGCTGCCGACAAACAACCATGACTAAAACGCAACTTCTAGAGCACTCCCGTGGGAGAGGGTTGGACCACAAGCACCGCCTACTCTCAGGGGTGCCTCGGGTGTGCGAGTTCGGTGTGTTCAGCTGCGTCGTTGGGTGTATTCGCCGCGAATCGGTGTGCTGTGGCAGTTTAATTATTATGTCAAGTGGCACCGCAAGTTTTAGCGTGGAAGAACAATCATTTTCAGTTTTTTTTTTCAGATATTTTTAGGTGTCTTTTGGGACGAACCTGCATTTTAATCAAAAAGACGAAAGGCTCTTCCCTTTTAGTTTTTCGTTTATTTTAAATTTGCATTTACTTCTTCCTCGTTTGGACTGGCCCTTCGGGCGACGCTTCCGGAAAACCGACGTCCTTCAGCGTGCAGCCCACGCGGTTCCTTCTGCGCTATCCTGTCCTTGACGTCTGGTATAAAGGGCTAGCATCGTCAATGTCATCGACAGCGTCAGGTTTGGAACAACGCGTTATGCGTCTGGAAAAATCTGCACCGCCTTGTTCGTTACGGTTAAATTTCGAATGCAATCTTACACCCCAATCTAACAGGGAAAAAGTACAAAAGTCACCGTCTGCTAAACACAGAAGAAACTTACCGCAGCGTTTCGCGAGGCATGCCCGATTGAAAACCACAGCGGAAACTGACCGGTTCTAAAAACAAAAAAAGTTGCCATCTGCTTATTTTTTCAGAAGAAATTTCCCGCAACATTGCGCGAGACATACCTGATTGAAATCCACAAGGTCAAACTAACCGGTACAAAAAAAACAAGTTGCCATCTGCTATCTTTGTGCAGAAGAGATTTCCTGCAACGTTGCGTGAGACACACCTGACTGAAAAATGACATGCCGACCTAACCGAATAAAATAAAATAAAACATTGTTTGCCATCTGCTATCTTTGTGCAGAAGAAGCTTCCAGGGACTATACGCAAGACACGCAAGACCCGCCTGATTGAAAAGGCTGAAGACGACGAACGGGCTGGTGAGTCTCTCTCCCAAGTGATTCCAGAAGGTGGGCGGCTTCACGTCCACAGAATTTTCCCCGAACAATCTCAGCTTCTCTGAAACGCCTCCTGACGACAGTCCTTCGGCTTCGAGGTACCTGCGGCGAAAAACATGGGGTTATAGCGCCATTACTTGATCAGTGCGCGTTGGGGACGCCACCCCGTAACGAAAAAAAACGACAACATTGGAAAAAGACAAGATTTTGTTAGGAGAGATGGGCACATACTGCTGTATCATAGTAGTCATACTTCAGTAGTAGACTATCCTAAAAAAATTTTAGCAAAAACAAGGCATTTCTTGTTTTGTAGGAAGATCGCTAACACAAGGTTTGGGGGGGGGGGTTAACTCCTCCGGGGCTTCAGAGGAAAAAAAAGACGATGAAAATCGATGATTGCAGCATCAGGGGCACCGCTGATTGGGGGATGAAAAAAAAAACGTTGGCGTCCGAACGACGACGCCAACAATGCAAGGAGTCGTTTGGGACGGGTGCGGGTAGCGTGACCCCTGCCTGTACTGATGCGCGCTCACGCTACTATTAATAGTAGCCGCTTGGAAATATCGCAATGATCTTTTTGGGGTCGTTGTATACTATAGTCAAGATATAATCACGTCCCAAAAGAATGAATGGGTGCTTGGTGCCTATGGTCTATGGGGTGTTTTTTAAGAGATCGACATGACAGTGTTACACGAGGGAGAGGAACAACAGTTTCTACCAAGGATGAGGGAGGCGATAACATAATATGATATCCCGCCTGGGTACATTGCCAACCAAAATATATGCAGATAGTGTAGACTTCCGCCTTAACAGACGAACACAATTATACAGGTGAGTGTTGGTGTCAAATTTAATATCTTATCTTCGTCGAAAACAGAAATGAAATAAATTCATAATTTACTTTACTTTTTGACATCGTTTACATCGAAGATAATGACTATCTTGAAACAGTCTTAATCTCCCCTTCCCCCCCCGCTCCCTTTTGTGTATACCTGGTTTAACACTCTGTCCGCAAAGATTAGCACGCTATATTGAAATAAGACGTTGCTTATGACTCCGGGCAGAGTGGTATCATTCGACAATCCACACGACACTAATGCAAGACGTTCATTATCGTCCACCGTCGAGGGAGACGAGTACGTCAGGGGGGCGAGAAATTTAGTGAATTCATACCTAGTACTAATTCAATACATACATTAATGTCCATATATTCAAGGGAGAAGATAGCACACGTTTTCCGATGTTTGCGAACACGAAAGAGAAATACCACAGCATGCGGGACTCGGAAATACGCAATCCTGGGGTAGCGCGAGCAGCCGCCATATCTCTCACCGCCTGAGTGGCCATTCCACAGGCAGCTCCACCAACCCGAACGTCTCTTTCACCCCTTCCTCATCGCTGCTGTTTCCATCGTCGGAACTGGCCGCAGCAGGCTTCAGAACAAACTTCCGCCTCTGGTAGACAAACGAAGGACCTTCGGCGATACCGTCTTCGCGTGCTGAGTCAGCCTGCCCGTCCGTACCCGACGAGACATCCCCCTCCCGCTCCGAATCCCTCTCCTCGTCTTTATCTTCATCTTCCGAAGATTGCTCGTCCAACGACGACACACGTTCATCCGATGGTGACGACGGCGAAGAAGAGTGCTCTTCTACCCCTGAGACGCTCCGTGGTTCGCTTATGGCGTTGTGGCCGTGCCCTCCTCCCCCCCCCCCCCTCCTCCTGCTCCTCCGCCTCCTCTCCCTCCTCCCCCGGCATAGCTTTCTCCTCTCCCATTCCCTCCTCCTCCTCCTCCCCCTCCCCTTCGTCCTCCTCTTCCTCTTCCTCCGACCCGCCTGCCATAGCGTCCGCCTCTGCTTCCAGCCGTAGCGCGCGAGGCGTTCCACTCAAGGGACATATAGCTCGTTTCCCCGTGTGCCTAACAGGAGTGACTAGGACGGCATCCGCCTCTTCCCACGTGAGAACCTCTTCGAACGAGCTCCTGTTTCGTTGACGACATGCCAAGCAAATTGCGTCATCATTCGTTAACACTGTACGCGACGATAGACTCTATCATAGCAAAGGGTACGTTGCGAAAGGGTGTCGAGTTTAGGTTAGTTTTACACGACACTAGACTCGCGTGTGAGTTACCCTGGCGAGGAAAAATCATTGCCGATCTGCAGATCATCGAGAGAGCACGACCTTCGGGACTGTCATGGCTGTTGTGGAAGTTCGTGACAGCCTCGCATGTAAGCTTGGCTTGCCGAGGACATACTTATTTCGCTCATTTTTAGATCTGTGGAATGCGCGATCTTCCCGAACAATGATCGTTCCGAACCACGCAATCGCATGCGGCACAGAAAAACTATTGCCATCGGAACTTGGACATGAACATGGACACCATCACGCCGACAAGCTCCACCAAGGCCACGGAACGTGTTACTAATCGGTATTACCATTCGGTATACCATTTGGCATTGCCGTTCGGTATGGTCATTCGGTATTGCCATTCGGTATTACCGTTCGGTATTGCCATTCGGCATTACCATTCGGTATCGCCACGGGAACTATATGATGTGATATGTCTAAATACTGGTAATAATTACACCATTTTTTGGCGTCAGCATGCAGATGCAACCCAATAACTTCTTCATTAGCACCGCATATATGTCTTACCAGTTATCCGCATCTCGCACCCACAAATTGCAAGCTTTCAGCGTATCGTTTCCTAGTACTGGATGTCTCACCATGCGTGAAAGCGTACAGACCACCTCTTCCCCAGCAGCAATAGCGCGTGCGCAACCACAGCCAACAGCGCTAGCAGCAACGCCCGAACGCTCGGCATGTACGGAAACGGCATCGGTTCCGCCGCATCCCTGGCAGCCGCCTCAGCAGCTGGCCCCATGAGACCAACATCGACACCGACACCGAGAGCCGACGCCGCCCGTTCCGCGGCAGCAGCAGCGAAAAGGTCCGCCTTTCGATCTCTTGCGGCGCGAAGCGGCTGCCCTACAGTAGCCACCACGTTTCGTATTGCCATGGAGTACAAGCAAAACACAGTGGCCTGTATAGGGGAGGGGGGGGGGGGGTCGAGGGCAAGAGCAAGCGGCGGGGAGAACTGGGCTTTAGCACTAGGGTTGTGTTGAGTTTTATTGTTCTAGCGTTATTAATAGAGTTGCGTGTTGGCTCTATTCCAAGGCGGCTTATAGTTAGATGGCAGAGTAAAAGCCAACTAATCGGCAGTCTTTTGTTTTCGCAAACACCATACATCGAGCGACAAAGCGCACCAGCCAGATGCAAAGAGGCCGAACTCCGCAAATTGTCGCGACCAACTATCAATAATACCTAAGCCAACACATAAAAAGGCGGCGGCTTTTAATGAGCGAACTCGCTACCCTATTATAGCAGCATGTCATACGCGCATCGGGACTACCCGGGCAGCATGGAAGGCTCACACGCCCGGCTTTGCGCGCTGGTCTGGCTGGCAAGACGACGGGGACTTTGTAAGTCCTCGGTGATCTGTGGTAGAGACGCAAAACCTGCCTAGAGGAACAGCCATGAAATATCTTCCCCTGCGAGTACGCCGACGCCACACGTGCCGGGGTCACAGGCTACGTATATAAGTACCAAGCATCATACAACTATCTCTGGCTGTAAATGTAAGGTGCGATTTGTACGCGTGGTAGTAACGAAACGGTCTCTATATTTCCGTCGGAGAGATGCCTGGTGGATCGTTTCGACAAGACAGACGCGCCGCTTGTGGTACCGCAAGCTATATGTCGCGTACAAACGGTCTGACCACGACCGTATCATCACACACACACCGTTACAGCAGATGTAGGACCACACCCACCGAGCACCATGTCCCATGTTCTTCAGCAACGGGTAAGCCTCGCGTACTCCGTCCCCATATCACAGCGGTACGCGGAGACAGTACTACTGTGTACCGTGTACGTCGTATCTGGCACATGTTTAGACGATTCCATGGAGGAGCGAAAGATATCGACTAACTTACGCACTACGAATTGCTTAAAAATACAACAATTGTTTTCGCCCTCCGACAATATAGCGTACCAGGTAGATGCCGTTCCGATAGAAATCAAATGTCCTTCTGTAAAGGAGCAGTATCTCTCCTATGACCCTCCGCCAACCATGTCCCAATCCGCCTTCCCCGCATAAAAAAAAATACCAAGGCGTTGCACGGGTCGTGACCCGGCCCGCGGGTCGGGTCAAGAAATATTTTGAAAAACCCGCGTGTCGATTCGAGTCGGGTCAGGGAAGTGTTGTAAATCTCACGGGACGGGACGGGTCGAGTTGGGTCGGGTCAGGACGTTTTCACATATCACGGGTCGGGCCGGGTAGCCATGACCCGATCTGATCCGCGCCGACCCGACCCGACCCGACCCGACCCGACCCGACCCGACCCGACCCGACCCGACCCGACCCGACCCGACCCGACCCGACCCGACGCGACGCGACCCGACCCGACCCGACCCGACCCGACCCGACCCGACCCGACCCGACCCGACCCGACCCGACCCGACCCGACCCGACCCGACCCGACCCGACCCGACCCGACCCGACCCGACCCGACCCGACCCGACCCGACCCGACCCGACCCGACCCGACCCGACCCGACCCGACCCGCGAAAATCCCTGAAAAATAGTGACCCTAACCCTAAGTTTGCCTCAAGCGTCCGCCGACCAAAAAAATGTTGACGATACGTAGTTACCAATATCCTATTCCGCGGCGAGTGCCGAGCGGCAGCTATACTCTTATAATTGGTATGTACGCCCCACGGAGAAAATCAAAGCCGCAAAACAAAAGCACACACGCACGAAAACACACGAAATACACAGAACATCACGCCACTACTGCCCCTTGTACGGGTGGGTACGTAAACCAAAACAAAAAAAACCAAAACAAAAAAACAATAGCGACAACAAAAATAAATATGAACAAAACGGCGCAACCCACCCCGAGGTCGATGCCAGTTTTCGCTCGAAGGAACTGCAATTGCCGGACGTTACCGGCTAGCAGCTGCTCCGACACCATTGTCCCCGGCCTCGAACCACCGTCATCAGCAATGGACCCTTTCTTCCTCGCACGGGCGGTGCCCTTCTTTCCACCCCCCCTTACGTTAAGACTCTTGTGTAAAAGGCTAAAGCCGCCATCTGAGCCTCTCACCAGCCTGTGCGCGTGGAGCAGCGGCTGCAACACAGCCGAGGAAGCGGAACAATGTTAGTGACAAGGCCGTCTTTCTTGCCTTGCAAGGCGAAACAAAGGTCGCTTCGTTTGCGGGGTGCGTACAGGCTTCCACTATTAACTTAGTCTGCATGTTCATCTATCTGTCTGTCTTTCTGTCCATTCCTTCTGATCGTCTGTTGTGTTATTGCCTTTGTCGGCGGGTAGATCACGTGAGTGTGAGCGCTGTAGGAGGGCTGTACATGGTCGATTTCTACGAGCTCGAGGACTTCAGCGACGGGGGGGGGGGTGATAGAAACAAGTGTCGAGTACAGCACTATAAACAGTAACGCTAAGCAGGCAGCAGCCCGGGGCTGCCGGGGCAGGATGATATACCCGAGCTATATATAATGCAAGATGCTTTCCGACACATGCGCGGCATGATGCTAGCGGCATTTTGCGCGCTCCCACTACGCGGGTGTCAAGACTGGATCTGGCATGGTTTCGGTCGCTATCTAGGGGTTCCAAACGGGATAATATTCACGAGAACAGCTTCAGTATCAATGATGCAAGCACTTGTAGAAGCCACGATAAAAACGCCTCCATAGCTGTAATCGTAATCGTAAAATACTGTTAATATGGCGAACATTTTTACCATGCCAACAGGTGTCCAGTCTCCGGGGGATTTACTGCTGTAGAATACGGGTTGTCACTTGTCACACCACCACTAACCCCTTGAGAGCCCTAAAACTTAAAACCTCAAACCTCAAACCCCTCCCTATACTAATTCCAAGTATTTTTGGCCCCAAAACGGGTGTCCAGCTGAAAAGGCGTTTGGTACCTGGGGTTACATTTTTTTGCATTTATATTTTTTAATGTTGCGGCTGTCAAGAGAGCCGGTACAGTCAGCGAACAGCGTTGTGTCTTACGTCTGCTCCAGCTGATGCCTACCGGTACACCCATTTCCACACACTCGCATACCGTAACTGACACAAGATAGCACACCCCGGTGATAACATCTTGGGATTTAAAAATATTATCACCGGGTGTGGTATTCTGGCGGGGGGGTGATATCTTGTGTGCCCCGGGAGATAACGTGCAGCTCCCAGGGGGCCCAAGGGGGTTGTGAAAAACCATGGGGTGTGATAGGACGTCCAAACACCTACAAGATGTGTATGGGGGTGTGATAAATGAGGTGGGGTGATAAAAAGGGGGTGTGATAGCACGTCCGAACA
Organism: Undaria pinnatifida; assembly: GCA_012845835.1. NCBI lineage: Eukaryota > Phaeophyceae > Laminariales > Alariaceae > Undaria > Undaria pinnatifida. The sequence goes on from JABAKD010000029.1 coordinate 597,683, forward strand.
CTCACAGGGTGTGTTTCGGGGTGTGATAAAAGCGGGTGTGACAATAGTTGAACCGCTGCTGCCGCACACTTGAAGGGGTGTGGTATGCCTGCACGAGCACTTGCAGCTGCCACGCACTCCTGCTGTAGGTACCTACCTGTGATACCGGGTTGTGGTAAAACAAAGGGGCCCAACCTAGGTGACGAAACTCCTTAGCACATGACCTCGGCGATGACTCAACACTCTCAATGCCGAAGAAAGTTTCAAACAAAATACGGGCTTGGATTGGAGCATAAAAAAACTAAATCGAAGGTACCTCGCCCGATATGACACGAGGCGGTGGCTGCGCCATCCGTCCTGCCCCCACACAAAAGTGGGCTGCTGCTACCTACATCGCTATCGGTACGACCAAAAAAGAGTTATGCAGAGACACCACGACCAAAAATCGAAGCCACAAACCACAAATCTACACTACGATATCACCGGGGTGTGTTATCTTATGTACCCCGGGCGATAAATCGATGGTTTGTCAGAAACGCCCAAAATTATCACCGGGGTGTCGTATCCTGTGGGGGGTGTGATTTCTTATGTACGGGTGATATCTTGTGTCAGTTACGGTATATGGCGCGAGCAACACCGGTACACCCGGTGGAGTATTAACTATCAACAGAGTGCAGCAGTACACTAGTGGTCCTTATGTAGCGCCGGTAGAGCAGTGCCGGCCCGCTTTAGTGCCTGTGAAACCCCTTGACACAGATGGGAACAACTAGTATTGGCAGTATGCACGGAGTAGTACCGGTTGCCGCTATAGTGCCGGTGTTGCCATCTACAGTGCACATACTGGCACTACAGAGCGACCTGTACTGCTGTACCGAAAATATCATGCTGGTGCCGATGCTGTACAAGTCGGAGGATGAAGCCAGGCGGCAGTGTGTGTAAAGCGGCAAGAAAAACAAGGTGGCATGAGTTTTTTTTTTTTTTTTCATCCTCCGGCGGATGGGGAAAAATAAGGCTTAAGGCCATTTCTTATGCAGTCGGATTCCGCCAGTCGAAAACGGCCCTTTTCGACTGGACATTTTTTTGACTGGATTCTTCTGGTCCTTCTTATCGTCAGTCGAGTCGATTTTATTGTTTTTGTGCTCTTCCTAGAGGCGGTTGGTGTGAGGGAGTACTGCTGTACAGCAGTCGAAATCGGTTGGCAGCTCTGTGCTTCGCGCTTTCTCCGCGAGCAACGGCTCGGCGAATCCTCGTCCCAGCGAGTTGGTGGCTTTGGGCTTAGCCGAAAGCCGCCAAAGCTACGTTCGTGGAGTTGCACTCAGCCGAGAGCCGCCAAAGCTACAGCAGCCGCAGCCGTTGTTGGCAGCATGGGATCGATACCGCGCGCTGCTGCTGTCGTGTGATACACGCTGCTGGCGAGCGGAACTAGGAATGCGCCACGCTGACTTGCTGCGAGAAGCAACAGCTGGGATAGCCAAGCCAGCGTCAGCGCCTTGTATGATACTGCAGTGTGGTACGTGGTATGGGTGTGTGGCCGTGTGGCCGTGTGGGTGTGTGTTTGGTGGTGGGATGAGCGATGCGATCGGTTAAAAAATCACGTGTCAAACTGTTCGACTGAGTTTTTCGACTGGAGATCCAGTGTAAAAAGTCGAGTTTTTCGACTGGCTCCGCCAGGCGGAATTCTCAGTCGAAAAAAGTTGAGTCGAAAAAGCCCTTTTTCGACTGCGTAAGAAAGCCCGATTTGGGCTTCTGTCGAAAAAGGCCGTTTTCGACTGACAAATCCGACTGCATAAGAAATGGCCTTAGCTGGCAAGCAGTTGCTGGGCAAGACCATTCGTGATGAATCGGATCTCGAATGGAAGCGAGGCATCCTTGGTAGCCTTCATCGAGCATGGAATTTCGATCGAACTGCAGTGGCATTCAGATAACACACGTACGGAGCATGGGAGACAGCAGTCAAGACCTTGACGCAATCGACGACTGCCAGCATTTGCAGTACAGCAGTTCTCGTACCAGTGCTGCTGTACGTATATACTCGTAGTAGTAGACTAATAGCAGTGTTATTGGTGCTGCAACCGGTATAACAGGATGGATTATACGAAGCACGGAGTGTACACAGGGTGTAGGACCGCCGGCTCCAACAAGTTCATTGGTAACAGTAGTTTCCGTATTCGTTCTTGCCTGGTACCTGGTACCAGGTAGTGTAAGAGCAACAGCAATGTGCACAGGTGTACACGCGGCGCAAGACCGACGAGAGCCGCATGTTAGGGGCACGACAGAGACTGCAGTTCTACTCTGTACAGCGGTATATTACACGACGGTAAGAGGGACACGTGGCCAGAGGTAGGGGATATGCATCGCTCTCCCTAGGGTTCCTCAAAGCCCGCAGTATGTACGAGCCCGTGTGGCATCCTAAAACGCGTCCTTTCGTTGTTTAGCAGCGTACTTGCTGTGTGTGTTCAACTCTTGTGTACGCATCCTACCGGTACGAAGTCATGTTTCGACATGCAGCATAGTCTACATACCCAGTGTCCGCGCCGAGAGATGCCCCATCATAGACAGAGACAATAGAGAGCCCTTTGGCCACAAACTACGAGACAGAGGCATCGAAGGTATACATCGTAGGTACATCAGTCGCCGGGAGATTTGGCCACGTGATGCCAAACGTATCGAACACGACGAACGGTGGTCTCTTGAGTTGATTCAACGCCGTACGATACCATGTTCCTTGATCATGAGAATCGAGACAGCAGTAGCACAGCAGTAGCACGTTCAAGTAAAAATATGAAAGAAATGCCGATGGCATGGAGACGAGAAGGCAGGCACACAGCAGTGTGCACAAGCCGCACCAAAGCAAGGACAGAGGACTGCAACCCCACACAAGCCCCTCTTCTGACCAGCACTAGTAGCACTAACCTTAGTCTCAGCGGGACGTCGATTACGCACACCACCAGCACCCTTCCCTCTGCCTCCGTGATAGCTCCACCCTCCACGTCCTATGACTGCTCCCCCCGATACCGATGAAAGGCACAGGGTCAAGCTCACAATGAGCAAGCCAGGCACCATCTTCTTCGACACCAACGTGGGGCGCGCGTGACTCGAATCAAGAGGCATCTCGCCTATGTCGCATCACCACGATGTGCTGAGAGAAGCACCGCTATAACTGCATAGACGGCAGCAGTCAGCGCACAGCACCGCACACCAGCGCACGTGCGTGCACACTCCACCAACAAGCGACAGCAGACAGCAGCAGCACACAACAAAAATGCGGCGAAATAGGTGACGCCTCGGGAAAGTCGAGATGCCGATTTTGACGTTCAGCACAGCAGCACGGCAGCACAGCCGAACAGCAGCACAACAGCACAACAATACAGCAGCACGGTACGTAGCACACACCGCCCGTGTAACTGAATAGTACACCCCTTTCGAGAACAAAGCAAGACTGTTGGAATCTGAAGACCTGTGGCGAGACTCTTGTAGTGCATGTTGCATTCGCTCCTTGTCTGAACGTATTTTCAGAGTATCGTCGGGACCCATGCATGCAAGAAGACACAGGAGTCTCCACGGGTCTTTCAGACTCTCTGGGGCAGCCTTGCTATGCTCGTGGTGGGCGTGTGGTATTGGGTTACACGGACAGTACGGTATACTGCTGTGCTGCCGTGCTGCCGCGCTGCTGTGCTGCTGAGATGGGAGCGTGGTGGCATCCAAACCGCCATCGTCTGTACAAGCATGTTACTTGTTTTAAATCCGGAAGTATTGGAGTACCACATGAGTGCTCGTACCGTATCGTATCCCGCCGGAAATGATCATTCAACAAATGTAAGTAGACTACTGGATTAGATGAGGCTTGCTGCCCTGGTCAGTAGTCGCACCCCCAAACTTCGTGGCGTTTCTTAGTTCCTCGTTAGCCACCTACCGGGCCCTGCGTGGTCTCACCCAAACTTATCTGTATCCTGTAGCTATTATCCTGTTAATAGGCGTACTTATGCTGCGAAAATACGAAAACACCGCCGTATGATACGGTACGACGGCGTTCAACACGACCTTTTTACCGCGACGATTTCGACGTCCCCATGTCCCGACGCCCCGACCAACCGCTAAACGGCAGGGCATCGGCACGTTAAACATAGCACAGCCGCATACATCGCCCGTGTAACCCATGGTAGCACAGCAAGGCTGCTATTAATAGAGTTTAAGAGGCCGGTCATGTGTTGCACGTTGCGTGTTGCATGCACTTCGAGTAATGAACGGGTCACAGGAACAACAAACAAAAGGACTTTGGAGCATAGCAGTACACGGCGATAGCGAGATTTTGACGCACTCACGTCCTAATCCACAGCAGCAGCACAGCAGCACGCTGGCAGCAAATACCACACAGCAGAAAACCAGCAGCACACCAGCAAACGCTGTCCCGGCAACCCGGCATCACACGCCCTTAGAAGAGCGAAGCAAGGTTGTTGGAGTCTAAAAGACCCGTGGAGACTCATGTGTTGCATGCATTCCTTCCTGTCTAGTCAACGGGGGCGTAGAGCCGGTGACAAATGTGAGCCGAAATAAGCACCAGAGTGCGGCAGTACGGAGGTGGTCCTTCTATATCGCCGATTGAAGTTATCCGACTGCCCGTTACAATTAGTGCCAATGAAATCGCTTGGCACAGATGAGAACAACCAGTAGTGACCGTACGCGACAAATATGTCGATTAACGGCGCCCTTGCCCCTTGACAGACAGTCGTCAAGGAGCGACGCACACTAAAACAAGTATGATAAGTCCAAAGACGCCTTGACCCTGTAGGTCAAAACTAGACCGTAGACCGTCAACCGACATATTTGGTACGCGGAGTAGCGCCAGTTGCCCGCTAACATTGCCGGTATTTTCGGCTGGCACGTACCGGCGCCAACGGTTCGCCACTACGGTATTGTACTGCTTTGGAAAAAAGGCAAATGGTAAATCACATGCGTTCACGGTGACGGATGACGTGGGCTCCGAACGAACGAAATATGCACCGCCTGGTCCATATAATCCAGTCGGTAATCAATAGGGGTGGGCCCTAGCCCAGTATGTAATGTACTGGGTTTGAGGGAGCTGCTGGTGTTGCCAGTACTGCCAGTACTTTTGACGACTTGCGTGCTACGCCCTGCACCAACGCTTCATAACACAACGGTAACCCGTCGATTGCGCGGCGCCGAGAGAGGCGTACGAACACAATAAGTGAGAGGGGCATAAGGGCAACACGCTGGGTGCCGATTTTATCATCTTGACATAATCAATCTACCAGACCCCAGGAAATTCCTTTGGACATGACCCGAGACTAACATTTTTTTAGATCGGGTGAAGCCTAATCGCGTAAAAACAGGCCCCGGGCATGGCACCCTCAGCGAGGTCCTCGGGCTGCGTCTTCGTCGGGGGGCCTCTCATCAGTCGGGCAGAGGGGATGGTCGCGGTGCGACCAGTGCACTGTTCGGATCCAGGGTACTGGCTACTGACACAGCCAGTACTGGCTGGAGCCACCACGCCCCAGCCCTTCCAAATAATTACTGGTGGTGCTACATGTAAGGTAAAATGTATCATGGGGAACCAGGAAACGTATCATACAACCATGGCTGCTTTCCGAAAGCGACCAAGAAAAAGGGTGTGTTGGTGTGGTGCCTGACAGGCTCGAGGCCCCACAGCCTCGCAACCAAGATGACAAGCTTGAAAATAACAGCCTAGACCATACGCCAACCAATAACAGCCTAGATTACGATATAAGCCTACATGTAACAGCCTAGACTACACGCCCATATATACCAATAGTTTAGACTATTTAAGGCCACCACTACTAATTAACAGCCTATTGCTAACAAAACCAGACATGCAGCCTGCCAGCCAAAACAACCCATTAGCCAACAACCCGTTACCAAACAGCCCATTAACAACAATATATCAGCCTACCAGCCTAATAGTACATAAAAAATAGTCTAGCAGACATCCATATCCCACTCGATGGCTTGTTTGAGCTTTCGTTGGAGCTGGGCGTTGCTGTCTTTCAAGAAGAGCATATCTCGGACAGCGTCCTGGAACGATCGCGGATTAAAGTGCAGTTTGACCATTTCGAAGGGGTGGGGGTGGGGTAGAGATGGAGGTGAGTGGAGTGGGGTGGGGTGGAGGTGGGCGGGGGCGGGGGGTTCGGGTGGGGGGAGAACTCGGAGTGTATGATGATCTACTTCAAGAGAGCATCTTTCGGACGGGATCTTCGAGCGGACCGGGATATCAGTGTAGTTTAGCGATTTTGGAGGGGTTAGGGTGGCGGCGGGGTAGGGGTAGATAATGGGGTGGGCAAGAGCGTGCTCATGTTACGCATAGCCGTAGTCTAATGACCGTAGACCTTCGCGTCTCTACAATGCCAGGACGGAACAGGTCGGGTTTTCGCCGACCAGGCCGACGTCGCGTGCACCAAGCGCGAGACGCCGTAAGGTGCTCGGCGAGTCCCATAATGTAGGGGGGGGGGTACTCAGACGGGGGGGGGGGCTGGGGAGTTGAGTTGGTTTGGGCAAGGGTTGGGGTTGGGGTTGGGGTTGGGGTTAGGGTCACGGTAAGGCTTTCGGTTAGCATTAGGATAAGAGGGAGGGGGGTTGAGGCGGATGTACGGGTTAAGCACGATATCGAACTTTAGGAAGTAGATGAGGATATCGTCACATCCCGAAAAGGCTTCAATTCGCTTGCATAATGTTATTGAAGTTCGAAACGTGTAACGCACTCTCTTTTCATAGAATGGTGTCGTGCGCTATTGAAGGCAAATCGTACATGGCGCGATTTACCGATGAACGGCTGGTGGTTTGTTCATTCACCCTCCATGGCGTGGCCTTCCTTAAACTACAAAAAAAAGCACTGGTAGAGAACAATAGCACAAATGTATTCCACAAATGAACGGGACGCACAACAAGAAAGGTAACTGGTCACCTACAGAACACAAGAGAAGCGTCCATTTCGAGAAAGCACACTTGATTACAGCACAGCACTGCCTGGCCTTTTCTGTGCTTTGCGTGGGAATATCGCGCAGTCGCGGTACTTCATTGTCCCGGTGGGTTTTCATAGGACAACACCCGTACGAAACCAGGACCCCAAGCTACCCCGGGTAGTGCGATGCGGTATTGGGTAAGACGAGGTCGTGACAAACGATTTGCACCGCACCCAACAGGGGGCCCGCCATAAATGGTACCGCGCTAAACTGGGTCTATTCATTAAAGGGTACCGCGCTACCTGGGATCCCGCACAAAAAAGTTACAGCATTTAACTGGGTCCCCACTCTAAAGAGTACCGCACTAACGTGGGAAGGCTACAAACCCTGAACTGGGTCCCCGCATGAAAGGGCACCGTACTAAACTGAGATATCGCACTAAAAATACCGGTTTGAACTGGGTCCCCACTCTAAAGAGTCACCGCATGAAAGTGGGTCCAGCACTAACCTGGCTCCTCACTCTAATTTTTACCGCACTAAACAGGGACCCCGCATTGAAGGGTACCGCACTAAGGCGGAAACACCACTGACGTACCTGCATGAGAAGCTCCTGCTCTCTTAATCTGGCCCTGAACCTTCTTCGTTCTTCGTCGAACGCCCCGAGAAGCCCCTTGAAAACTTCGTACCTAAATGACCCAGCATATTTACAGTAGAATCAGGGAGTATGATGACGTAAACAAAGCGACCTGAATATTGGTGCGTATTTTTTTTCATCAGCACTTTTACTTTCCGGCTCGACTCGTAAAAGTGGATTGAAGGAGCTGAAGGAGTTGCAGACTTGTGTTTTTCTCCCCTCAATCCCTGTACTTTCCGGCTCAAGTCGTGTGAGTGTTTTTACCCTCTGCCAGTTTCTGGACAAGCCGTGCTCACAAAACTGTGCTGGTAAGCGTTTTTACTGTTGTATACCTGGTATTTATTTGTTTTTGCCCTCCGACAATAATATAGCGTAGATGATGCCGTTCCGAAGTAAATCGAATAGCCTTCCATAAAGCAATACAGATGTATTATTGTCGTGGTTGTTATTATTGCTATATGATTATTAGTATGGGCAGTATTCTATTTGTCATCGCCCACTCATATGCATTAACATTCCCAGAAGATGAGAAGAAAACAAAGGCAAAACCAAAAACAGGACATCCAAGATCGAAGTGTGTAAACCGCTCTACTATATGTGTCAACGCCAGAAATTCGCGGGGACACTCGTTGGTATATTCCCCGGTGCGAGTAAATATATACTAGCACTAGATAGATTGGCAAAACAAGGCTTTCGGGCTCACTCTTCTTCCTTTTGCTCCTCAGACTTGACGATATTCCCCGAAGAGTCCACCACGGCCCCTCCGCCGGCCCGCTCTAATCCTGATCGTAGCTCCTGTCGAATGAAATACCCCCGAAGAGAACAACCGCAAAGGGAACATCAGCAAAGGGCATAACCGCAAGGGGGGGAACCGTGAAAGGAATAGCCACAAAAGGAATTTTCAAAGAGGGAATTATCACAGAGGGGAGGATGCAGAGAAAAAACCGCAAATGGGATGACCGCAAGGGGAATAACCCCAACGGAATAACCGCAAAGCGAGTAACCGCAAAGAGAGTAACCGCAAAGATAGTAACCGCAAAGAGAGTAACCGCAAAAAAAATAACCACGTTCGATATGCTAAGGTAGGAATGCACTTAGATTTTCGAAGGCTGTTCGCTTGAGGAGCCCTGAACTGACCTTGAGAGAAAACATGAAAGGTCAACACGCTACAGTAAATAATTGCACGGGCTGGGCACATACCTGGAAACAAAGGAGATAGTAAAGCACAAGAACGGTGCTGCAACGGGTTCTGGTAAATTATCCACTAAGTAAATCACTAAATAATGTTGTTGAAACGGAATTTGGCACACCCTCAATGAAGGAGCCACGCAAGTTTGTCCCCCCCCCCCCCCAAAAAAAAAAAGTTATTTCAGCACTATCAGTACACCTCTATCGTGTCAAGTGTGTTACGGGAGTACACACGGAGAGACTAACCGTAAAAGGGCATTTCCACAGATCCAACAACCGCAGAGGAAACGATCACAAGAGGCGTGACTGCAAAGAGAATACCCCGCACGTGGAACAACCACAAAGGGAATAACATCAAAGGGAACAACAGCGAAGGTAACAGCTACCACCAAAGGGATAACCACTAAGGAAGGAACAAACAATAACAGGAACGACCCCAAAGGAGAAAATAACAAAGGGTTCCAGGGTTATAACAACCGCAGAGGGATAGCAACACCCCGCCACGAAATCAGTGTATCGTGAACTCCGCAGGAAACTCAGCGAGACATGCCACCGCATTGCCACAGAGCAGTCATGGGCAGATGGTGAAGGTACCCAAGCTATGCATTATGGAAACATGGCAGCATTTCACCCCAGATACGAGTACCGGTATGGCTGAGATTCACTCGATCCTGCTTGGTTGCGCCACTGTATTGCTGGTTTACATCCGGTCGTATTCATCTGCGCGCGTCGATAATGAAAGTGAATTAAGAAATAACGTATAAAAATGCCTGGCAGATACTGCACAACATCGGGCGTTTATACCGGGTTTTCATGCCTGCAACAAAAACTCCCACCCTCGGTAAAGCGTCATACACCGCTACCCGGTAGGGCTAGGTGTGTGGTTTTGCTGCCTAGGAAAGCAGTGAACCCCAGGGTGGTCGGATCAAACCGCCTTGCTCTTGCGAGGTGTCGCATTTGGTTGTTTTGTCAATTGAAACGAAAAAAACTAGGCTGCGAGAACGAGTCTACTGTTATCGTCATTGCAAGATACTTCTGCAGGATACGGTTGGCGTGAATTCGCGGGGGGTGTCGCAAGCTTTCCAAAAGGAGGTGAAACACAGGCGTTCCTATGAGCTACCTAAAAGCTCTTGGAGACTAGAGAAAAACTAAACCTAGCATCCGCGAAAATATAAAAATACGACCGGCCCCAAAACGAGGTCGTAGTTTAGTTTGTATTTATCAGGGCCTTTCACGGATCATGAACCGAATCGTGTCTCGGGTCGGGAGGGTTTCCAAATGTCGCAGACCGAATCGGGTCGGATCGGGTAAGGTGGTGTTCGAAATCTCGCGGATCGAGTCGGGTCAGGCCGGGTCAGGAGGCGTTTGAAACCTCACGGGTCGGGTCGGATCAGGAGGTGTTCGAAATCTAACGGGCCACGTCGGGTCATGGGATGTTCGAAATACCACTGTACGGGGCGGGTCAGGAGGCGTTTGATCTTCTTACGGGACGGGGCGCGGGTCACCATGACTTTGCTCCACCCGTGCTAAACCGCCCTGGTATTACTTACTGCCCGACAGTATTCGGCATGACCTTCAACATGGAGCAATCAAAACGACGTTATCAGAAATAAGAAAGACGCCAAAGTACACTATTTTTCTTCTACTTGCTATTGCATCGGAGTCAATCGGCATCACGACTGTGATGAAGAGCAAACCCGCTTGTCGGGTGTGTTTGGTATCGTGGATAATTCAGCGGGGGGGGGGGGGATCACGAGCATTCGCTTTGTTTTAGCAGTAAGGGCGCGCCTTAGTGTTTAAGGAGATGGGCACGTAAATCAAAAGGAAGGGTGGGTGGGGCAAGGGCAGCAGGCGAGCAGGCGGACGAAAAAGACGCTAATGAGCCGCAAATATTACAGAATGGAAGCAGCCTTGTACGTGCATAGGTTTCCTTTTCCTTGTTTGATTTTGGTTTCCACTGCCTTTCTTCTTCTTTTGTTGGGATGTGAGAGAGAGTGGGTCGACATTGAACGTATGCAGCACACGTTTGGATGGCAAAAACAATTACGAAAAAACGAACGGTACATTAGGCAGGGGGTATCGTCGGCGTCGCAAGCGCGTGCCCAACATTGCATACCCCGCCATGATCTCCGCACTGCGCACATTTCGCGATGTTTTTTTCGTTTGTTTGTTTCCCGCCTTTTTTCTCACCTGTGTCTCCTTCTCCTTCAAGTTGAGCTTTTCCCGAAGACCCTTCACTTCTGCGCGTGCATAGTCCAGAGCTACCTGCCAACGGCAACGGTAATTCACGGACCGACCACGCGTGCGTGTGGAAGTGGAATAGATGTAGGACGCGCATTACAACGTCTTGGCTTTCGCCTTTGGCGAATCGCTCGTTGCGGACCATACGAGAGGTTTGAGGTAGCTCAAATTACGCTCAAGACCATCGAGCCCATGGTCCTCACAGTAAAAACATGTTCTAGACGCAAAACAACTTTTTGACAGCAATCATGATGAGCGGTTATGGCCGCTGCAGGTGCGAGACGCCCCGGTTCGTTCGCGAGGCCGACCCGGTTGGGGTACTCACGGACTGGTATGCTTTGACGCTAAAAGTCACGGGTGTTGCCGTGCGGAAGCGCCATCATATCATGCTTCCGTGTTGGAACGCGCAAGCGATCAGGTGCGTGATGATAACAAACAAAATAAACCAAATTTGAAGAAAACAGTTGAAAAACCAAGGAACACCTAAAAAAACAAAAAATAAGGAAATGGTGACGGAAGAAACCAAGGAAAAGTTCGACCGTTCCGCAAGAAACAGAAGGAGGCGGTGTTCAAGTGGAAGGTCTTGATAGGCCGGAGGTGTACCAACCGAACCCGCTCAGCAGAATATCAAAAAAAGTAAGTACATACCAGTACACGTTTGACCTTATTGGCGTGTGCAACCGATCAGGAACGCCAAGATAAAATAATCCGAGCCGGCATCGCGCCAGCCTTACCTCCGCTTCGGCTAGCTTATTCTCAAGTTCTTCTCGCTCGACGCCCCTCGCCTCCGTGCGCACCGCCGATTCCATCGCGTCATGCTCTAATTTCTTGATTTTCGCCTGCATCATGCCGTCGAGTAGAAATGCAAGTTTTCAATTTTCATGCTTATGTGGTCAAGTAGAGATGCGAGCTTTTTTTCTAATGTTTCACATACGTCAACTGTGAGTACGGTCAATTTATGGGCCGATACTCATCTTTGCAAGCTGCATGATGCTCCGGTCGCGCGTTTTTACTCCTTGAAGATCTACGAATACCGTAGATTTTGTCGAGGGCGACTTTGGTCCAAATCACTACTTGCCCATCCATGTCGTCAAATAGAAGTTTCTAATTTTTTGCTCATGTCGTCAAGTAGAAATGCGAACTTCTAATTTTTGCTGACGCCAAAAATTGGGGGCCTTTTTTTTTTGCCTGAAGCGTCCGCCCAACACCAACGCATACGAGTTGACTACAGATACATATATCAAATGTGAAAGATCAATCCGCGAATATCAAGTATCAAATATCGAATATGAAATATGAAATATCTAACACCAAATATAAAATATCAAGTATCAGATATCTAATATCAAAATATCAAATATCACACATTATATATCAAATATCAAACATCAAACATCAAATATCAAATATCAAACATCAAATATCATATATCAAATATCAAATATCAAATATCAAATATCAAATATCAAATATCAAATATCAAATATCAAATATCAAATATCAAATATCAAATATCAAATATCAAATATCAAAATTTCAAAATATCAAAATATTAAAGGATCAAATATCAAATATCAAATATCAAATATCTAATATCAAATTCCCTTCTTCGTGACTTTCTTACCGGCAGCTATACAGTCGTTGCAACGTAGAGATGATTGTGGCTTTGTGGTCGCGTCATTCGTTGTTGTTGTTGTTGTCGTTGTTTGTCGTAGCGTCATAGTTAGCTCTGTCATGCTTGCACACGCAAGCAGAAACATAAAAATTCAAGAACAACTCAAGTCAACAGCGGTGAAAAACGCGACTGGGTCGTATATGATGCATGATGAATCGTGCTGCTTCATCTAACCCCCTCCCCACTTTGACCGTGCCATGCACCCCGGCTATTGCAGTCCGACCTCAAACCTACCTCCTTGGATTTACACAAAAAATAAAAATAAAAAAACGGGGGCCTGTACACAGGCCAGGACGCCAAATAAGAAGCACAGATACTTATCTAGGCTGGGTTCCTTATTTGGGAGAGGGTGCGTTCTACACTATTTTCAGCATAACGGCTCAAAGATTTCTTATGTTCCCGCAAATACCAGCCTGCCTTTCTTGTTGCCCTGTCTGTTACTAGTATGTCTGTCCTGATCTGTCTTGTGCGCAAAAAATGTTTTTTGATCCCTCACCCCTAGCACCGCCTCCCTCATCTTGAAACCCGCTTGAATTTCTTCGGCGGATTTTTCCATCAACTCTCGCTGTTCTTCGATTCGTCGTTTTTCCTCGCCCACGGCTGCCTCCACCAGCGCATCCTGTTACCAACCAATAATCGAAAGAAAGGCGGTAGAAAGAAAGGCAATCGGCAATCGATGGGAATGTTTTTATGTTATGATTGATGCCGAAGTTCACGGTGCACAAGGTTGGATGACGAACATAACATTACTCGAGAGCAAGGCAACCGAAAGAAAGGCACTCGAAAGCAGGCGATACCCGAAAGAACAATCAAAAGAAAGGCAATCAAAAGAAAGGCATTCAAAAGAAAGGCAATCAAAAGAAAGGCAATCAAAAGAAAGGCAATAAAAAGAAAGGCAATCCACAGAAGGGCAATCAAAAGAAAGGTAATAAGAAAAAGGCTACAAACGAAAGACCGTCAAAGGAAAGGAAAGGAAGGCAATCGAAAGAAAGGTGATCATAAATAAGAACAATCAAGAGAAAGCAATCAAAATGAAGGCAATCACAAGAGAGGCGATCGCCATCATTCGACACTGTTTTTGTTGCTGATCGATGTTGTTGAAACTCATACTGCACATTATCGGAAAAATGGAAAGCATGGCATTCGAAAGCAACCGACAATCGAAAGGTCGACCGAAAGAAAGGGGGTCCATAGAAAGGCTGCCGAAAGAAAAGCGATCGAAAATCGACCGCCAATCGAAAGAGAGGCAATCCAAAACAAGGAAAGGGAAACCAAGGCATCGAAGCGAGGCAAATGGATTTTCAAGCGATCGACAATCGAAAGAAGGGCAATCAAAGCAAGGAAACCCAAGGCAAGGGAGCGGGGTGGGCGTCACTAACACGAGGTGACATAAAGACAGCGCCGATTTTTAGGTGCTGCTGTTGCTGAAGCTGCTGCTGGCAAGGCCACCTGCCGCATTTCATTCGCATAAATCCGCTTTGAGAGATGAGAGGGAAGAAGTCTTGAAAAGCAACGACGATCGAAAGCAAGGGGAAGGACTAAGAGTCAGATACAATGGTACGGCAGATCTGCATTGTTTTGTTTCGGAGGCTCATAACCTGATGAGGCGTTTTGTTTCTCACCCAGAAAACGCACTAACTTTGATAGAGCAAGCTGAAAGCGCAACACGATGAACAAACCATCCCACCGCCTTGATGTATGGAACATCAACCATTTTGTAAAAAACAAGAATGACATTTCCGACGATTTGGGGTCAATCAGATTTTTTTCCCTTAAAAAGTGGTATACCTTATACGTATCTCTATCGTAGCACGCGGCATGATCAACGTTATTTCACAGTTTACTGACGACTTCAAGTTGTGGTTATATAACGCCTTGGGACTATGTGCAGTGCATAATTTACTCCAACGTAACTGGCAGATTGGATGCGTGTGTCCCTTTGCAGCGGTACGCAACGAAAAAGCTGACGAAGCTATATATTCCAACCACCGTTACCCAGTTATCACCCGAACGCGTAATCTACCTATCTCCCCTCCCCCCAGTTTTTTGGTGCGTTGAAACAAACAGCCCCGGACGAGTGTGTGTATGCTCATGAAACCGGAGCCGACATCTTCACTTTCCCGCCCTTGCACCGGCCAAATACAGACTGGTGTCACCGCTTTCAGATTGAGACTTCGGCTCAATGCGATAAGGCTTAGTTTGGGTGGGGGAGGTGACATTTAACTAGTAGTAGGAGCCCCTCAACCAGGCGGTACTTTTATGAAAGGCGGTCAAAATAACTTGGCGTGACTGGGAAATTGCGTTCATAACCTGGGATAATAATGAACAAGGCGGTCACGGTCATATTAGTGTATTGCTCTGGCACACCGCCGCCTTCGTGGGAGACCCCTACTATGGCGAGGGTGCTGCTCTAGTGCTACACTTGTGCTACACTAGCTAAACTAATGTAATTGTCTATCAATCTTATCAATGGTACCCTCTACTGCCTTCCCTCATGAATTGGCGCCTATGGCAGGAGCTGGGCTTCTCGAGGCGTGAGTTTGAAAGTCACCGTCAAACAATAATAATAAGGAGAACGTTCTAGGAACTTTCCCCCTTCTCGAATAAGAAAATCGCTCCGAAATATGGCCGCATTTACCTTTTCAGACTGAAACTTCTCCCTCTCTTCAGCCACGATGGCCGCCTTCAGTCGCTCGTTTTGGTCCAGAAGGCCGTTGCTCGCCACCAGCTCCGCCCTCTCCTCCGTCAGCCGCGCCTCCAGCTAGTACCATGATGCATCAGCGAGGGAAAAGTCGGCACGTTGGGGCATCAGAACGCATCCACCGGACACAGTAGGGTGTGCGTCAGCCAGCAAAACATTGAGCGCTAATGAGTATCAGAACTACATCTACAGCATAGCTTATCAGCCAATGGAAACTTTGGCCCTTAGGGGTCTCAAAAAGCCGTACATTTAAGCCACAACTAGAATGCTTGAAGCTTTTGCGGCCCGTGTATATCTTGAGTATAGTGTAGCCACCAAAAAAGCGACGACGGCGATATTTTCAAGCGTCTACCATTAATAGTAGCGCTAGCGTGCAGCAGTAAGACTAGGATATGCTACGCCTGTCCCGTACAAGAGATTTTGTTGTCGTTCGGACACCAATTTATAATCGCCAACCACCAGTGGCTGATGGATAATCGTCGATTTTCGTCGCCATTTTTTCCCTCTGAAGATCCAAAGGGATTGAGCCAAAAAATGTCGCCGCTACTTCCAAGCCATTAGTCCCCCGAAATGAGGTTTCAGGGCTAAAAGGGTGACAATGCAGTGCCATCTAGGCTCGTAACTCGTGTACTGCTTCACATGTTGTTACTCTACGCTCACTTTTTTGTGCTTCGTTCCGAAAAAAACGAAGGTAGGTGCGGTTCGAAAGGACTGATGAGCCGTTTTCGCGGTCGCTAGGTCGGAATACTATCCCGCCTGTCGTCCTACACTGGTGCCCTCCCCTTACCCCTTGCCCCGTCTTGAAAGCGACCAATGATCAATGGTCAAGTGAGTAAGACAAGCAAAAAACGAACACGCCCCCCTACTATTACGTGGGACGATCGTAGCTAGGACGTACTATGAAAACAAAACCTATGTACTTGACTTTTTTTGCTAGCCATATTTGGTCCTCGTTGCTGTGTTCTCACGTAGTATTCAAATCCTTACCCCCACGCAGAGGCCTTTTTCATATAACGTACTCGAACGTGCGACATCGAGCACCGCACATACCTTCCGCACGTCCTTTCTTGCCCGCTCTGCTCCCTCCTTCGCTTTCACAAGGATAGCTCTCTTCTGCTCGATCCGATCCAGGAGGCCTCCCATGACCCCCTCCGTCTCGTCCCTGCCACCGCCACGTTATCGTATCAGAATCAAGTTAACCCTATGAATAGCTGCAAAAACGATCCCATACTAATTTCAAGTAGTTTTCACCCAAAAACCAGAGGTTCAGCTCTAAAGCGGTCAACATCCCGGCATCACGCTATGATAATATGCGTGTACCACTTTTGTTTTTGTTTTTGTTTTTTTCCTGGGGTATTCTTCCACTCCAGAGCGACTGAAGCCTGTCCTCTGAGCACGGACTTGAATATGCGAGTTAACGTGGGAACAACAGCAGCAGCGCTGTAGGATTACAAATGCCACGCACGGTACCCGCATAGTCGTTTATGTCACCAGCACCACGTAATGATACCCGCATCACCTTGGCGCGTAGGTAGCATTTTTCGTGGGGGAAAAAAAAAAAGGTTTCTGAAATTGACGGGGCTCCTTAACTTCCCCAAAAAGGTGGTAATGCCGTTCCTATTTTAGCAGTCTGAACAGTGTTTTACATCTAGGCCATGAGGTTGCGCTTTCAATTTACTCAAAATACCTTTGTGGGTAGATAGAGGGTATTGAGAGCTCCTCAAGCGATCACCCTCATAAGGAAAAAAACCCCGGTGATGTCACATTTACATATAATTTACTACGGCAGCATGTGTCCGTTATGGTACGTACCAGCATCACGTCACGATGCCGACATTACGCTAAGACACAAAAATATACCGCTTTAACCCTTTAAGAGGTCCTCGTTTGAGGCACCCAAGAAAGAAGAAAGTATGCATCCCTGCCGGACGCATGTCACAGTAGAGGTTAGAGGTGACATCGCCATTATAGAAGAAGAAGAAGAAGAAGAAGAAGAAGAAGAAGAAGGCATCGTTGTTAGGCTTCTCAATTGATAGCTCTATAGCTTTGGCAGCTTGCAGCGCCCAAACACTATTTTTGGGGGAAAACAAAAGCGCTACAGTAACCGAAGTGTAATGCCATGGGCCTGTGCATACAACGAGAAATATTTTTCAAGGTAACGCAGAAAACAAAATCCGACCATTTTGGGTTAAGGAGCCCCGTCCTCCAGAAAATATCAAAATGGCCGAAAAAAAGGTATACCTTATTACCTCTATGATAGCGTGCTACCGTATGACATTGCTTGAGGTTTTGCTGCAGTAGCGGTGCACATTTGTTTACCCTCGGGCTCCTTCCGTGGCTGGGGACCTCTATGCCTCGCCCAGACACCAAAATTTTCCAGAATTTTTCGAAGAAGGAAGAATTGAACGTTCAACCCCATGAGCAATCCCAAGGCCTATTGATAGGCGTATGCTTCGAAGTATACAACGGGCACTATTGCCTAACAAGAATGACGTTCCGACTACTTCATAAGTAATGTTGTTGATGTCATGTTTGATGGGCCGCGGCTACGGTAGCGTAATAAGGGTTATGTCCCTTAGTGGGGGCCACGTTTTGCAGTGGCTCGGGGTCAGACGTACTGTCCGAGTGACACCCCCATTCCTGTGCGGTCTTAAGCTGTCCGTGTGACACCCCCATTCCTGTGCGGTCTTAAGCTGTCGTACTCTTTTAATTTTTTCGATATGAAACTTTCATTGAATGGTTAGCTGCACCGCGGTGCCGAACAAATCGCCTACCGCTTGGTTTTTTTCATTGGGGTACAGAGCCACTCGGACGAGTGTCTCAAATCCAGTGGTGAAAAAATGGGGATATATCATAACATCGTCATAACATCACCATAACATCACCATAACATCATCATAACACCGTCGTAACATCCCCCCTACTAATAGCCTACCGTGCCCTCGGTGAATGTTATCGATATTGTCAACAGGTTAAGGAACCCCGCCCTTCCGAAAACACTTTCGCCAAAAAGCGGTATACCTCTATCATGTAGCACTTGTTCTTGGTTCGAGTCTTGCCGCAAGGAGGCACCACCCTGATCATTCGGCATGAGCCGTGTTGTCGTGTTGCTTCATCGCCGTAGACGACCTCACGCGCATATATAGAGAGCATGTATAGGCCCAACACCTCCAAAACTTACGCCCGCAAAAACAAAACAGTTTTGCGACCACCAGTACTGCTGGAAATCTGGAAGCCGATTGTTTCAGGATCCCAAAGGCTCGAGAATCAGTTCCAACTCTATGGCTTGTCGACGCTTGTCCCCGAGCTGCTGCTTAACCCCTTTAGAGCCCCGACACACTAATTCCGAGTAATTTGTCCCCAAAATGGGTTTGCAGAGTTGTCCAGGCGTTTGAGTTGCGCGGATCAACACGATATCACGCCGACTCACCGTCTCGGGTCTCCTGATTCGAAGGCATCAAAGTCGACTTGCGCCTGCTGGTAGAGGGCCATGTCTGCCTGAAGCTCGCTTTTCGTCTGACATTTCGAGATAAAAATGGTCGCAAAAGTCCAACCGCATTCAACATACACACGCAATTAGGATATATGCATACGTTGGATACCATGCATTATTACAATGCACTTAAACTGCTCATTTCTTTTGAAGCATCCCCTAGCAAAGCGAACCTTGCGTTCTTGCACGTGTTGAGTTGTGTGTCTGTACCGTGGGCATGTACTATACCTTCCCGTTCGTTTTCCGCCTTGGGCAGTTTCTGCTTGCTGTCTAGGCTCTCCTTCTTCCTCTGTAGGCCCTGGATACTTAGCAGCTCACCCCTAACACGACTTCTTCTTATGAATTTCGTATCGTCGCGTAAAAAAACTAAAAGTGAGCATTAGGTTGTAACTGGGCTAGTTCTTGTCCTGATAACCCTTATGGAGATTATTTCTTATTTTGGCTGTGCATACCCTCTCGTACTCTGCCTAGGGCAGTTTCTGCTTTATGGCGAGACTCTCCTTCTGCACGTGCAGCCTCTGGACACTTAGCGCGGCTGTCACTGCTGAACACGATTTCTTAATCCTAATTTCTTAAGCGTCCTCCCAAAATTGTGACTTTTGTTCTTGCTGCCGTAGGTCAAAAAGCTAAGTTGACCTTAAGCCTTACGTTAAGTTGACCTTACGTTGATTAGTGCTCTAGGTTATTTGTTATTCGTTATTCGATCGAGTATTCCTTGATAGGATAAACCTGGTCCTTATCGTATTCCGCACCCTCTCGTGGTCCACCTGTATCCTCTCGCAAGTTTCTGTTTCGTTTGCGAGGCTTTACTTCTGCTCTCTCAGCCTCTTCAGGAGTCAGTGTAGCGCTCGCCGCTGAGCATTGTTTCTAAATCCAGACTTCTTAGCATTGACCCAAAATCGAGAGTTATTGTTCTTACTACAGCAGGCGAAAGAACGAGTCTTGCGTTGCTTTTATTAATAGGTTATGTTCGTACCCTCTCGTAGTCCGCCTTGGCCATTTTCTGCTTTTTGGCGAGGTTATCCTTCTGCCCCTGTAGCCTCTTGATGCCCTTCATCGTCTCCATCTTCTTCGCCTTCACTTCGCTCACAACCTGAAATACCATAAAACCGTCGTGTCCGAAACCGCCGTACGCACATGTAGCGCTTTTGTAATTTATTTGGTGGAGATATCGCTTATCTTCACAAGCTATAACACCATCGTGTCCGAAACCACCGTACGCGCATTTACAATCAGGCGGCTTCGCTCACAACCTATGCTGCCACAACTTCCGTCGCGGCCAAAATTACCGTACGCGCATACAGCGCATTTAGCACATATATATTTTGGTGGTAGAGACACCGTGTGTAAGCAAACATATCAGTTGACGGTGTAGATTTGGCCCGTCTAGGTCTGTTGAGACTAAACATACTAGTTTTCAGCATGGGGAGTTGTTATTTTTACAAGGCCTCTTGAGACCATATACGCTAGTTTTCAGTGTGGGGAGTTCTTCGACAAGGCCTGGTTAGACAAAATATACTAGTTTAAGCGCGGAGAAAATATTTGGGGGCTGTCCGCCGAGGGGGCAAGAGTGCCGTCAGCCCGCATGTTTGCTTGCAAGAGATGGTGGACAAAATGGACTACCACGGTGCTTGCAAAGATGAGCGTTGACCCTCAAATTGACCGAATTCACAGTTGACGTATTCGAAACAGCAAAAAAAAATACTCCGGAGTAGTTGCCAGGTTGCTAAACAGGGCCTACGTAGAAAATTTGAGCTAGCGCCTGACCATGAATAACATTAATAGTGTATTTTTCCTTCCCGGTTCCGGAGTCCGTATCGCCAAGTTCTTTGCATTATAGCTAGATAGCGATCACATTCCGTCAAAGCTCTGTGAAACAGACAAAACGGAGCTGTTAGAGTCGTTCGCTCTTAACGAACGCAACTAATCACGATTCCACACACTTTTGAACTTTCTGAAGAAAATGCCACCTTTTCAAAGAAACTAGATCACATTTTTTTCGTCAGGAATCCTGACATTAATTTGTATGGCAATTTTCAAAGTTATACAAGGTCAGGATTCTTGACAGATGTCATGATTCGCAAAAATGTCACGTTATTTTTGTCACGATTCGTTAGGGATGACTCTTAAAGGCCAAGTAGCGTTGTAGTGAAGGATGCGTTGGGCAAACCTAGCTAGCGGGCCCGTGCGGAGCTTAGTTGTATGCAGCCTCGAGTGCTTTACCCCGCCGTACGAGTAGCTACCAGAAACTTCGTTAGTTGTCGTAATTTTCCTTAGCTGCTAGAAAGTTCGTCATATGCCAGAAATTTCCTTGGCTGCCGCGAATTTTTTCATCTGCTAGAAAATCCCGGCCTAGATGTCGCGTGAGCATGTTCGATGTCGCTACCGGTGCGGCGTCCTCGGCCCCGTTCAGAGAATGTTCTGTGTTTTCCTAAACGCTAGCCGAGATGGTGGGCACCTTCGGATGCGCGTACCACATACACCCGCGTGTGGCTCTACTTAAAATATCCAGGGACTTAGCTTGAGCGTCTTGGTGTATCGTGCTCGACAAAAAGTAGTCAAACAGCTGCGAGATTTAGCTGTAGGGGAAGGGAACTTTTACGGGATCCCTCAAATCGAAATATCTGCCGATCACCGCCGCCGCCGCCGCCGCCCGAAACGAAACCACTCAAGTTGGCGCCAGTTACAATAATCAAACATCAAGCATCAAACATCCTGCTGCAAGAGTTCCGGGCGAAAGCAGTACTATACTGTAAGGAACAACAATAGCAGTCGGTAGAGGATCTTACCTGCCCAATTGCGGCGTTGACGTTGTTTTGCCGTTCCTCCTCCAGCTGCTGCGATAACTTTTCCTTCTCCTCCCACGTGCTCTGCTGGGCCGTCAGAAGCTCTTCCATTTTCGCCTTTCAGATCGGTACAGGGAGGGGGGGAGGGGGTGAAGTCGATATCATGCATGGTGGCAGTCGATAGCAGTCTTTAGACCCTAGACTAGCTACAGAGAGGGGTGAGGGGCGCTGTTTGGGCAGAGTCGCGATCGTTCTCATATAACCGTTACACACATCCGACAGATCACGGTCTAGATCATGTAGATAATCTAGATAATCTAGATAATCTAGATCATCTATATGATCTATGTAAACTATATGATCTATATCATCTATTAATATATCATATATTAATACAACGGCTCCGCATGGGCGCCGGCATTCGCTGGTGCCGGGACCCATGCTTCGGGCAAAGCAGGGCAGAACTTCGAATTGTTCGATTCAACACTTGGTAAAGTACAAAAAGTCACCACACACAATAACAAGTCTGCGTGTACAGTATGTAAGGCAATGCCAAGAGTTCGATAGAGACTAAATGTACTACTATTTATAGCGACCGTTTTTTAAGTGAATCCGATTCCGAGCTTTATTAATCATATTTCGACCGGATAAATCCGAGCACACGCCGACTGACCCTTTAATCTGGCGACGAAACGTGTCGAGTGCGTTTCTTATGATATTTTAACTCAATCAAGCATGCGGGGCCAGTAAGGTGACTGACCATGCCCGCTGCGTGTTCTCTTCGTAGCCACTGAGAGGCGCACTGAGCCAGCTTCTGAAATATACAATGCATGAAATAATGGTATAATCTTGATCCGAGCCTCCCAGATCGACTGTCTCTATGTTGTCTGATCGTGGAGAAATGTGCTGACGTTGTTCCAGGCGCGAACCAAGGTGGTATGACTGCCTTCGTCATTCAACTCCTCGACTGCTATTGCATTGCTGCTGCTTGTTGCTAGCTGTGTAGATCGCTCACTTCTTGTAGATACAGTACGCGACTACAGCGCTTACGATTTTGACAGCCAAGTATTTCAGACTCGAGTTTTATTAGACGAGAATAAAAACATGTCAGTTTTGTATGATCGATCGTTGGACAGGATACATATACAAAGTAGGCGTCACCCGGGCACGATAGGGTCACATGCCGGGATCGGAATCCATCCACACATGACACCTCCCCGCACGGTGTGGAAATCCCAACGCCGCCGGTCAATTTTCTGATTGACCATGGTTCGCATGTTGAGCCAACTCCACCTCGGGAGGATATAGGGTCCCATCCCCGGTCCAGAGGTCGTTCAACATCTCTAAACTTCCTTCAACCGGGAAAGCAAACCGAGCTTTCTGGGGTCGACACCACCCTGCACGGTGAGAAAACCCCAATCCCGTTGGCTAATGGCTGATTGGTTCGAGCTCCATAGCGCCGTCCTAGGTGGATAGAGGCCCATCAATGGGGGGCATTTCCGTCGCACACGGGGAATA
Organism: Undaria pinnatifida; assembly: GCA_012845835.1. Classification (NCBI taxonomy): domain Eukaryota; class Phaeophyceae; order Laminariales; family Alariaceae; genus Undaria; species Undaria pinnatifida. Next base: position 620,833 of record JABAKD010000029.1, read on the forward strand.
TAGGGTTCCATCCTCGGTTCATGAATCCCCCGAATCTCTACTGCTCCAAAAACGCGGGAACAATAACGATGACCTCCCGTGTCGACACCACTCCGCACGACGTGGAACCCCAACCATATTCGTTCACCGCTGATTGGCTGGAGCTCGGACATAATGGCAACGCCACCATGGGAGCATTTTTAGTCCTGTGCCCGTTTCAAAAACCCTGACAAACCGGGGACGATATCCGATTTCTCCCCCGGGTCGACACAACCCCGCACGATGGTGCGACAGTCATCACTTATTCACATTGGCTTATCGTTGAATGGCTGTGCAGCTCGTAGTGCCAGAGACACCCGGGGAGGAGATAGACCAGCAAACGGGCGAGGGGGGTTTCGACGCACCCGATGAGGATAGGGCCCCATCGCCGTCCCAGAAATCCTTCTATAACCCATCAACTCCAACAAATCGGGGACGAAAACCGACTTCTCCCGACTCGACACCACACCGCACGGTGTGAAAGCCTTAGCTAGCTGAGGTTCGTATACAACGCCAGCACCACAGAACAGGGTCCAACCCCAGTTCAGAAATGCTTCAAGTTATTTTCAACTAGAAAAAAATGGGGCAACTCGCGCTACTGCTGAATTTTTATTTGTATACCCCATCCCCGCCGTACGCGGACATTTCATTTGGCCCCTTGCCTCGATACCACCCCGCACTGTGTAGCCCAATCTTCGATTGATCGGCTCGGCCGGGGTTCGTGGATAGAGGAAACCACCACTCACTAAGAAGTTCAGCAAGTTCAATGACCATCATCTCATACTGGCCTGTGATTAGAGAAGTTGTACATAGACCAATTGCATAATATACAGCAGTCGGTCCAGATCGAGTCGTTCGGTGCAGCTTGCTTGGGTATCGTATTATTACAGTCAACAGTAATACACTTCACTTCTTTTCGTTTTTCCATCCCATTTATCGTGATGCTCGCACTACTCTCGCCCTCCCAGTAGTATAACTTAGATCCGGGGTCATATAGCGGGCTCCCCTCCCCCCTCCTCACTACGGTACGTGCCTTCATTTTCATCGCGAGAAGAATTTAGCAATTTTTTCCCCTCGGCGATTCGCGTCGACTTGTACCTACCCACCCTGCTAGGCAATTTCAGCGGTTAGTTGATCCTTTTTTTCTCATTTATTTCTGCAAATAAATAAAGTCAACAAAGCAATAAATAAATAAAGTCAACGAAGCTCACAACGCGGTGGTTATTTAACTCAAGGACCAACGCAAGTTTTAACAGTGGTATTCGAGTGTAACCCCACTATTAATAAACCACGGAGGCGACCGGCTCTATATCACTCACTGCCCCGGTGGCGTATCAGGTTATGCTCGAGCCTGGTTATAGGTCAATTTCGTGAGTTCGAATCCCCCCGAGTGCGCACTCGTACAATTTTTCGTGGGACCTTTTCTTGTGCACTAATTGACTTGCGGAAAGCGCAAGAGCGTGAGTTAGCAACACTCGATGAAAAATCGACGATCAGTGGGTGCTGAACCCTATGCGCAAAAAAAAAGTCAATAACCGGGGGGGGGGAAGGGACGACACCTGCCTGTGATCATGGCTTGTCCAGAAGCTGGAAAGTAGAAGCGTGCCAAAAAAAAAAACACTCTAGAAGAGATGATCAGTCAGCAATCAGCAGCAAGGAGCACGTCAAGTACGAAGCAACACAAACTTATTTGTCAGTTACGTACCAAAACGACCGCTTACATTTGGCCGGCAAACGACTACAGCAACGAAGTCAGGGACCACAGCAACAACAAAGAACACCGCCTGTATTTCTCCAAAGAGTCTTCTCGGGGGAAAAAAAACACCAAAAACGATGTGATACCGGGACAAATGCATGCGACTGACAGTTTTCTTCTTTGGATACTGTCTACTTACTACGACCTTCGCGTGGCGCAGCTTAACAACAGGAGGGACGATTATTTTCCTCCCTGTTTTTTGTGTCGAAAATGTATTCCCTGTTTTTTGGTACACCCTCCCCCCCATGCCAAAAAATATGTCACAGAAAAAAAGCATGTTGTGTGTACTACAGCATCGCTGTGTGTGTGGTGTTGCTCGTACGTACCTAAATTACTTGCACGAGAGTACAAACCATGCCGATTTGCCCGAACTCGTATAATACCACACTCTCGAGGCCGCGGGGACGCAGCCACTCGCACTGCTGCTGTGTGGCTTTTTCTGGGGTAGTAGTCATGATCACTACCACCTCCTCCTCGTTTTAGTCATGCGTCCGCTTGCCACGTCTATATCCATAAATGTACGTGTACCTACCGAAATTCAATAAATAAATGCACTGCTACTATGATACCTACCGCAGTACCATGGGGATTTTTTTTTCAGTAAATATTGTTTGTTTTGGGACCAAATATGACGCTTATTTGGAAATGATGTCGTGCCAAGTTTTATTTTATTACCCTCTCCATACATCAAGATCCGAACAATAACTGGAGAGTACCGTTCAAAATACATTTTTTTTGCGTGCTTCTCGCTTGTCTCGCTCAGCATCCATCCGCGTTCACGTCGAGGTGCAGAACGGATTGACCAGCAACAACAACAACAACAACAACAACAGTCAGTAGCCAACGCAATTCTTGCAACCACACAACAGAGCGTTCGGAACACCACTACCTTGAGAATCACACCTACCTTCAAAAGTGCAGCCACGTCTTGTTTGTGGGGATAAATATACATGGAATTAGTGTGGGATATTTTTATGCGGTCCTGAAAGATGGATCGTTGATCGTGGACCACACAGTGTATATCGAACGACTCTTTGGAGCGGCGACGTAAAAGACTGACAAAACATTGCTTCTCGTACTACTGCGGTTTTATAAAAGCGACCACTCCATTCGTTGTGTTTTTTTTTTTTTTTTTTTTTGGTCTGGCCTGTTTTGTTGTGTTCCCGTACCCGGTACGCTAGCGTTCCACTTGCTTTATACTGTTGATTTATTGCGATTGTTTGGTTTACTCTGTCTCACAGTCTGTGACCACATAATAATACCTAGTAATTTGTATCTCTCTAGGATGAAGAATCGGCACGGACACTGGGTGTAATGATGTTGGGTAGGGAACGGCCCCCCTCGAAGACAACGAACGGTCGAACAAAGGTATTTAACCTTGAAATCCGATATCGAAAAGCAACGACACAGCAGTCGTACGACCATAGGCCAAACGCTTCGAGGCGTGACCATGAAATAAGTGCGGTGGGGACGAAATAACAAGCAAAAATTTGGAAATGATGACAACTTGGAAATAAAGGTTTTCCCATAAGCATTTTTCGCTCAAGCTCTGCATATGCCAAGATCCACGAACAGCTCGGGCGTATACCGCCTAAAATACCAAAAATTGCGCACTTGTCGCTTGTCTCGCTCAGCCCACGTACCCGATCCCGGCCAGGTGCGGAACGGATACGGCAGGGCGAGGGGCGTTTGAGCCGCCCTCCGAGGACGGCCCTTGAACGAAGCTACTTGACCGAGAATTCCAGTTCCGAGAATCGCATACTGAGGCCGAGCCGGAAAGAAACTCCTGACCGAATCCCCCCCCCCAAAAGAATGATCATATACGTATATATATGATTTGAAGCACACATTTTCATACCTGGTAAATATTTCGTATGGTCTGTGCGAGTGGTCTGAGAAACGCCTCCGAATCGCGCATTTTTTGTTCACCGCAGTGAATGAGCCAATCAGTACGTTGTTTAGGATCTGTTAAAAACATATCAAGCTCAGGGAAGCATGTTCTAGATCATGTAGCTCATACGGCTCTCACCCGGAAGCATGATCTATAGGCCACGGAGATCATTATTGACTAGTGGTCTGTCTGCTCTGAGAGACACAAACCATGTAGATTATCAGGGATATCATCTGTCTGACGTGTGAAAAAAAATAGGGCTAGTACTTCACGGGGCGGGCGGGATGTAGGATGGTGGCCGTTTGGGTCATAGCCATCTGTTTGGCACCAAAAACTACCGCATAAAGGGGTTGTGAATAGCATCGCCGCAACGTACAACATACTCCAACACGCTCAGAACTACACCGTACATAAAAAATTTGATTCTGACTTCCGTGAAGATTTTTCCACTTGCCTCAACAACCAAACGTCGAAACCAATGTGGAGTGAGGACCCAAGAAGGTCGAAAGTGAAAGGAGCGACGATTCATGTTCGTTTCTTGAAAGGTCAATAAGTATTCGGGTACTCCGAGTATAAAGCTGTTTTGGTTCTACCGACACGCCGTCAGAAAAGTATGAAGGCAATCTCTCCCGCTGCCTTTACACTGTGAAAACTTGCGTCATCGACCGAACACAAGCGTGGCCTAGTGCGAGACACGCGCCGACGCGCGCAGATACTGCCCTCGGCGGCAGAACGCCTGGCAACGATTCGGAACGAAGCCATTCGAAAACGAGCAAGCTCACCTTCAAGCCAGCAGCCTCTTCGCCACCCCCCTCCTCCCCTCCCCCACCGCCTCCTTGGAGGAGCTGCTGCCTAAGCTTCTCGATTTCCTCCTTAAGCTCCCTTATGACCTTCTCGTTGATGTCCTCGTTGCACTTAATGGAGTTCTGGATGCTCTTCGCTCGGTGAGCATACCTGTTGCCATTCGGCGCGAACGCATTTTTTCAGGGGGGGGAAGGGAAACTCCATTTTTTTCTTCTGGGTTTTTGGGGCATTATATGGCTGCAGTCTTTTACCAACCCACACACAGAAAACATGCAATCAAAATACAAACTTAGAGCAACTTCGAGCCCAGCCTCCATAGCATCCGGCGCAAGGATCTAGGCTTTCTTTCGCTGATGAGCACCACTTGTTATGATCCATCTTTCGTAGCATTCCCCATACATCGAACCTTTATCTTTTATTGGGTTTGTTTTTTTTAATCCGTAGGCCTACCCTACAGGCGCACTTCTCATGTGGCTTTGATTCCGATGCATGCTACTAGTAGTGCCGTAGGGGTTCACGTCGTTGTTCCGAAGATCCTAACCTCATGCGATGCGATGGACACACCCATCCCAAAAATGAAAGTGGAAACCCCCTTGAAAAACAAAATCAAAACATGAAGGGTATCCCGAATTATGCGGTAAAGCACAAACTGAAATGCCACAAAAGATTTTGAGCGGTTCTTCGGTTGGAGAATGACCCCCGTTGAGTCCGAAATATGTTCGCAAAAAAACTGTTAGCTGTACTGCAGCACAAGTCGCCGCGATTAACTATGCCTCTGATGATTCTCAGTATATATCTTCCCGGGATATCTACGTACCGGCTACGGCGTTTTTTCCGGCAAGTCTTGCCTCAAAATTCCCAGAGACTTTATATCTATAACTACGCTGTCATTTCCCCCCAAATCTCGCCTCAAGATCCTCAGAGACAATATTCACCAGCTATCTTACTACTTACCGCGACGTCTTACCTCAAGGCTCCCGGCGACTGTTTCTGAAGGCTATAGTGTTCGTTCCTACCAAATCTTGCCTCAAGATTCTCAAATACGACGTGAATCCGAAATCTTGTTTTTTTGCCATTACGCGTTGTCACAACGTTCCCAGAGACTACGTATGTCGGTCGTCTTGTTTTTTGCCACTAAACATTGCCCCAACGTTCACAGATACAACGTGCATATAGATATCGGCTATCTTTCCATTTGACTCCAAATCTTGCCTCAAAATCTCCGGAGACTTACATTTATCGGATTTCTTGTTTTGTCGCCGAATGTTGTCTCAACATTCGCAGATTCTGTATCTATCGGTTTCCGTTTTATTTGCAGCGAATACCGCCTCAAGATTCCTACTGTGGCGTCTCTTTCAACTACCTCCGGCATTCAAGGCAGCATTAAAACCATTATGCCAAGGCTGGCGAGTGGATCGTTCGTCAACAACCGGTGCAATGGATCAACTGCCCCTACCGGTTGCCGCGCCCCGCTATATCTTGCGGCTAACTTTCCTATGCTGCGAAATCTTGCCTCAATGATATCCTCAGAAATTGTATCTATCGGCTACCTTATCATTTGTAACGAGATCTTGCCTTAATGTTCCCAATGTTTCCTCGAAGTTGTAGTCGGCGGGGGAGATGGCCGCCAGCATAAGAGTTTGAGCGTTCCCACCCAGCGATTCCTGCAGAAATTAGAAATCCGAACCGGACCGAGCCAAACCAAACGGCGAGCAAACGTTTCCACGCCGCAGTCATTCAAGTGGGTTCAGCAAAAGGATACACGCCGTGATCATTGCATTGGGTTTAGCAAACTATTGCCACCGCTGCAATTATTGCCATTTCATTGGGTATAGTCTACATAGCTAACAACGTTTTCTGGCACCTGCAACCAGTTTGGTGGGTTGATCAAAAGTTATCACGACATAAACCTTGTTACTATCGGTTGAGCGAAAGTTTCCACGCCGTGCGAGTAGTCCTTTCGCTGGGGTGGGAACGGTCGGCGGAAATCCCTGTCGTTTCTATATAAATTAATGCGGGAATGTACGGCGCAGTTGCTCCGTTCGCAGGGGGGCGGGATCATCGTGGGGATTGGGCTTTGGATAGAGCACTTCCCGTTTTTCGAACGCCACATACCCCTCACGTGGGACAATTTGGGCACATCTGCATCTATAGTGCCCGTCCCCTCACAAGAAACCCGGATATGCAGTTTAGGCTAGAATTCTTATTTGAGAAATATTGTGTCCTACATTAACTGCAGTATATCAGCTACATTCAGAGATCTATTTGTGAGCAGGAGTAAGTGGACACAACAAGAGGAAATCATCTACAACAAAAGCGAAGCATCTCCAACTTTATGTCGCCTTTTCAGTCGCCCTTGTCGTGTGTGGCGACTGACTGTGGCCGTGTCGGGCTCCATGTTGGGTAGACAATGGCAATCCCTATTCTCGATTATTTTTAAGCTAAAACACAAAACGTGTGTGTTTTATTGCTTTTTCCCAGCTGGCATGTTTGATATTTTGCCCTGCTAGCAATGGATCTCCGTGATCAACATTTATTATTTCCCCTCAATTGTCAGGCTACGCTTCTTGTGGGGCTTTCTCTTTTGTTATGAGAGGGGCGGCGGTGTGTTCAGGGGTGCACGTATGTTACCGGTCCTAAATCGCGAACGGTTCGCGAGGTTATGTTCTCGATCAAATAATGGGCTCTCGAAAATAAGTTGCAATTATTGATGGTTTCGTAAATAGAAATGCGTCCGTCTATATGTTGGAACGGCCCTTGATCCTGCTGTGAGCCATCCCACGGTAGGGTTGCAGCATGATCGATCAGTCCCAGAGCTCCTCACATGAGGAACTCAACATCTCACCCGATACTGCATGATTTCGAAGGAGCATTCGGTCGAACAACCCGACCATGTTTCTATGCCTTGGTCCAAAAATAAAGTGTACTCGTCAAATTACTTCATTGACCGGCAGTTGCTCACATACATGAGGAACTCAATCGCCCAGGGAGTTTATGGCGCAATCCTACAACTTCAACCCCTACCGTGGGATGACTCTTGTTTCCGGTGGGGCTCTCTCTATTTCTTACGAGAGCGCCTGTAATGTCGAGACGTGCAGCTGCAAACGAATAACGCGATTAATGCATGTCGCACAGGTACAGTACCGCACCTTGAGCAGCGAACGCGAGACGTACACTTTTTTCGCATGGTACCAGACCAAGTGTGGATATTTTGTGAGGGTGAAGGGAGCCAGCAACCACAAAAGCTTTTCTGTTCTTTGAGCGCTACTCTCAAGCAAGCTTGCTCGGTCCAGTCTCGATATCGTCTCCTGAAGGTATCGTCTCCCCCCAAGGTGGAAAGTTATCGTCTCTCTTCAAGGTGAAAGGTTAGTTGTTGTCTTTCAATTTGTACAATCACTTCGCGCATAATACACGTTTTGGCGTAGTCGGAAGGCCAACACCATAGCAACAGCAACATCATAGGCATAGAAGTAAAGAAGTGCTATCTATCGCAGCAGCCGTCACCTGGAGTAGCCTCGTGAGAGTGGAGTCTCGGTAGGGGATGTGCCCGCTTCGCCCCTCGGAGAGGGCCGTAATCACGTTCCCTAGCGCCAAGAGAGATCTGTGCCATGCGAACAGATGAAGAGGGGTCGGTAAAAAAAAAAAAAAAAACGCTCGCTTTCCGCCGGAGTTGTGTGTCGTTAATAAAAAGAAGATTGACTAAAAAAACAAAATGCGTTTTCGTAGCAGGTCTTTTCATTAAAAAAAAATGAGGACCGGTCAAACAAGACACGTTTCTCCGTTGTGTCGTCGGAAACGAGGATCTGCGTAAAAAAACGTTCGCGTTTCCGCCGGAGTTGTGTCGCCAAGAAAAAAAATCTAAAGAGGATCGACCAAATAGGACGCGTTTTCGTCGGTTTTCTTTCATAAACAAAAATGAGGATCGGGCTAGCACAAGGCTTGCTTCCACCAGGGTTGTGTTTCCAAATAATAACAGGATTGACGAAACAAGACGAGTTTTTTGCCGGAGTTGGTTCATTACAGAAAAGGGGGCGATGTACAACCAAGGCGTGTTTCTGTCGGAGGTGTGCCATCAAGAATAGCGGATCGGCCCAAAAACAAGGCGCTTTTTTGCCGTCCCTGTGTACATAACTATAACAGGATCGGGCAGAACATCGTGCGCGTTTCCCGCCAGACTCGTGTTGTAAAAAAAGACGAATCGGTCAAACATGGCGCTTTCTCACCGTCGCTGTATCTCCAAGAAAACAGGACCGGTCAAAAGCAGGGCGTGTTGCCGTCGGGGGTGCGTAAAAACAAAAAGGAGGATCGGCGATACAAGGCGCGTTTTCGCCGAAGTTTTCCCATCCCGAAAGTAAAGGACGGGGCCAAAACCAAGGCGCGTTCCCGCCGAATTTGTTTCATGAAAAAAAGAGGATGGGCCAAAACCCAAGGCGCGTTTCCGCTGGAGCTGTTTCGCCACAACGAAGATGATGGGCAACAGTAAGCAGGGTCCATTCCCACCGACGTTGTGTGGTAAAAAGTCGAGGTTCCGCCAAACAAGGCCCGTTTTCGCAAGAGCTGTGTAGCCAAAGGCAGGCACCCTTTACACCATAGTGGGGTAGAGGAGCCCCTTTTTTCTTCTGAGGGCGGTTGCTTAAGGAGCTCTCTCCATACCCCGCCCACAAACTTCCGTCGAGTAACGCTGAGTAACTTGAAAGGGCAACCCCATTAAGAAACCGTCCACTATCCCATGGCCTTGGTATACCTACTAATACATGTAATACATGTACCAAAAAACATTCTTACCCAAAATGCGCTTCCTCTGCCGTAGATCGCGCCAGGCATTGCTCATTGCCATCACTACCATTATTGCTCATTGGTCATTGGTCATTGGTCATTACCATCATTGCTCATTATCATCATTGCTCATTGCTCATTGCCATCATTACCATCACTGCTCATTGCTCATTGCTCATTGCTCATTGCTCATTGCTCATTGCTCATTATCATCATTCTCATTGCTCATTACCGTCATTGCTGATAGCTCATTGCTCATTATCATCATTGCTCATTGCTCATTACCATCATTGCTCATTGCGCATTGCTCATTGCTCTTTGCTCATTGCTCATTGCTCATTGCTCATTGCTCATTGCTCATTGCTCATTGCTAATTGTACCATGCACGGCAAACGATACCTCTCCATGAACTTGTACGGCAAAATAATGCGGCGAAAGCTGCTGTGGTCCAGGATAGTGCTACCGTCGAAGCCTTGCTGGATCGCGAGACGATAAGCAGTATGGTGTTGGTTGTTTCTCAGGCACCGGAAGATGGGTTGCATATAAAAAAAACACGGAAGAAAGTCTTGCGTATCGACCGTGGTGCCCCTTGGCCGTGCGGGAACCTGAGCTGTAACCCTACGCCCTTAACAGAAACCCCGATCCATCATGTTTTCAACCTCTATACTCTTCGACTATTAATAAGGCGAATAGTAACGCTGGAGGCTATCAAGCAGTAACGCCTGGAGGCTATCAAGGGAATGAACTAATGACAACACTAAAAAAAGAACATCACTGGGGGTTACGAATGAAATTATAACAATATCGAGCGTTCACATAGCGCTCTATTCATAGAAAGCAAGTACAAACGCCCGCAAATGCAAGTGCTCAAAGGTGGTAGATATAAGCAGCAGTGTGGAGATGAAATCATTAATGGTAATTCACCCAAGACTTTTCCAACCATATTTTTACCTTCAAGGCAGATGATATCAACCACACCACCGTGAGGTTTTACTCACTTGTTGATGCTGGAGCCCTCCTTCAAGGTCGACCCGGTAGCACCCGTTTTCTTTGATCGTTCCGACCCGGCAAGATCCACCAGGTTTAGCTTGGAGTTGAGGCTGGTCTCACGGGTCACTCCATCGCCCAAATCCTCCGTCGTCTTTTTCTCCACCTGCAGTAAGCATAGGACACTCATTTGATAAGAAACAAAAAAGAAACTGACCAAGTCCAGGTTTCTTATTTGGGAGTTTCTTACTTTGAGAGAGGGCGTTTTCTATACTAACTTCAGTATAACGTCACCTGTATTTCGTGTAATAAGAAATTGACGCAGGTTGGGTTTATTATTTTCCAGAGGGTGCGGTCTACACTAACTTCAGTATAACGACTCCCGGATTTCTTATAAGCGACAGAAAGAATTACCCAGGCTGGGTTTCTCGTTTTTTTTGGGAAGGGTGCGTTTCACACTAACTTCAGTATAAAGGTTCCAGTTTTGTTGCGTTCCTGTAAATGTCAGCCTGCCTTTCTTAGTACCCTGTACATTATTGAGTGTCCTGTTCTGCAGTACTAGTGGCGGTAGTACCACCACCACCACCACCACCACCATGACTACCGCGACCAGCAGCAAGCAGCAACAGCAAGCAGCAACCGCAGCGACAACAGCGGCGGCGGCGGCGGCAGCAGCAGCAGCAGCAGCAGCAGCAGCAGCAGCAGCAGCAGCAGCAGCAGCAGCAGCACGTTGTACACGATACGAGTGTCGGAACGAAGGATCGAAGTGGATCGAAGCCACCCGTGGTGCACGTTGGCGGGTGGCAGCGGTAACGAAGACACCCTGCCGCACCAAGCTAGAAAGTGTAGCTCGAAAGTGTAGCTCGAAAGTGTAGCCCGAGTGACCGCCCCCCCGTAGTGATATTCCATTCTGCACCGGTTCAATACCGGCTTAATGGGGTGAACCAGCGGTGATTATTTACGAGTTTTCTCATGGGTAGTGGGCATGATTCGCCGTTTGACGCAAGCAGAGATCGTTGACGAATTGTCTACTAGGCAATGGATATCCTACCGTTTGAGTGGATGCTGTGACCACGCGTTAATAGTGAGGCAGCTGTGGCAATACGTTAATGGTGGCAATGCACTAATGGTGACAACAACTTTATGGTGAAGACGATGCGGTAGTACCTTAATGGTGACAGTACCTCCACGGTGAAGAAGCTGCGACAGTACCTTAACGGTGACAATGTTCAACACCTTAATGGCGCAATACCTTATTGGCGACAATATCTTACTGATGACACTACATTACCTTGATGGCGACATTGCCTTAATGGTGACAACCTTAGCTGTGACATTGGTGACAATGCCTTTGAGATGAGAATACCTCAGCGGCGCAACACCTCAAAGGTGACGATACCTTGAAAGGTGGCGACACATCAATGGTGGCAATGCCTTTGTGGGGGCAATACCTTAATGGTGACAACACCTTAATGGCGGCAATACCATGGTGATGACAATATTACCTCAATGGTGACAAGAACTCAACGGCGACAATACCTCAATGGCGACAATTAATTACCTTCATGGTGAAATATGCTGTAATGATGGCAATACCTTAATGGTGAAGCAGCTGTGGCTTCTGCTACTCCTCTCGTTCATGTTGGTGCTCGCCACCTTTCTCACGGCTCCTCCTTGTTCGATCAGTGTCAGCACATCTGTGTCGCTCTTCACCACCAGTTCGCACAACCTGAAAAATGGCCAATGAACAATTCAACACCAGCGCAGGTCGTGAACATTACCATCTAAATAATCTAGATCATCTAGGTCATCTAGATCACATATACCTGGTAGTTCATATAGGTAATATATATTGATAATCTAGATCATAGAGATAATCTAGATAATCTAGATCATCTAGATCATCTAGATCATATATATATTATATAGATAATATGGATCATATAGATAATATAGAGAACACAGATCGTATTGATCATATAGATAATATACATCGTAGATATTCTAGATAATTTAGATCATATAGAAATCATATAAATCATATAGATCATATAGATCATACTGACCAAATAGATCATATCATAGGTCATATAGATCATATGGATCACATAGATCATAAAGATCATACAGACCATAAATATCAAATAGATCATGCAGATCATATAGATCATGGACAGTAAATGCTGTATCTGCCGCTCTGAGATGCTGTGCAGCATCCGAACATAATTATGTTTTAGGGCGGGGCGGAGGGTGTGGGGTGACATTTAATGGATTACGCCAGAGGGAGACGGTACAGAAAGTACATATCCAAGCTTGAAAACGCTTTACTAGATGATGCAGATCGTACGGCTCCCACCCGGTAACATGAACTAGACCATACAGATCTTCTTTCCCCCGAAGATCTAGATAATCAAATGGAGATCGGTGATCTGCCCGACGCGTTTAACATTCGCAATGGAAACCGCTCGGTTGGCGTAAGAGCAGTGTTTCGAAACTTAAAAGTACTCTTCCTAGGTCCCCAGGAGTTGAAACCGATGGAAAATGAAACGTCCGTCGACCTGCTATCCCGCCGTTTCGCGTTGGGAGAGTTTTAAAAGGAATTCGCTCGGGAAGGTAATCGGCTGATCTTATCTTCAGGGGCATGAATACCTTGTAGTCAAACGGACTGTTCCGGGGGAACATAGAAAATCAAGACCTAAAAGTGGCAGGTAAAAGATAGGAGAAACTGTATTTTTTTGTGTTCCTTCAAAAAGCTTCACAGTAGCAGCACCAATGCGACTCACAAGAGGCGACCGTCGTTGCTGGCGTAGCGACTTGGTGCTGCAGCACTTGAGGAGGTGACCCATACCTAGTACATCCGTGGCTCCTCACTAATGTGGTACCGTTACCAGGTGACAACACCCGCTTTTTATACCCATTGTCCCCTTTTGCATGGCTTCGAGGTGGTAAGTGGTGATGCACGAAGCTTAATCAGTTGTTTAGCGATCACCGGCTAAGGCCCCAAGCTTTGGCGCTAAACGCCTGCTTCAAAAGGGTCGGGGTCGCGCAGGTATTAACACTGTTGATGATGGGCCTTTTTGTTTTAATATATTCTACTCGCACAGCTGTGTCTCTTCTTTAGCCCCCCCCGTAGGCGCCTGCTGCTCGTGGCGACACTATCTCCACCCAAGCTCATCGAAACGACTAAAATGCTGGGCGCCTGTAACTTGTGCAGGCAGTAGATAGACCACCGGCCGGGCGCTGGCGCAAAGCTCGGTGGCCAGCTGTCACGCACAGCATGTCGCGACCCATTCGGAGGAACTACAGATTCTCAACCGCCAACTTGAAGCTGAGGGACACAAAACAGGTTTCGTAAGCGCTTGGAGCACACAACATACTTTCTTAAATTACTGTCACAACGTTCCGTGGTCGCTTTAGTTCGTACCGGAATACTAGTAAAAGCATAGTTTGGGATCAGTGTGGCCTCTCGCCCAGTACTACTACCCCCGCATTGAATCGTCATTGATCAACTCGGCACCTCGTCGAAGAGAGTAGTAACCTCGATAACATGAAAAAATGCAAAATGAGCACTAGCAAAACAAGATAAACGCTAGGAACACGCACGAAATGAACGCTGCTAACAGTAGGAACACCAAGGTACGCATTTTGATCTAGGAGCACAAGACAAACTCTAGAAACACGAGACCTCAACTAGGAACACACAGGAATGCAACAAAAACGTCAGGAAAGCAAGATAAACACGACCAAATCCAAAATCAAGTCTAGGAACACTAAGTAAACACCACTACGGTAGTAGCGACACGATACAGTTCGGCGTTTTTCTTACCCGTCGACATAGATGCCCAGCTCGGGGTGCTCCCTGATCTTGAGGGTGACATCCTTCTTCGGGTTGAGAAGGTCATGCACCACCTCGTTGTAGATCTCGAGATAGCTCACGGTTACCATGCACTTGGTGGTGTCTGTCGTCAGCTCCTGCTAACGTTAATGCCGGCAAGCCCAAAGAAGAAAAACGATTAAAGAGCAATAAGTAGTACGTGCACACATCCAACTACTGACAGTACACACGCAACAAGACAATACTACGTTAGTGTAGGGTACGATAACCCCATTTTCGTTTCTAGCAGCGCAACAAACAATTTCGATTTCGGCTTCGACCCAGGCGGATTTCACGAAATCCTTAAACGCGAACACTTGTGACCGGCAAAAACAAAAAAAAAACGGCAGTAAGTCGAGAAAGCCAGGCCCCGAGCGGGCGAAATGAAAGCCTTAACCCCCGCCCCCCCCTCTGACTGTGACAGAGACAACTTGGGTACAGTACTCTCGACAGTATTCTAGACAATAACGAGAGATCGTTTGCCATCCTAGAATATAGACGGTGGCCACAAAGTCTGGAAGGACATAAGACAATCTGAAAAGTACTTCATGTAATTTATGGAAAAAACGTAATGGGCGCCCATATGTTGGACGTGCCTCTATTAAGAGTAGAAACGGTGCTCCGTCTCGAAATATTTGCGCGTTCAATGGCGAAGTGATTAACGCCAGCGAAAAACAATTTCGTCCCCCCCGCCCCCCCCGGAGGGTCTATGGTCATACGACTACCGCCACGCATGAATATCGAGAGCACCCTCCCTTCCCTTGCTTTTTAATATCAAGTGGTACCAGGTACCAGGTATGCAAAACATTAAGTGTGTCTCTACGCGCGCTGCGGCCACCTCCTGGTTATCCCCACCCCTGGGACCTGCCTGGAAGGGCAAAACATGTCAGTTCTCTGGACTTGCGGGATCACCCCCCTCGTTGTAACCACCCCCCTCTGCTGCCTGGGTGGGCGTGCCAAATGTGCCTAAAACCAACGTCCATCGTGCTGCTCTCCCCACCCACTACTACCGCAATGTAGGGGATAGATGGTACAGATGGTATATATGGTACAGATGGTATATATGGTACAGATGGTATATATGCTATATGTGGGATAGATGGTGACCATGGACACAGACGGTCAAACAGGAAGGTGACAAGCAAAGCAAACAACCTATTATGTATTGTATGGGAGAAACGTACTGGGTGCCCAAACGTTGGAGGTTGATTCTACCAGGAGTAGGAACGGTGCTCGGTCTCGAAAAGGATGCTGCGTGATCAATAATCAAATGACCGAACGCAAGCAGCAAAAAATAAGCACGCCCCCTCGCCCCCTTACGGTAGTCTTAGTCCCACCTGTACTTCCGAGAAAAGCTGCGAGTTGAGCCTGGGGATGATGCCGTCGGGCGTGTTTCCACCCATCATGGTGTGTGTCTTCCCGCTTCCCGTCTGTCCGTACGCAAAAATAGTGGCTGCATCCCAAACACCGAACAGGGGGGCATGGCGTTCGCAACATCGTAACATTTCATGGCCACCGTTGCCAACGATGAGAAGAGCGACACCGCGGACAAGAAGAAACGCAGAGAAGCAAACATTGGGGATGAAAAAATACGTCCAACTTCGGAAAACGTTTGGACTGAAATGGTGTGTGTTTGAAGATTTTTATCGCGGTCACGGTCGTGTACGATTGTTGCTGCGGGGACACAGGGTATTCCCTCCGTGAGGTTCTCGTATTGAGCAGGTCCTCGTCAGTTGCCGATGGACAGATAGGTGACAGTGGGGAGACAATAAGTACACATGCAATTTCGGCAGATTTTTGTTGTTGTTGCAATGGTGACGCGTGCTACGGTAGAGGTAACATTTGTTCGTCGGAAATGTTTTCTGGGTGACGGGGCTTCTTAACATAAAATGGTTGGAAATAGCCCATAATGTTTTGCATGATTTTCGTCGTTTGTCGACGCCGTGTCATATGGGATGTTTCATCCGGTATGATAGCAGTTTTTTTATTTTTGTTCTTGTCCAAATCAGGCTTTGGGTTAAGAAGGAGATGTGTTAACCTCCCCATTTGAGGAGTAGTATTAGAAAAAAAGGTAGAGCACCTCTACCGCAGCACTTGCTCTATACTATATTCAACATATAATGTATCGAAGCTTTATCGTTATGATGAAAACAGGCTCGAGGTGGTGGTAGGTGGTGGTGGTGGTAGGTGGTGGTGGCGGTGGTGGTGGCGGTGGCGGTGGCGGTGGTGGTGGTGGTGGTGGTGGTGGTTGCGGCCGTGGGTGGTGGGTAGAATTGGTGACCAAGGTAGGCGTGATTGTCTCGGCAAAAGTGCACCATTGTATCATGCGGGTAGATTCCAACACCCCGCTTACTCACGGTTTGGATAAGAGCGTGCCACTAACTGCGTTGATCGTGCCCGTTAGTTGATGGGACTTAAAATAGCTTGTCCGGTCTGACCGTACCGCGAGCGGATCTTCGCACGCAGAAAAAACGGTACTGTCGCAATACTGACGCCTACCACTGCGTTCGGCAGGGATACACACTTACGCGTGTGTTTTTAACGTAACTCAATTGAGGAGTTCTACACGGACCTCACCCGGCAACCGAAGTTGAGATCGGACAAAAATGCATCCTGATGAGCGATCCCACGGCCTATGGACACATACGTGCTACTATAGTAGTGCGGTGGAGGCGCACCTATTTTTTTCCGACATGAGGAGATATTTGAATCACCCTACAAAGCTGACTTTGATGAAAGTGAAAGCGATTTGGTGATGAGCAACCCCTTGGCCTAGGTATGAAACGAAGAATGTGGCAAAACAAACAAGGATGACGTTCCGACGAAGTTGAGTTAACGAGTCTCGTCAACCACAAATTATCTTAGCACAAAATTTCTACCGCTACCGAAGCGTAGGGAATGGGTTGGGGTAAAAGTAAAATAGTGTTGTACGGGTAATGGGTAGTTCTTTAGTCAAATTGGGAAACATTTGGGCCGAAAAGTGCTGCTTGTGCCCCTGTCGAAGGAAACGCGTCTACTGTACGAGTACTCGCGCCGTAATACTGTATGTAGCGTAATACGAGAGCGCGTGACAATAATATCCCCCCCCATCAGATCGGTATGTAGGTTCTAATCGTGATAGCTCTGCAGGGCCTTCTCAACGATCGGCGCGCCAAGTGTATCGCAATATTGTAACGCAACACCTCTGTACGGTAATACACTACCGCACCAGCAAAACATGTTGTTCGCGCTATGAAATGGAAAGTTCGTGGCATTTAAAGTCTCTTCTAATCAGAGGCCAATCATTTGCAGCAGGTCTACGGTTTACAGCAAGTGAGCCATTTACAGTAGACCATCACCATTGTAACCCTGCAGCGCCTTCTCAACGATCGGCGCGCCAAGGTCGAGGTGAACGCCCTCTTGTTTTGAATTCCAGTCGTATGCAAAGTCGTAGCTGAAAGCCTTCGGATCTCGCTTAGCCCCGCTAGACTCCGCGGACGGGTCAGTGATGCTTATTTGATTGCCTTCCACCTGCGACATCACCACCACGAAGCCACGACGAAAACACTCAACATTTTGCAGAAGCTGTTGGTTATATTACACTACACCCGCAAGCTAAAATGACGTACACTAACGAAAGCAGTTAACTGTTTGCGTCATGGCAATAGCATGCATTGCTGTTCAGAGGGGTTGCCATTTCGTGCAAGTAGCCACTTGTTGGCATCGTGACAAAAACGGTCGACACTGTCCCTTCCAAGCAAGAAGCGCCATGTTCGTGCTAGTACATGGCTTGTGATAGATGGTCGACAAGCATTACCACGCATTTTGCTGATCGTTCGCCCGTGTCCCCAGGTCAAAATCTTCCGGGGGGTGCTTTCAACGAGTTCGTTAGCGCCCAATAGGGTCAAGAGTGGCTCGTTTTCTTTATTCACTTTTGTGGCGTACATTCCGGATGTGTGCTTTCTTTACTAAACCGTCCCCTCTAAATACCCGTCGAGATACAGCACATATGTCCAGTGTCCGTGCAGGTTCTTCACCTTAGAGAGATACATTTGAGCGCTCCGTATACAGCATATGTACAGAGTATACTATAGAATGTGAAGAAATGACTTCACCTGATACAGTAACACCACCGTACGGAGGAGGTTACAAGTACCCCCTGCTAGTTTTGTCCTTACCGCGGCCGACGTGGCTGGATTTTATGTGATACTGCGGCGGAAACGTGTGTAATGGTCGTTGGGGAATACGTACGATTGGACTGTGGCCGTCTTTCCAGCGCGTCATAATTGAATTTGCGGCGGGCTGGAGCTCACGCTGATACCTTCCGTAGGCTCGTTTTCCCTCCTGTCCGTTTGACTGAAATAGGACGGGGTATCCCCCCTTTTGACCATTTCCCCACGTATGAGATAACATACGCTGCTGCCGTGTTTGGTTGTGGCACACATGGACTCACGGAAATAATGCGTATAATCCAACGACCCTTCCTTTCTGTGCAAAGCGGTACGAGACATCATACACCCTGCTGTTCTGTTTCGATACACAGCGCATACAAGTAACACTTGCGGAAAAGTGACCTGGCACCCCAGGCTTTTCTTTGGAGATCATGGGGCGACGTCGAACGGTCACTCCAAGGTTAAATGGCTCGCAGTCCGCCATCTCTATAGCTCAAGAAAACCAGCTACTGAATAACCCAACGATCCAACCCAACCCGACCCAACGACCCTTGCATTTCCGTTCAGAGTGGCACGTACAAGGTGTTACGCACACTCCTGTTTTGGTTCCGATGCATATCAACTGACGCCATGTACCAGGTATCATACCACAACGTCTGACCGGAGTGACAGACTATAGCACGAGGTATCGTGCGACGCACCCTATTGCTTCGTATCTAAAGGCGACATTTACCACATTGACTCACGGAAATAATGGCCTGGCATCCCAGCGCCTTTTCTTTGGAGCTCATCGGGCGACATCGGACGGCCACCCGAACGTTAGATGACTCGCCGTCCGCCATCGTTGTTGTAGCCTCAAGAGCACCGGCTACAGCAGGGTACCACCGGTGTTCCTGCAGGTGTGCCTTCCCTCCCTCTCTTTTGCTCACGCTTGGCGACGCTCCTTTTTGGCGACGCTGTTGTGGTCGGTGTCAGCCTATGACCTGCAGCCTACGGCAGTAACCCTTCCGTGATCGACACTCGAGATGCTGATGTATGTGTCGCTGTATGTCGTGTATGTATCGATATATGCGCGAGATTTTAGGCCGAACAAGTGGTCGCATAAACTGTACGAAAAGAAAAGATGAAATGACGAAAGGAATGCGTCAGCTTCCCCTCTCTTTCTCCGCAGTTCTTCTGTATCGGGGGGATTCATACGCGATGGTGGTAGCTTGCTATCATGCTGTGCTGAGCTCGCTTGAGGCAGGTCTAGATATGCACATGTTTTGTCGTTCATGTCGCTCACAATCTGCAATGTCATGTCCTTCATGTTGCAATTAAAAAAAAGTAACGGTAATTGGTATTTTCTGTTAATTCCACCGACCTGCCAAAAGCCTTCGCGATCTACGATGGAACTCCCGACGTACGAAATATGGGTCCACATTGGATGTACAGCGCAGCACAGCAGGATACATAGCGTGGTGGGTATCGACACACACGGGGAGATCGACAACGTGCTTTGCATTGCTGAGCAATGTCAAAGGATGACAAGTTCGAGACGTACTACAGCATTCTGGGAGTCAGGTGCACCGCCAGCAAGCACGAGATTTCCAAGTGAGCGAAAACAATAGCATATTATCACATCACACTGCAGCTGTACCCATCGTAGCAAACAGCACGCCGCTCGTTGTAGTGCCTTCTATGCATGCCATGTGCCTATACCCAGAGGGGCTTGCGTCTTGCGTGAGGAGTGAGCAGTGCCCAGCCTTGCTGGGTGCGCTCCTGTGCAGTGACACCTTCATTCCCGTATCGTATTGCTTCCTCATGCGCGACGGCACACTACAGCCTTGTACAAGCAGCAGGCGGTAACTGAGGAGTACAGCGGTAGTCGTACGTGCTGCTGCTCTCTGCTCCTGTCCTTTTCTTCACGTGCTGAGAACTCATAATAATGTTTTCCCACACTACCCGGAAAGATGACATTCCGGGTGGCTATCTCCACCGAAACTGACCCTCAGGGGACAGGCCGGGTCGACATACACACGCACCCGTATACAACGGCAGCTTGCGCTGCCGGGGTTGTAACGAAGACCACTGATAGGGACAGCTTACGCTATACCTACAATGGGACTCGAAGGGTGCGCCAGCTAGCGTTGGGCTGCGAAAGCAACTGAGTTAAATCGACACACGACGCGTATGAAAATACGCGGAAGTGTGGTGAGCTAAAGCTTTATTTTTCCCCATCCGCCGGAGGATAAAAAAAAAAAAGAACAAAAAAAATGTTTTCCCGTACTAAATATAAACAACAAAGGGGGTGCTATGATAGTCGTACCTGTTACTATTTTTGATAATCCAAGTCTATCTTCTGGCTGGTGGGCTGGTGAGGCTGCTAAAGGGTCAACCTTGCTTACGAGTTCGCGGGGGAAACCCCAGTTGCCATACCCGACACCCTGAGAAGTTGTCAAAAAAACAAAGACAAGAGGACCACTTGCGATCTGAGTAGGCCTTGCCTAACCTTCAAGGCCGCGAGGGATCATATTTGTCCCCCATCCCCGAGTTTCCGACTCACTCCAATCGCTAGATACCTTTTCGTTGCAGCCAATTACTCCGCGTTTTTAACGCACACCGCTTTTCGACCTTTGGCTGGCGGGTGCCAGCTAGAGCGGGCGTTGAAATTTAGCGTTGAATCCACGCCAGCTCGTGATTCTGTGCAGATTTGCCGTCTGCACTTCCTCGACGGAGGCCTACACCTCAACTTTGGCGTGCTGCCAAGGTCGAAATTGGTCGAAATTCGGAAGACACGAAGTGGGGCATGAAACAACCTCCGACTAAACGTGTGCACTTTTTGCGGACAGCTACAGCTATTAATAGCTGCTCACAGGCATAATCAGCCCGCGAAATCGATGCACGCTCCTAGTAGTGTGCGTGAGGGCGTCAGGTGAACCAAACAGCAATCCTAGGCAGTCAGAAACGACTCACGAGACGATTTTGTGAAATCAAAGCTGCCAGCAAGCATCACGAAAAACGTGAACATCGATGTTTTGGTTTATTTTGCGTCCGGGTAGGCACTACGAGGTATCATGGCAGCAACATGTACTGTACCTGGTATGGAGAAACGGCTTTCAGCAAACATTAGCCGGGTTTTCCGTTGATCTTTTGAAGCGCTAGAAATTCGTACCCGGAAACAGTGCGGACAGAGAAATTTCGTTCCCGTTCGGGGTAGTCGGTTGTTTGGCCCAGAAAAGAAAAAAAGGGCAAAAACACTTTGAATTTGTGCGTATTTTTGCATCAGTTTTGAAGCTCAAAACCTCGGGTCGTGCTTGTGAAAATTTCTCAACTCTATTTCCAAGTCGTGTGCATATTTGAGCGAAACGCCTACTCGCACCTGCACAACGAGACATTCCTCAGGAATCCCCCGCGGCCTTAAATGGCACAACAGCTGTTATCATGCTTGCATCCACTCCTTGCAACTGTCGCAGTGCTTGTATGCTACGAACTGCTTTTATTGCTCCACCTGTAACATGATACCAGGCACTGGTATAGCAACATCATTCGAGCGAGTAAGTATACCGAACACATCCTGTATACGATACGTCTCGCCTACCAGTATATGCTATTAATACTCTATAATCGAACTGTTCTGAGGTCAAGAGTTCTACGGACCACACATACACTTACAGCTATCAATAGTAGACGTGGATGTGGAGGCAATAAGCAGCGTGGACCCTCGGCGTGCTGGTATAAAGGCGTGCATATTGTTCTTCTAATGATGAACTTCATCGGTGTCTTTTTTTACCGCCGCACCTGGTGCTGTTTTTTTCTGATACTATGAATAATAGGGCGTACCGCAGGGTGTCTCTCACAGTGCATCCGGACAAGGGGGGCGACCCAGCGGCGTTCAGAAGACTGACCAAGGCGCATGACGTATTGACCGACCCGCTTCTTAGAGATCGGTGAGTTCAGCTCTTGCGTACGTACATATATATATTGGTATATTGGCGTGTGGTACCTTTGTTCTAGAGCTGTCATTTCTTCTGTATTCATTGCACTCATCAATTGAACTCATGAGGAGCTTGACCCCTGTAGATTTGCTTCCATGTTGTTTGTGGGGAAACAACTATTTGTAAATATTGTGGAATGCTTTTTTTGCAGCTGTTTAGCGTCGAGCTTCTGAGTCATCACATGCCGCACAAAGTAAACGGCAGCACACACGCGCGAAAGTTGAACAGGCAGGCAAGCGCAGCGGCAGTAGCAACGAACACAACACAGCAGCAACACCGTGCTTAAGCAAACATTCTATGAGAACCCCCCCCCCCCGAAAAAGCATCTCGTTATAAAATAACTCCAGTTTTGATGGTGCCGGCAGCTCTAATGTGGACCAGGTACAATCTCCTTCCAATCACCGCCGCGGCCGTTACGGTTTCTAATGTACATTCTCGTGCGCCAATAATATGTCCCGCGTTGCTCGATTTTTCAAGGTACGACAGGTATGGCGCTGCTCTTGAACCATCTCCAGGCGATCTCATCGGTGCCGGCACCGTAGGACGACTGGTGCCACTGTCGATGGCGGCGACCGGTGGCGCAATCTCTCAGTTTCTCTTGGTCGTGGGGGCCTGCAGCGCTCCCTTCTGGGGAGTGGGGTGTGCTGTTGCGGCCGGGGGCACCTGGCTCAAAGCACGAAGCTCGGGAGGTCGGGGCGACAGCGCGATCCCTGCGATACTGGGCGGGTTGTTTTTGGGAAATGCGGCGGGATTTTTTGTCGGATTTGGGGCCCGCGGGACTGTTCGGTTGCTGGCCCGACGACGAGACTGACGTATTTTCCAACTGAACCCACGCGTTGGGGGGATGTATTGTTGGAATTGAGTTAGATCATTTTTGCGTTATTGTTAGTTTGTACGTGGTGCCAGGTAGGGAGCTGCAGCGTCAATTTTTTCAAGGTTTTGGCAGAAGAAATCCTCCGAAGGAATCTGGAGAATATTGGAGACAGACTCTTGGATTTTTGCGCTGGATATTTTTTGTAGCCGCGTGAGGGTAATAAGGTTAGGTTGGTGCCTTTTTTATTTTCACGGGGGATGCCAACCATCTATGAAATTCATTCTAAAAACGACAGCTGGGAGTTCCAAGTATTTTTTTATTCACAGCATGTTTCGTAATGTTTGCTGTGGGTGCGTGCGGTATCCGGTGACGCTTGTCGTTGTCGTAAACGTCGAAGCTTGGTGTTGTGTGAGTATTGGAAGTCATCCGCCCGCACTCGAGTGTTCTTGTTGCCCTGATTGTTACACGTGTTCGCCACGCTGGAGCATCCCTCGGCACAGCGTTATTGAGAGGGAGAACGTGTCCGCTGCGGCTTTCCACGAGTCACGACTCGGCCTGTGGGTCGGTTGAGGAGGCTTTATTTTAAGTCGCGGGCCGAGTCGGGACAGGCCAGGAGGTGTTGGGTCGAGTCGGGCCGGGTGGGGTCAGGAGGTTTTCACATATCACGGGTCGGGCCGGGTCTCACCCTGACCCGACCCGACCCGTAAAAAGCCCTGTTTTTTTTTAAAAATCCATTTTGTCCCCTATCACCAGGGTTGTGCTGTTCCCTGCATGCTGTAGTATCCTGAGAGGTATTCTTCGACTCCAGGCTTCGACGCGGGTCGACGAGGGAAGAACGTGCTGTACCCTTCTCGCGATAAAACTGGAAGCGCGTACGGTGGTGGGGGGGGGGGGAAAGGGGGGAGAAGAACCTGCTTAAGTGACCCCGGATCTGAGTTACGACTAGGGAGAAGGAGAAAAAAACGTCGAAAATATTGGCAATTACTACAGGATCGATTCATCCCACCGTGGGGGTTCAACGAAAGATTCCGAGCTCATCTACATGAGCTCAATATCTCACCGAAGCGTGACTTCGAAGGCATTCAATCGCGGAACACCCGACACCAACAAATCCATGTGCTATTAATAGTCCTAAAAATATATACATATACTCGTGAAATTACTTGGTCAATGACTAACCGGGAGTTCCTCACTTGAGGAGCTCGATCGGACGGGTAAACTACTAGTTAGTCCAACAACTGCAACCCCTACCGTCCTCAACCCCAAATCGTCGGAAATAGGACAGATTTTTTTGGCGTGATTCTCGTTGTGTACCTAGACCATGGGAGTTTTTCATCCGGCAGCAGTTTCATTTTTCTCCAAATCAGATTTTGGGAGGGACATGTGTCTTAAGCCCCCAAATTGAGGAACCTCAGAAAAAAGACTGGTGCGTCTCTTATCGTTGCACGCGTCCGGGGTGGAGTGGCTCCATCGTCGAGCACACGATGATGCAGCCGGGGCGCCACTGATGTTGTGGGGCGAGTCCGAGCTGCAGTGGAAGGAGGCGACGACGACACCCACGCAGCGTATCTTTACCCGTACCTGCGTAACCGCTGCTGAGCGATCTTCCTGGACGCTTGATAAAATCGTGCTTATTGTGTTTTGGGTCGTTTTACAGGGAGGGGCCATGCGAGGGTTTATCACCTTCAAAATATCCGGCACCCTCTTACCGCTCACGCCGTACAGAAAGGTGAAGTTGTTCGAGCGAGATGGCCAACTGAGTATGCGCCGGTCAGGAGCTAGCAGGAGACCACCATCCCCGTTTTTTTCAAATTAAAAGCCGCAATGCAGCGCCGAGGGTATTCGTTGGCGCGGTGTTCCCCTGTGTACTGCTTCATTGCAAAGGTTGGACTTTCGTGTGAGGAGATCGCCAATTTCAGCAATGCCACAAACAGTATGGCTGACCGTTTAGAACAATAAATAGTATTAGCTGTGGGCTTGACTGTGAGCTCGTCCGCCAACCTGCCTGAAACTAAGATTTTCGGCTGCGTGCTATCGTACGTCGATCGCGTGATGTGCACTTCATTTTAGCTGTTTTTCAGGGTGCTGTTTGTGTTGGGTGGAGAGGAACCAGTATCCTGTTGACCTCCAGGGGGTCATGCATCTTCAAAGAGTACCACATTGACTACTACATGAGTACTACATGCGTAACAACGCGCGACCGGAGCATCATGCAGCTTGCAAAGATGATCAAGGGTGGGGTATTCGTAGGGCGGATGTTGTGATGATGTCATGATAGACCCCAATTTTCACTGCCGAATTTGAGTAACTCGCACCACTGACGGTTAATATGTACCTCGCGGGCAAAGATGCTTAGGGCGATTTTGTTTTGCGCAGCACACCTTACTCTTCCATTACGGATTCCTGCCGCCCAATTGAAAGAGCACGAAAGCAGACCAAGGCCACAAAGGTCTCAAGAGTGTTGACTTTTAAATTGATCGACCCCACACAGCTGGCGTATTTGAAACTGTGAGTAAAATAGGGCCAGCCCAGCGGATCTCTCACTGTGTCAGGCGGGTTATGTTTTCGCCACGCAACAATTCATTTGTCTTTTACGTTCCCGACCCAAGCGTTCATGACCGCGGAGCTCCATGTTTTCGTGTAGCTCAAGGGTGGCTCGCTTCGCATGTAACGCGTAGGACTCCCGTTGTGTTGTTAGAGCGAGTACGAGATTCGCCAGGTCCATTCATGGGCTCCTACACACTCCACCAAGAGCAGTGTCCAGTCAGGACGGAGCTCCAGGCTGATTGCGTACATCGGATAGGGTGGCTGTCTCGGGATGGCATCGACCGTTTACGTACATCATGTTTGAAAGCTGGGAGATAAGTGTATTGATCCTCGACGTACAGCATTATTGTAACCCTGTCAGAGGATGACATTGGTGACCATCGGCATACAGCATGATTGTAAGCTGCCTGAACGGCATCGACCATCGCTGTACAACATGCCTGAGAGAGTGGCAAAATATGGCATTGACCATCGCAATACAACACGTGTTTGGAAGCTGCCTCAGGTGGCATAGCCCACCGACCTGCAAGTAGTAGCCATGTACACAGGTATCAAGAGGGCTGTCCTGCCCGCCCACAAAATGCGCAGGACGGCAGTAAAATGGCTTGACCGTAAGCTGCCTTGCTAGCCGAAGAGAAACGCCTCGCTTTGTAGTGGGACCGCATAAATGACCGCGGAAAAAAAAAAGCCTGCACAGGCCTTGACCATTAACGTACACAAGCAGTACAACATTTGACTGCACGGACATCGATTTTCGACGCACAAGTCGTAGCGACCTCCAAATGTCTGCTCATGTTTTGGTACTCCTTCATCCGGGAGCAATACTTACGATCCTTCGCTTATGCTTTTCCTCCAGCAAAAATCCAGCTCTCACCATTGACAAGCAAACCTACCGCCAACCCTATTCGAGTGGTAATCCACTGCGCGTCCAAACGCAGCGTGTAGGAAGCGGGAAACACGTAACACCCGTGGGGTGGACGGAGGCGGAGGGGGGCTAGGCACGTAAAGGACCCGACGCACGCTTGGTGCCATCATACAGGCCGGTCGAAGTCACGTAATACAACAACCGATTTGCCTGAACCGTCCTACCCTTGCAACATTAACCCTTTTCAAAAACTGCACCCACCCATGTCTTCTTGGGAAAACCAAACTACTTGGAATCAGTGTGGGATCATTTGTGCAGCAAAAAAAAAAGGTTCAAGCCAACCCTCAGCTTTGGAATAGTACTTCCAAAAAGATTGGATGTTGGGGGGGGGGGGGCGAGACGGTCCTACGTTTGCCATGGCGTCCCTCTCTGCACGGAGCTATGCCCTGTAGCTTTTGCAACTAAAGAAAGTAGGAAAAACTTCCGTGCAGATGCCTAGTCAACACAAACAAAATACGGGCACTATCACCCCAAAAACACTCACATACAGGTAGTAGAGGCCTCCACTCTACTCCACATCGACACTGCCTAATTTTCGTCCAGCTTGGGTCAAAAACATGGTCCTCCGAGCCGCCCCAGAGCTAAAATTGAAGGCTTAACTTTTCGTCCAGTTCGGGTCTTAAGAAGGTTGTCCTACGAGACCCGTTAGAGCTAATTTTGCACACCGACACAGCGAAATTTCCGTTCCGTTGGGGTGGAGAACATGCCCCTCCTAGACCCCCCCCCGAACCAAAAATTGTGGCGTGGATGTCACGTCGCATGTTCACCGTGACGTCTCTCTCGCTGGGCCATGTGCGAGCTTCGAAGGGGGGAGCTAGCTAGTGGTCAAACTCAGTGGTCCATCTCGAGGAACTTGAGCTCCGACACCTCGAAGCCGGGCATGGGCCACCGGCGAGCGAAGGCCTTTACATCGTCTCCCAGAGCCTTCACGTCAGCGTTGTCCTAAAGGTTTGCAAAAGGGAGAAGCAAAATTAATGCGGCCGACAGAGAGAAAAGACGAAACGAGGAAGACACAAGAGGAGTCTCCTGTCATCGATCCGGTAAAATGAAACAGACGGGACAAAAAAAAAGAGGTGGCCTGTCTGGCATACAACTGGGCAAAAGTGGGCAAGGTGGTGACCTTCCTCTCGTAAACATAAACATGGTACCCACATGCGTGTCACACGCGTGTTGAGAGGCAAAAATTTAATTAAAACAAGCAAACTCGGAGGCACACAGTTTTAGCGCACGCGAAAAAAATAAAAAAGTGGGCCCAGCTCTAAACGTATTTACTTGTTTTATCACTCGCTTCACCTCTCGCTGCAGCTGGACAACGTGAATGTAAAACCTGGCGAATGAAAAACTTAGACCTCCAGAAGGTATTCCGGTTGACACACAAAAAAAAAACTATTAATAAAACCCAATTAATAAACTAAACATTCCGTGCTGTGACGTGAGACCCACCTCGATGGCGATATTGAAGTCCTTGAGCAGCTTGCCAGATGTCTGCTGGATGCTGATGGCGAGGTCCGCAGCACGGGACATGAAATCCGCGATCTGGCGGAATTCCGGCTCCTTCATTCCGCGCGTGGTCAGGGCGGGTGCCCCTACGCGGACGCCCCCCGGTGACATGGCCGACCTGTCCCCTTGGACGGCGTTCTTGTTGAGGGTGATGTGCACCTTGTCGCAGAGCTTTTCCATCTTCGATCCGGTGAGCGCTTGAGGGCGCAGGTCCCTGCGGCCAAAGACAAACCACGCCACCATTACTTTCTTGCATCGTTTCACTTATTGTGCCTATCGCATTGTGTCATCATATTGCACTACATGCCCGAAAAAGGAACCACGCCGCGCTAGCTAGCGAGCCACACCTCTCATAAACATGTTAAATAGCACAGCATGGAAGTTGTGCGGACGAGCGGGCAACAGGACATGAAGTGGGTAGCAAGGCATCGGCCGAACGGCGCAAAGGGCACACGATGGCGTCGACCAACGAGAACAGCGAAACAAGAGTGGACGGAGCATCAAAGTAATATGCAATGGAAGAGAGGAGTGTACTAGGGTTTCGGGCTGACGCATGCTATTAATAGTACCAATAGTATCAATAGTACAGTAATAGTACGGCAAGGGTGCATGTAGGATTTCATTTTTGCTTTGGTGATCAGTTGATAAACTACTGCACGTCTCACCACAACACAGCAGTAACTCGTTCGACAAAAAACGAAAATGCAACACCACGTCTATTTAGTTTACGTACACAACGAATAAATACTGCAAAACAATAATGTCTATATAGTCTATAATGACGGCATTGGGCTAAAAAGTCAAAGCCTTTACACCTGGCAAGCCATGTGTTTGGGGACAAAACAACTTGCAAATAGTTTAGGGAAGGCTTTTCGGGGCCTCCAGGGGTCAAGGAGGTCAGTCGTACACAAACTAGTTTAGAACAAATAGCCAAGGAGCGTTGAATAAGACCATAAAACAAGAAAGGTTTTCCCACGAGGCCCGTCGTTCGGAAAAAATTCACAACAAACAATCCCGAAAAAGTGCAAATCCCTATTGAACTAATGGCAGGCGTCGACTCACCACAGGAGGAGGTGGTTCTCGGTTCCTCCGGTGCAGATGGTGTAGCCCTTCTTCACCAGCTGGTCAGCGCACGCCGAGGCGTTCTTCTTGACCTGCCAAGATAAATCAAGTCAAGAAAAAAAAGAAAACACACACGCAAGGAGTTAGAGACGAGATAAACAACATAGACATGCCTTACCAGGAAGGCGTTCTTCTTGACCCACTTTTACCAAACGCTGCCAACGTGCACAACCAAAACACATGGAAAAAATACAAGAAGTTCAGGGATAGATACATATGATACGCAAAAGCGTAGTCAGGAAACTGGACACGGAAATATAGAGAGGCTTCAGCTACCCGTAACTGCGCCATCAGGCAATCGGTGCCCAAGTCTAAGCTGATACCGACGTTAACGCATCCCTCTCCGAACGCCGGCCAGGACCATTAGGGTTCAGAGGCGTCGGGACATTCACAACGGTCAGCGATTCGCGGCTTTCGTACAGCGTACGGCTATGCTTGAAGGCCACGCCTGGCTTGAGCCACCCTCGCCGATATCTTAACACACAGGTCGTATTTTTCCTGTGCGCAATAACAGATGAATCCTTCAACAGTACAACCTTCCCGTTCGGGATGTGGTTACATACAGTAGACATACAGTAGACATACAGTAGACATACAGTAGACATACAGTAGACATACAGTAGAGTATCTTGAATGTCGGGGGGTGCCGCGAGTGAAAACTGAAGAGCTGGGAAGCACACTGCTGCCCGCCCACAAGCATTCCTATGAGCGACACCACGTACGATAACATACAAAATCTTTTCAATACATGCTAAACAAAAAAATAAGTTAACCGGGCTACGAGCAAAACCGACCAAACCACAACAAGTCTATAGTTTACATTAACCCATTTCCAACTCTTAAACGGTCCTATTATTAGTCTAACTCCAAGCATTTTGTCGCTAGGTCGTGAGTGTCGTGCTAAAACAAATGACAAAAGAAGACCTTGCCTGTATGACATACTCCTTGAACTCGGGGGTCATGCTCTCCAAAAGCTGGGTGGCGACGCCGGCGATCTGGTGCTCGTGGGGACCTCCCTGGAGCGCGGGGAACACCGCATTGTTGATCTTCGTGGGGAAGTTTCGCTCGTCCTGCAGGACACAAAAACAAAGGGAGGAAAAAAAGGGGAAGAAACACGTTACAAACAAACGTTGGAAATAACCGAATACTTGCATGTAGCACACGCGATCGAAATATCACACGCAGCTTTCAAATATATACTATACCACGTATGAGTTTCGACAAAGTTCTCGACCTCATTTATAGACATTCATGTCTTTTTAATGCTTACTTGTCACATAATTTTGTTTTCGTTGGTACGTACTTGGCGCGCGTGCGTGGTGACAATATTGGTGTAACGTGCACCTGGTGTGCGCAAAAAATCTGTAAGGTTTGTTCCTTTGCCGGAAGACTCTTAACGCGTACACCAGGTACTTTGTATACGGAGCGCTCATTCATGACAATTACGCATCAAACCTCCCCTGCAATGGCAGCAAACGGACGATAGCATCGCGAGAAAAAACAGCGAGATTGTAGTATTCTTCGAACGCGCCTTGCACAAGAACCCACGCACAAACGACCGGGTTGAAATATCATGCCCGCCCGTGTATTCGCCGACCAGACAGGCGACGCTTGCACCAAGCGCGAAGCACCGTGAGGTGCTCAGCGAGTTGCATGAAGCGTGAGCTGCATCCTGCCAAGAACCGTTCGTGGGGCGGACCTGGGCCCCTTGTGCGTGAAATGCTTGCATACGAAGAACATCCAAATACTTCAGTTTATGTTCCGGCGTGGCTATGTCCACGGACACGGACACGGGGGTGGGGGGGGGGGGCATGCATTACGTACGTAAGCCTCACGAGAAGCACACTACACCGATCTGTGGGGGCTGCTTGCCTTCTGGTAAAAGATGAGTCCGGCGCGAGGCCCGCGAAGAGACTTGTGCGTGGTGGTGGTGACGACGTCACAGTAGTCGAAGGGGCTCACGGCTTCCTTGGTGACAACGAGACCCGAGATGTGGGCCATGTCACTGAGGCCACACGTTAACAACAAACACGGCCGGGAGATGAACACGTTCGCGATTAACGGGGCGGGGGCGAGTAAGGGATCGCCGTTTTAGCGCACTGTTCTGAAAGGCGAAATGAGAAAAACCATCAGGATGAGCAATATGATTGTGATTTTGACGCGTTGTTCTGTAAGAAGGCACGAGCAAAATGATCGCGATTCTAAAGACATTGTAAGGCAGGGTCACAGTAAGAAGGGGTCGTCCGTTTCCTTGGTCGACACGAGACCAAAGATGTTGGCCATCGCTGAGAGGCGAAACTCCAACCAGCTCCCGAAAGGAGAGCGAAATAGTGGCGATTGACGGATTGGATTGTCAGGCCGTGTGCGATAACAGTGAGCCCCAACACGCATAGCAAGTGATATACTCCGGAGTATATTACTTGTCGGACTGGAAATATGTTGTGTTGTTCAGCGGCCACGCGTGTGCTGCCGCGGACATCACCTAACATCCAGCGAAATAAGCGTTGTGCCATCGGACAGACCTTCCAAAATAACGTCATCAGCAATAACCAGAAACAGGTACCAGGTGTATCTGTTCCAGTCGGAGTCAAACACAGGTACAGTTTGTTGTGGCCAATCGCAGAACTCGTACGTAGCGTGTGTTTTCAACATTGTTTCAGGGTGTACTGCTGTGTACCTGATCCGTTTGGAGCAAAAAAAAAGGCATAGGCACGCCACGAGCTCTGCGACTGGCAACCCTCCCCTGTACCTCTGGTTGACTCCAAGCGGTATACATGTACCTTCTTTTGGTTTTACGCCCGTCACCAGTACGTTGATATCGACGGTCTGTCCGATGGCGCAGCGCTTACTTCGCTCCATGGCGAGTTGCCTCTCCGACAACACACGCGTGACACCCGAACAACAACACAGCCCGAACGGACCAGGTGTATCCGTTGTTGATTCCTAACGGACTAGGTATTACCCTATTTTCGTTATTGCCCAAAAAAGAAACGCGTTGACCCACAAGAGCACAAGGGCATCGTTGGCGTGGTGATATTCTGACCTTGGCGTAGTCTCGCTCTAGTGCCGGTATGCGCCAGCCAACAATACGAGTACTATACAGGACACCGGCACTATGAGGTGTAGGACTGATAGCAGAGCGGATTCCAGTCGTACCAAGCGATCTCACCGGCATTACAGAGGAAAGTGGCACTGTTTGACAGGCACTATAGAGGGACCCCCAGTGTATCACATCCCAGACATGCCTAACCGATGCCGCACCTCACCAGAGCACAAGGGCATCGTCGGCGTCGGCAATCTCCGTCAACCTTGGCGTAGTCAGGTAAGCACCTGTTTCTGACCCCAAGCAGGCCACATATACCATCTTCTGACACCAAGTTAACGAAGTATGCCAGTTTTCAACCCCCAAGATGTATCGTTTTCCAACTACAAACGGGCCAGATACACCTGTTTTGACTCCAAACGGACCAGGCGTACCAGGTTTTGGTTACTGCCCAAAAACAAGTGCGTTGACTCACCACAGCAGAAGAGCACCGTTGGCGTCGGCGATCTCCCTGAACTTGGCGTAGTCCCACTCGCGAGGGTACGCCGACCCACCGCACACTAGCATAGCCGGCTTAAAGAGTCCCGCCAAGCGAGCCAGGTCCTCGTAGTCGATGATCCCGGTCTCGGGGTTGACCCTGTAAAAAAAAAAAAGGAAAGAGGGGACGTCATCGAGGAGAAAGTAATTAGACAATATGAACGACGATACATTAAACCGACGACGTCGAAAATACGAGAAAGGAGATAGCCAACGTGAAAAACGAGGAAGAAACGACACACAGCCAAATACGAGAGGGTACAAAGGCACAGCAGTAAAAATAAATCGGAATACATTTCCAACACTTTCCCCCTTCCAAGTCTAGAAGGGACCAAAATTATACCTCAAGTATGGGAACAACACCGCAAATTCCTCGAACTGAAGCCGGCGTCCCCGGTGGTCCCATAATATACCGCGTGACTATTGAGGTCGAGGTCGCAGGTTCGAATTTTCGCAAGGGACTCTTACAAATCGACAGGCCGGAAGCGCGAGAGCGTGAGCTGGCGAAATTCGATGAAAATCAACGAGCATAAAAAGCTGAAAAGTGGGATTGCCGAGCAAATCCTATTATGCGCGATAAAAATGAAGGCAAGTACCAGGGGGGAGAAGGGAACACACGTGTGACCACGGCTTGTGTGTTGCCCAAAAGGTCGCTGAGGGTAAAGGTCCTAACCATGGGTACAGAGTAGTTCAGCTACCATGGGTACAGAGTAGCTCAGCTGGAGAGTAAAAGCGATGGTTAAACAAAGGAAAAATGTCTCGACATCTCCAAAACCAACCAACGCCCGTCGCGAAAAAAAAAAAGAACAGCTGCTACCCTTGGCCGTTTTAAGCCCTTTGTGAACTCCGAGCAAAATACTCCCATCATGCAGCGGCAGCAGCGGCGCAAACCAATCCGGAATGCAGGCAAAACCCTCAGCAGGTAATCTAGACATCAAGTTGCAACCCTTCGCGACTGCAAAAGCTAACCAACTCCACTTAGGCGCGGTTTGCTCCCGAACGTTGGGTGTGTAGCTCTCACGGGGCTAAACGGTAACAACGAGCAACATACCTGGCAGCCAGGAACGAGGCTTTAACGAGTAACGTGTTTACGGGGCATGATGGTGACGAAACCAGAAACGAGAAAAAAGCGATACTTTCAATTCATAATCCCGGCGTTTTACCCGTCTTACTAAACCGAAAAATAACCGCAAACCAACTACACGAAGTTCGTCCCAAAAAACGCGGGACAATTCCACACTCACACCAAGTTATTGCGGGTTTTCAAAGATGCGGGGGCAGCTCCAAAGGGGATAAGATCAAGCAAGCGGAGTCCGAGGTGTTTTGAACAAATGCCTCACCCACTCGTGTGAAAACCCTCTCACCGGTAAGGGAGCGATTCGAAGTAGACGGACGTCGCCGACACCGCCTTCCTGGTGCCCTCCTTCTTAGAGTACGTGTAGAATCCGTGGGTCAGGTGGCCGCCAGAGGGGAGGTCGAGTCCCATGATGCGGTCGTGCGGCTTGAGGAGCCCCGTATACACCGCGAAGTTGGCCGGAGAGCCACTGCAAAAAAAAACAAGAAAAAACTCACGACATTCAGACACGATCTCCCTGGCATGTGATAATCGTTTCGATGTTTAAACTCTTGCGCAACTCTCAAAAAGATCCTATCAATACGTAGTCTAATATAACGGTCAAATTTGAAGAGCTTTCTCCCCAAAACGGGAGCCAAGTGCTAAAAAGATACCTGGTGCCTGGTACAGTATTGCTTGTAATTTACTTGGCGTTGTATATAGCATCGTTATTACCTCGAGTGTCTTTGCCGGGGAACTCGCCCGATACCAAAACATTTGCCGCGGTACTAACGCAGTGATTACGACGCCCTCCACTAGTGCCTGTCGCACGGAGCTAACTGGCATGTTCTATCGCGCAATGTGATGTACACCTCTAGCAGTGAAAAGCACAACATGCCGCAGTGAATTCGCTCTCTACAATCTCAAGCACGGCCGCATGATTCGTGGGCAGGTAGGTTTGCGAACAAGGTGATCGATGACGACGTTCCAACAGCGTCCCCGAGGCCTTTGCTGGTGGGCAATGCGAAATAAGTGTAATTTACCGTGTTTCAAGAAAGTAACTTCTCGTGTTTCACGAACAAGCGTACCTGTAAGGCTGCACGTTGATTCCCCACTTCTCGGCATCCAAGCCGTAGGCCTCGAGCGCCCGAGACTGGCAGAGGCTCTCGATCTGGTCCACCACCTGGTTTCCACCGTAGTACCGTGCTCCCGGCAGCCCCTCGGCGTACTGGTAGCATCAACATCATCAGCACGAGGAGAAACAACATCAACAGCAAAAGTCATGATAAAACAAGGTCAGCATCCCCGGAGGTGCACGACTCGGAAATGCGTGCAAGAACATCGTAACTAACCTCTTACAGACTTTGAGAGGAAAAAACGTCTAAAACAACTCAATACTAGGCGAAGGGCAACATCGTTAGCACCACGAGGACCAACATCATCACCGTGAGCAGTGACAAAATCATCGGCATGACGAGGGGCAGCATCATCAGCTTGTCCAGGGACATCGATCGTCTGACGAGGGCCATAATCATAGGCACCACAAGGGACAACACCATCAGCATGACGAGGGACAGTATCGTAGGCATCGAGAGGGACACGACATCAGCATGACGAGGGTCAACATCATAATCCCGACCGACGAAACCGAAAAACGAGTACCAGAATATGTTACCTTACTGACTCTCTATGTAGGATAGCTATGAGGTATGACTACTGCTACCGCCGTATACGAGTACCGTAGGTAAGGTTTACTCCTTGCACCAGTGCACCACGTCCGTACTGGTGCAGTATTTTGGGGGAGCCGGTGCGGATACTGAGTGTACTCGGGGCGTTCTAGCGACACGGACATGCGGGTGGCGGCTTCACGCAGCAGCGTGGGTTTGCAATCAGCAATGGATGCTTCACGTTCGTGCCGGCTGAACACACGTAAAGCGCGCTAATCCCTTTCGCAATGCACCCACGTTTTCGGGTTGAGGTCTCATCATATCATATCAATGCATCAATATCAATAGACCACTAGATCAATACTACAACTGCTGCACCTATAGGTATATGTTTTCGAGGCTAAGTTACTTGGAACCAGAGTTCAGTTCGGCCATTTTTTCGTCCACGATTGGCGATTTCCTACGGTGCCACACGGTTGCTTCCGGAGGTCTCGCGCTTCGTGGCAGACTCTATTTCGTGTGGCTTTTACTTACGTGAAAAAACGCCAATTAAAAGGCGAAACCCGACCAGTAGTGTCAGTACGTGGACTACTGCCGGTTGCCGCTACCGTTCTTCTTTCTTCGCTTGCTGTGTTCTTCCCTCGGTGCCGTTTATGCACCTCATGCTCTCTATGCGCCCAAGGCCTTTTTCTGCCAGTTTCTAGGATCCGCTATTAATATTCTCTCGTTTTTCCTTTTTTTCTTCTTTCCTTTCCTTGCTTTCTTGCCTTTTTTTTTTGTTTTCTTTGTTTTCCTTTGCCTCGGGTTTTTCGTGTGAATGCTAATTGATAGCGCTGGCTGGCTATTAGGTTGATATTTTTCGCCACACCCCCCGGTGCTCGCGAGATCACGTATTCACGTACTACGCGTACTCGTGGTTGCCCTATTAATACTAGATTTTTTTCCATCGTAGTGTATATCGGACGCGTGGTTTTCGTAGCGTTGTGTCGTGTCGCCTGCCTTCACCTCGATACACCCCCCCTACTGCCGAGGTATCTTCCATGCTTCGTTTTATTCCATGCATATAAATATCGTTTTTCTTTCTTCCTTCATTAACCCCTTTAGAGCCCCGAAATCCCACCATATACCAACTACAAGCCATTTTGTCCTCAAAAAGAGATTCCAGTTGTTAAGGCGTTAACTTATTTTTTCTTGGGGTATTTTTCCACCCCAGAGTGACTGGAGTGTGTCCTCTGTCCTGTGACCACGGGCTTGATCATGCGAGGTTATTTGAGAACAACGATGGCATGGTGCCCGTATTTCCGACTGGCACATACCGGCGTACTAGAGGAACCACTACTACCAACTGGATAAGCCCAGCAACATCAGGTGAGGTCTGTCTGGCCTAGCCTCTCGTGCCCACTATTAATAGCTAGACGCACAACTACTGCGCTGGTCCACTGACTGTTTGTTGTGTCATACCTTGTTGGTGAGAGCGGAGCCCAAGCAGTCCATGACCGCCCTCGAGGTGAAGTTCTCGCTCGCGATGAGCTCGAGGCTAGACCATTGCCGCGTCTGCTCGGCACGAAAACATAACGCACCGCACGTGACACACGGTGATAATATCTGTCAATTCGGAGGCATGATCGACACCCAAGTTGTTCCACCGGAATTGGCGATCGATCTAAGCCTTGCACCCTCGTCCAGTATTGAATAGCTAGCTTCGCGTCAAGGCAAAACCTAAACACTAACCGTATTAGTACCAGGGCAAGTATCATATACCAGGTATACCCGCTCCCTCTTGCTCAAACGCCTCACTTAACATCGAAATCTGCCGAAGTAAAAAACACTCCACGCACTTGATATCACCTCATTATCTTTCTAGAGCCATCCATGCCGCTGCTTCAACTCACCCCCCCCCCCCCAACGCCCCCTCCTTCCCCACCACCCGCACCATCGCCTAGACCTAGCACCATGCGCATAGCAAACCTCTACATCTATGCGACCTAAAGCTGTTTGAAAAACCCCTTTCGCCCCAACCCCCACCCCCACCCCCCTCGAACACTCCGCCCTCTATTAACTGGTTGCACGACGCAGAATATTATCGAAGTACGAGAAAATATGGGTTTTGTGCGTACGTAATAGTTTGACCAATCAGCTGTAATTCATAGTCGTATGAGCGATAGCATTGGGTACACCTGGCCCAGCTGTGTAGGCGACGACCTGCACGCGGAGCGCATAGGGGAGCAGAGTCAGAGCTACAGGTCCAAGGTGTGATACAGACTAGTTTAAGTTCGTGCACTCCCCGACGATGGAGGAGTGCAAGGATATCCATGATAACTGGTGCATTCTTTCCAAAACCGTCAGATTTATCCCCGTTGAAGGATTTATAGTTTCCACGCACAGATTGAGTTGCCCCCCCCCCTCCCCGCTCCCTCTTGATCAAACCCAGGCCTCCACGTCTTTAAAAACTCCGCCCTCCCCTCACCGGTTATTCGACTCACAGGATTCTCTTGATAAACTGATGCATTTCCTTCCACAGCTGTCAGATTTTGTCCCCCTCAAAAGCGGGTTTTATAGTTTGCGCGCACAGACTGAGTAACATCACCTTGTTGACCCTGATAGCTACACTGTAGTTCCAAGGAAGGGGAGTCGCCGACCTATATCCTTAATGAGGACACACAACCCGTAATACGCGCGATCGGAGTATCACACAGCGTGCAAAGATGAGTTTCGACAAAATCTTCGATCTCACAGCTGAAGTGTATCTGTATTTTAATGATATACGTCCACGCATCGACCCAACACTGCTTATCCAGGCGTGTTATGATGTGATCTATACAACGCTATCCGGTATCCGATACCAACATTTCGACAGCATTGTCACGTACAGCATTAGGAGACACGCATGTCATGGGTGAACGCGGTATGATACAGCAGCCAACAACAGCAGCACAACCGAAAGAAGACGGCAACCAACATATAGCCCGTCGCTGTCTTGTGGCCATCGTCATCATGAAACAAACTGTCTGACGGGTACCGGCCGCAAGCACAGCAGCTTCGCAATAGGAGCAAGTCTCTGACTCCGCTGCATGTAAATGGATGAAGGGACCGATTTCTAAACAAGTGATAACCCCAAACGGAAAGCAACCAATGATACAGCACGCAGGAACGTATCGCACACGACGATGACGAGCTCTTGGTTTGCAGGTTTGCGCTGCACCTTTCTTTCACAGAAAAATACAATTCGAGTAAGCTGGTAGGTGGCTGCAGCCATGGCTGATGCGCATACAGCAAGAAAGCGTAAGCACCAGCAAACACTGACGGAGGAGCGGAGCGTGAGAGCATGCACCCCACGCCTTTTATGTTGCTCAACGCCACCGATCGTGTATCTATCACGCACGGTGGCAGTGTATCCATCACGCACGGTGGCAGTAGTGGGACATACTGAACTGTACTTGCAACACAAGGAAGACAGCCTATCAGTGCGCAAACATGCGCGAATGAACCCGCCCAAAAAACTTGAGGGTGTATCACGCACTCCAACGCAGGCAGGCTACGGCAGCGGGACGCAAAGCACCGCCGCAAACTCAGCAGCATGGGAGGGTTGTGCAGCGTGACGCAAGGGAGGGCTCTGCAACATGAGTAACAACGTGGCGCGCAAGTGCATCACGCGAGATCGATAAAACCGGGCACCAGAAATTGCAACGAACGCACCCAGTTACGAGGACGTAAGCTCCCTGCCTCATCACCAACCAAGCATAACTCACTGCACGGGGCATAACCAATAGCACACCCGGCAGGCAAGCGTGCCTTGCTGCAAGAAGCTACGAGGGCACGACATGCATTCAAGTCCATACGCAGGTCTACATGAGTGCATAACAGCCGTAGCCGTGGCCTTACCTTCTCTTTCTCGATCAGGTCGTAGAGGGCGGGGTCGTGCTCAGAGAGGGGCACGTTGCCGGGCAGAGTGGAAGGAACCTCGGTGGTAGACATTGCTCTCTGGACTAGCACCTCGGCTGAAATACAAGAGGAGATTGAGGCGAATAAGAGACGCAAGGGTGCCGCGAAATGCAAAGTGTGCAGGCAGAGAGTAATCGGAGGGCGTCGGTGACTTGTGTGTGGGCCCCGCTGTTCTTCGTGGACGGGATTTTCCCATTTTTTTTTGTGCTGGCCTCAATTTTTCTGGTGTGGAAACCCATAGATTTTACCGTCTCGGCCGTCGGGCGGGTGGGCGGACACGGGGTTTGGGGATGCCGACGGGACTGTGAAAAAGTGCAAAAAATGATTCAAAATATTAGACAGAAGATGAAAATGAACACGAAAATGAAAATAAAAGGCGCAAAAAGCCGAAAGGGAAATGGGGCACACGAGATGGTTCGTGTTGCCACTACCTGCTGTTGCTGCTGCTACTGCTGCTGCTGTGCCGGTGCCGGGAACGGAGCCTCGTCGAAAAGGCACAAGGTATCTGCTTCGATTACATGACTGGCGATACCACCATGAGCTCGAACGGAGGG
The DNA here is from genome assembly GCA_012845835.1 of Undaria pinnatifida. Lineage (NCBI taxonomy): Eukaryota > Phaeophyceae > Laminariales > Alariaceae > Undaria > Undaria pinnatifida. Next base: position 660,772 of record JABAKD010000029.1, read on the forward strand.
GATTCAGAGGTGGGTAGAGAGTCTGGAAATGTCATGATATACGATCTCTGTCCGAAATCGGTGCTTGGCGTCATTCACTGGGTGGGGGAGCATCTTGTTCCTCGTGTGTTGTTTGTAGCGTGTGTGTTGTTTGCGTTGTATATGAATGTGTACGATGTGCCTGTGCGTGATGTGCGTTGTCTCCACCAGCTGGTCTTCACACATAGATCGTTTCTTTTTTACCTCTGGCACATAAGAACACCCACAGGTGCATCCACCCTGATTCTTTGGTCACAGACTTTGCAACAGACAGGGAAACAAAAAACAAAAAAACTAATCTCGTGTATAAATCGAAAATGAAAAGAGAAAAGTAAACCAAATGAAATGTCAGCGTACCGGCGTACGAGGTACGAATATTTCTTGTCTTTTTCTTCTCTTTGCTTGCCTTTTTCGTCTTGTTTCGTTTTTTCTTCTCTTTTCTTTCCTTTCCCTGTTCCTTTATCTTCTTTTCTTTTCTTTGTTTCTTTTTCTTCAATTGACTTATGCCTGTCGTGCGTATGCGTAGTGATAGATACTACGTGTAATATATCCGTGGTAGTCTTACTTGGGTGGCAATCGGAATATTTGGTTTCTCCAGGCGTGAGTAGTGAGACGTATGCACCGGCCTGGACCTGGCACATCGTAGACTGACTCCCGATTTCACTTTTATATGTTTCTGGTGGAGGCATGAATTGCGTCAGCTGTGATATATGCGTGTACCACCTTGGGCTGTGTGTGTTTTTCCCTGGGGTATTCCTCAGCTCCAGAGTGACTGGAGCCTGTCCTGTGACCACGGACTTGATTATGCGAGTTAATGTGAGCACAACAACAACAACAACAACAACATAACACGGAAGACTTTTAACAACTTCAACTATGATCCAACATTAACTTCAAGTAGTTTGTCCCCGCAACCTGCATGCAGATGTTCTCGTGATGGGCTTGTAGTTTTTGTTGCCACATTACAGAAACTCGCATAATCAAGTCCGTGGTCGCAGGTCTCAGGACAGGCGCCAGCCAACTCTAGAGTGGAAGAATACGTCAGGGAAAAATGGCCAAAAAAGCTAGAAACAAGACAGAATGGACTCCAGTGTACGAAAATGGGATGGAAGACAGACGAAACAATGCAGAAAAACGCTAGGAAACAAGCCCGAACAATTATACCTCTCGCGTGGATGTCCACTCTCTCATCATGGCGTACGCTGTGGAACAGTGTGGTGCATCTACTATCATATCATACCAACCACAAAGAAGGAAGGATTGGAGAGGCAGATAGAGACAACGAAAAAACGCGATGTATTTTTTGGGGCATGTAGACTATTAATAGAAGCTCTCAGACACTCTCACAAGCACTCTTATGCGAAACGCCAGTAGATTTGGGCATCCGCGCTCAAGTAGGGTGCTCGTGTGTTTCTTTGTAAGATGCGGCAAATGGGTTGGGTCTAATAGCAGCACGTCCCTGCTGATCTACAGCAGTGGCTGCAGCTTCGCTTTGCTGTTCTCAACACACACCCAAGTTGCTCGCATGGTAACTCTCATCATGTTTTGTCAATGTTGAAGCCCTGTACCTCTAATAACGCAGGAAAATCGCAGACCGAAATTCTACGAATACGAAGTACGTATATACGTACGATATATACGTCTTGCCTCAAATTGATGACGGCCATTCGGGGCCTATCAGCAAGCCTGCTGCCGATAGTTTCGTCATGACAAACCTGACAAACTATTGTTTCATATCGTATCGGATGTTTCCATACATCAGCAATCAGATTGGTAAATCGAATCCGAAAATAAAGCACCCCGATATCAGATTGGAACGCCTTGCCTTTACGAGTAGATAGGAGGGGATATCGCACCACTCTCCCCTCCCCCCTTGCTGAGAGAATCCCAAGTGAAGAGTTCGACGTGAGGTTTTCACAGGTTTTCACAGAAGAAAATATATGCGTGCTCTTCCGGCAGTAGCATGACTTGTGTTTCCGTGTTTCCGCCTCGCATATCGATTATCGCATTCGAGTTGGAGTTTTTAGAATTCCGATCCACCTGGTTCGATAAATTTTTACTTTGGATATCGGATTCATACAATTTTATCGGATCGGAATCGATTATCGTTTGGATATGAAACACTTCTGATAATACCCATGACCAGCTGATGACAACACCTCACAGCTTCGCGAGTATTCAACCGTAGTCCTCAATTACGGACACGGGCAATTGCCCGTCCGGATGACGTGTTCGTTGTCACCGCTCACGAGCCCACAGAGTCGCCCACAACCAGTTTCGCCGCACCCCTTTGGCACGCCTCACCCCGTCACAGCTGTTTGCTTCCTTGTTTTCGCTCTCGCAAAAACCACTCCAAAAACGAAATCAACCGACAACCGATTGGAGTCGGTGTATGATCTTTGTTTGATCCAAGATGCGAATGCGAGCTATCCGAACGGTAAAAGCTTTCGAGCTTTCCTTCTCCGACAACCACCGCCGCCGCGCGCGTGTCGCCTTGAGGCCTCAGGTCCTCCCTGTCATGCAGGAGAACCAGCGCAAGTCCAACAGGGTAGTAGTTCAGGAATCGACGCCGGTCAACGAAGCCGACGAGGCTTTGTACCGCTGGTTTCCCCCGGTGCCCGAAGCTAACGCCGCTGCTGCTGCCGCTATCACCGCGAAGAGCTTGGATGAGGCCACCACTACCTTCGAAGCTCTCCACCCCAACTTCGCGAAGAGATGGACGTCCTCTCCGAACGCCATCAGCTGCTTCCACCCCGACGAGAGCAACAGAGCGTGCCTCGCCAGCACCAACACCGGCAACACCAGCACCACCACCAACAACACAAACAACAAAAAAAACGGCGACAATAATGGCGGGCCGATTTCCCCGCGCGCCGAAGCACCAGCCATGCCACCCCGGCCCTCCGCAGCGACCTCGCAGCTCCTGTTCTTGGTTCGGCATGGGCAGACGGACATGAACAAGGCGGGGAAGCTGCAAGGGCGGGGGGTGAACGCCCACTTGAACGCAGCTGGGCTGTCGCAGGCAGAAGGCCTGGGACATTTTGTGCGCAACGTCCCGTTCGACACGGTTACCTCTAGCTCCCTCCATCGCGCACACGAGGTGAGGAGAGGGGGGGGGGGGTACGATTTGCTGCTTGCCTTGTCATTTGACCACGCATCCTGGTCGAGAGTCGAGACGGACCACCGTCCCCACGATACACATCGTATACAATCCTAATTTAGACACCAATACTCTTTGGGCGCTCATTAGTCTATGGTTCTTCCATGTATCACGAGGGGGCGTACTACTGTATGTGATGTGTGATGTGGCTTGCCTTACAACTCAGACCGTTGCAGCGTTGACCACGCATCCATTTCGAAACCGAGGATCGTTCCTTCTTGTGCGCAGTAAGAGGCAACCTCGAACGTTTGGGCTCTCAGGCAGGCGCAGTGTGTGTTTTATCGTTCTTTGTACAGCCTGGAAAGGGCGACACCCTATTGCAACCCATTCATCACATACCTGCTACAAGTAGCAATCTACTACTGTTATGATACTATCATACTGTTTTACTGCTACTACTGCTGTTGTACTAGACTACTCAACTGAGTGCAGTGCAACCGCAGTATTAATAGTACAACAGGTAGTATTAATAGTAGAACAGCTGTTGTTGCAGCAGCAATATCGACCTAAAACATGAGTGATGTGATGTGATTAATCGTCTACAGCAGTCTGCAGCAGGAGTACGGCGTACTAGGTACCCATATGTATTTTAGCAAGCATTACGGCTACTGCTGTGTCAGCATGCCGTGCGCGTGCCCTCTATTTTAGCTACTGGCGCTGCGCGTCGGACGCGGCCCTTACCATACGATACCCAACCAACGCGCTACCCAACCAACGCGGGGGGCTTCATGTGACCCGAGTCTGTCTTTTTTCGACATAAACTTTTTTTCCCCACGTTGAAGTCCCCCGGGGCTTCAGGGCGGAAAAAACGTCGAAAAACCTTGCCGATTACAGCAGTATGGTTATGAATGGCTATAGATATGAAGGGTTACAAAGGGCTATCAAAGACTATCATATAAAGGGGCTGGGGTTGGTTGTGTGGCCGAACTGCGACATAACATGTAGCTGCCCCTAGCTTTCCCACACTAGCTCAACGCAGTGATGGTTGGTTGAACAAGATGGTTGTACAAGATGGCTGTACGAGATGGTTGTACTTGGTGGTTGTCCTGCTACACGCTCTGCCTGCAATGATCCGAGATAACGTCGATAACGTCGCGCTCGTTTTCGTGGTGGGCCAGCATGGCTCCTTACCTGAAACCACCTCTTTAGAGAGAAGGGCATCCCGCTGAGTGTCGGTCGCGCGTGGCCACGGCGGTAGCTAAGCTCGTGATGAAATCTTTTACCTGGTAGTTTTTTTTGCTTCATCTACTACTGCTGTTGTTTTTGTCAGTTTACGTGCTTTCCGCGTCGTTGGAGATGCGTTTAGAGATCACTCGGCTGATGGAGGGCGTTGCTTGCGGCGTTGCGATACACCCTTCTTTCCCGAACCCCGAAGGCCATTTCTTATACAGTCGGATCCCGCCAGTCGAAAACGGCCCTTTTCGACTGGATTTTTTTCCGACTGGAATCTTCTGGTTCTTCTTACCGCCAGTCGAGTCGATTTTTAGTTTTTGTGCTCTTCCTAGAGGCGGTTGGTGTGAGGGAGTACTGCTGTACAGCAGTCGAAATCGGTTGGCAGCTCCGTGCTTCGCGCTTTCTCCGCGAGCAATGGCTTGACGAACCCTCGTCCCAGCGAGTTGGTGGCTTTAGGCTCAGCCGAAAGCCGCCAAAGCTACGTTCGTGGAGTTGCAGTCAGCCGAGAGCCGCCAAAGATACAGCAGCCGCAGCCGTTGTTGGCAGCATGGGATCGATACCGCGCGCTGCTGCCGTCGTGTGATACACGCTGCTGGCGAGCGGATTTAGGAATGCGCCACGCTGACTTGCTGCGAGAAGCAACAGCTGGGATAGCCACGCCAGCGTCAGCGCCTTGTATGATACTGCGGTGTGGTACTGTACCTGGTACGGGTGTGTGGCCGTGTGGCCGTGTGGGTGTGTGTTTGGTGGTGGGATGAACGATGCGATCGGTTCAAAAAACACGTGTAAAACTTTTTCAACTGAGTTTTTCGACTGGAGGATCCAGTCGAAAAAGTCGAGTTTTTCGACTGGATCCGCCAGTCGGAATTCTCAGTCGAAAAAAGTCGAGTCGAAAAGGCCCTTTTTCGACTGTGGAAGAAAACTCGATGTGGGCTTCAGTCGAAAAAGGCCGTTTCGACGGACAAATCCGACTGTATAAGAAATGGCCTAAGGTCTCTGAGTCGACCTCACCTAAACGCGGTGTTTGTTTTCGCGAACTTGGGGCGAGGAACCGAAACCTTGTTGTTTTGTTCATCACTATTGTACTGTTGTCGAAGTATCGAGGTTGGACGCCTGGTGACATGTTCGATGTTCATGTTTTTTTTTCTGTGTGATAGCCGGCAGATGTGCATATTCTTCGTGCTGATTTTAGTGTGGCCCGTGTTTGCGCCGATACATGCACGTATTGTGATATCTGCCTGCAAGTGTTCGTCAAAATGCCACACGCATGATGATACATGTGTCGGGTCGACACGCAACGTACACATGTGGTGCAGCTTGTCACCAACATATCGTATGTCAGGCATAGCTATTACCCCGGAGTACCTGGTAGCTAATACCCTCCCCGCAAATCCTGTGTGTTGACCAACCCATGGGGAGAGCGTACCGCCCTACCTGGTAATTATAGTATAAAAATGATTATAAACTCCACCTGTGAGATCGGAGATTTCGTCGAAACTCATTTTTGCAAGCTGTGTGTGATACTCCGATCGCGCGCATTACTGGGTGCGTGTGTCCTGATCACGGACACAGGTCGGCGACTCCCCTTGGAACTACAGCAGTGTAGCTTGTACCAGGGTCAACAGGGTGATGGTAATCAGCCTGTGCGCGGAAACTATAAAACCCGTTTTTGAGGGGGCAAAGTCTGACATCTGTGGGAGGAAATTCATCATGTTATCAAGTTTATCCTGTAAGTCGTATAACCGGTGAGGGGAGGGCGGATATTTTAAGGGCGTGGGGGCCGGGGAATGAACAAGAGGGAGCGGGGGGGGGGGGGGGGGGGCGGGCAATTCAATCTGCGCGCGGAAACTATGTACATTCTGGCAGTGTTCTCAATCTGTTCTAATGTTGTCTATTCGAGCGTAATCTGCTTCAACAAATAACAACCATGCGAAGGCTGTTTTTTGTGTTGTTGTTTATTCTTAGTTTATAGCTGATAGATACCAGGTAATAAAGGGGGGAAAAAAAAAATCGGTCCCTGTGGGGGGGGGGGGGGGGGTTATTTCATCTCGTCTTGTACTACTGGCAGACTGGAACCACACAGCTAGAGAGCACATCAGTCATGGGAAAACGTCCGAGCGGTTAACGGTGTATCTAAAAGCGATCGTTCCAAAGTAAGACGTTGTACCTAGTTTGAAGTCAGTCAAGGTAATTGTAAATTGTTGGAAAATCGCCGTCGGTCCACGAGCCAATGTGTCGCCTCCTGACATGTTCTGTCTTGGCTACGAGTAGCGAGAGGCCACACCACATTCCACGTTCATTCCCGGAAGCCCATCATGCGAGCGAGCTACTCGTAAAACTCGATCACTCCTGTATTTGATTATATCATACGAAGTTGAAATATAAGCCCCGCCTTCTCCAAACTACTGAAGAAGTGACAGCGTTTTAGAATTGAAGTCTGCCCATTGATAGTTCAACAAGCAATGCGTATCATGCGTATGTACAACAATGATGTGCACGTATAGTCTGTTCTTGAATCGCCGGAGCCAGACCACCTCTGCTTGCTGATGTCAACATCTCGTCGTGTCAAAACTCCTGCGTTCTCCTTGCCACCTCGGTAAGGCATGCTGCGAGGCATGCCCTAGCAGGCTTGTCGCGAGTGGGGGGGGGTCTTTTCTGAAGACAACACACGCGTCAAGTCATCATGCAGCACAACCAGTGTTCGTGCTGATTAGTGATGCCTCAGAGAGACGACCTCTGATGTGATAAAACATTACGAGACAGAGATACACATCTGACATTATGCTGTAGTATGGAAAAAAATCGGAGCGATTATTTCAGGCGATTATTTTTTGTAGTTTAATAACTCCAGAAATAGCTGCATCAGAAATAAGGGGCGTCCATTGTGGCTTCTGATTTTTGGAAAGTGGTTTTATGTTGAATTGGAATTGGTAGGTCTTGTTTTGCCGCTTGCCTTTATTTTCGAAATCTGGCACGTACATTGTCGCCGGCGACGTTAGGTCACCACCGCTCCTGCTGCTGTCTTTGCTTCTGTGCTGCTGGTATGGTGCTGGTGTGGTGCTGGTGTGGTGGTTTTGATGGGTGTGCTGCTGCTGCTGCTGTCGCGTTTGTGTGTCAGGACGAAGCTCTGTCTCGCACACAACAAGCGCGGTGTGCTGTCGTATGTGTGTTTGTGATTCTTTGTTGTGGGTGATGGGTGACGTGTACAGCGGATAGGAATCATACCAGGTACAGAGTAGGCAGTGGTGACATGTGATACTTGGTACGAGGTAGTATCCAAAAGTCAAATAATCCCAGTTCTGAGAGGTTGGAAGAGCTGTTGTTTCTGGGCTAAAAAATAACCAGATCCGCTTATTTCTGGCCTCGGTTATTTCTGGTCCCACAGCAGTGGATGGTTTGTATTTTTGGCGTCGGCGATCCCTGTTAAAGAGAGCAATAATCGCTTAAAATATTTCCCAAAATAGTTCGTCTTATGTTATTATTGGGATATTTTTTTCCATTTTTCCCTTTTCGTTGGCAATAGTAGTAGTAGTGTGGTGTGCTGCGCCTTTGTTTGCCCGCGTGTTCATTGCGGTTTAATGCATGGCCAAATCACCTTGCTGTACGAGTATTTGCAATGTGTCTCTCTGTCTGGTAGTTTGTGACCACAGAGCTCAAGCACAACAAACAACCAGCAACTAGCAATGGAATAGCAGATGACGCCATCCAATCAAAATCAGGGGCAGCAACCATATTGCATATTGGGCTTCGAATTACCCTACTGCGGCAATGGCTATGAATAGTAATACTATCAATATTACTTGCGGCACGGACAGCCGTTTTTAATACCGCACCGGCCTTCATCTGTGTTCTGTGCGCTCATGTTTGTGGACGATACGTCTGGTTTAGACGCCAATGCCATTGCCCATTGCCCACCAGCTTTTACCCACTAGGCTACCCGCTGCTGTTATTCAATGACTCATGACCCGCGACATTCATGCTTTGTGTCTTATGTTTGTGTCTGATGTTTGTGTCTGATGTTTGTGTCTGATGTTTGTGTCTGATGTTTGTGTCTGATGTTTGTGTCTGATGTTTGTGTCTGATGTTTGTGTCTGATGTTTGTGTCTGATGCTTGTGTCTGTTGCGTCTCGCTCCTCGTTTCAGACTGCGATGCGAATCGCCGAGCTAAACGTCACGTGCGTGGAGCGAGCTCAGGAGAACGCGATGCCAGCCAGTGGCGCGGTCTCCCCCTTACACAAGGAAGCGTCCTCACCAGAGTCTCCACCAGCAAGCTCCTTTTGCTGCGGCGACAAGGCGCAGGTGCGTTACGAAGCATGGAACAAAATGAGGTACACCCTTAGAAAATGTTGGCTAAAACGGGTACACTTCTTCTGGCCGACGGAACGCCCACACACATACTCCATCTAATCGACCGCCCAAGAAAATCGAAGTGTGTGCCAGGTATGATATGATATGATATGATATGATATGATATGATATGATATGATATGATATGATATGATATGATATGATATGATATGATATGATGTGATATGATATGATATGATATGATATGATATGATATGATACTATCAGGCACCTTAGGGTACTTATACCAGGTATTCTTGGTATCATCTGGGTGTGTCCTTAGCCCACTTCTATAATATAGTCCAGCACAATCAGTTTTCGTTTTCCGTGCCGATCGATCGATACCTCCTGGAGACTATTTCTGTCGTTGCAAGCTACGACTGGTGTTGAGGTACGGCGTGGAAGGCCGCCCAAATATTTTCACACGGGTGTGATTCGAGACAACAGAGATAGGTATTGCGCATACAGCAAGGTGATTTTCGGCCATGGTGGCAAGTGTGTATGCCATGCAACGCCAAATCGCAATGAGCACGAGGGCTGAACAAATGCAAGCCAGCACAACTGCCTCTTTGCAAGAAAAAAAAAAAGAAACAAGAAAAAACATACCTGGTATGCGAGTACGTATACACGTCGCGTCATACATGTGTTACGAAGGATTCGTGTTTTCTTCCCCTTTCGTGTTTTGCTCACCTTTTCTCACTACCTTCTGGACAAGCCATGCAGAGTCAATGGTCACATATCACAGACAGGCAGACAGGTGTCGTTCCTTCTTCCCCCCGGTACGTGCCTTTTTTTCTTCATCTTTTTCGCGTTCAGGGCTCAGTATTCCCCATGCTCGTCGATCTCCGTCCTAATTTTGCTGGTTGATTGGTGGGTTTTTCTTTTGTTTTCATGTTTTTGTCGGAGCATCCCAGATTACCTTTTCGTTGCTCCTTAAATAGCTATCGCCAATCCATGCAAGAAACTCGCGAACAAATATAGACACACATAACAAAGTGTAAAAGATGGATATATTCACTGCTACTACTTGTGCTGTGTATTGATGTAGTGCTTAGTTCAGTGATGGATTAGTAGATAGATTAGTAGTACCTCTGGGTTTTATTAGTACTCTAATGATTTTCTTGATATTAGTATTTTAATGTGCTGCCCCCAACACTAGTTGTAGTTGTGATGGTTTCGAAACAAAAAGTAAAGCTAAGCTTGCGCTGCCGGGGTTGTAACGAAGACCACTGATAGAGACAGCTTACGCTATACCTACAATGGGACCCGAAGGGTGCGCCAGCTAGCGTTGGGCTGCGAAAGCAACTGAGTTAAATCGACACACGACGCGTATGAAAATACGTGGAAGTGTGGTGAGCTAAAGCTTTATTTTTCCCCATCCGCCGGAGGATAAAAAAAAAAAAAAAAAAAGTAAAGCTTAAGCTCACCCCACCCACTTCCGCATAGTTGCATGCACACCGTGTGTTAATTTAATTCCTCCATTGTAGTCACAAATTAAGGTGTATCACGCAGCTTGCATGCTTATTATCGACCCTAAATTTATCGAACTCACAGCTTACGTGTTTAGACATTTTTTTTTTCAAAATTTGATACCTGGTATTTTTGTGTGTATACTCGTAGGTGTGATACAAAAATATCATACCAGCAAAATGCCAGTTGGGTTGCGAAAGCAACTGAGTTAAATCGACACATGACGCGTATGAAAATACGTGGAAGACTTAAGTGTGGTGAGCTTAACCTCTCTACAACTGGAAAGCCGTTCTTGGGGACAAATTACTTGGATTTAGTATGGGGAGGGGTTCGGGGGCTCTAAAGGGGTTGAGCTTTATTTTCATGCATCCGCCAGAGGATGAAAAAAGAAGAAAAAAAAAAGCAGGGGGGCAAATATAGCACATACCCGAGGGGAGGGTATGGCATGGTCATGAGTTGCGACGAAATCCACGATCTCACAGGTGCGCTGCCTGGTTAACTTTTTTTCACTTTTTGAAAAAACGAAAAAAAATGTGAAGCTTTTGGTATTTACCAGGTAGGTACGATAAATCACTTCCAACGTAGTATTGTTGGTTGTTATTGTTGTTTTTAGTACCTGGTGCTAGATATGAGCTTGGTAATATAATACCATCTTACGATAGGTTCTGACTCATGAAAACGTACTAAAAACGGACGGCCGGTGTAGTACACAGCTTGCCAAGATGAGTATCGACCCTAAATTCGTCGAACTCACATCTGACGTTGTTGGCATGATTTTATAAAATAGATTTCATACCTATGATGTGATACTAGGCTCGGCAACGCTGACCTACTCCATACATCCCTTTTCCATAACAGGTGCTTGTGAGACAATTTGTCGGTCTTGATGAGCTGTCGTGGGGTGAGCTGGAGGGTCAAGACTCTTCGGCGGAGCCTTGGAACAGCAGGTTGACGACGCTCAAGACCAATTGGGAGCACGGAAACTTCGACAGGTGACCACCAAGACTACGAGCACCTATTAATAGTTGGTGGCCACAGTTTCTCCCTCCAGCTACCGCACCGAAAACTTCGGAAACAGCAGTAAAAAGTACTTGATATTGTTCGCGTAAGTACTCCGCGGTGTACCAAAATCACCCTGCTGTATGTGCGATGTGTATCTCTGTCTCGTAGTTTGTGACCACAGCAGTAGCAGCAGTAGTAGGAGTAGTAGTAGTAGTAGTAGTAGTAGTAGAACTCGTCTCTCAGGAAGCATCGGCACGGGCACTGACAATAGTGCTAGGTGTGGATTGCATGGGTAGAAATATCGGTTCAATGTGAATGGCACACAGAGGTCCGAAGGCAAAAAAAAGAATGATCGTGATAATAATGATTGTTGGTGATCCCAACAGCTCAACAGAGTAGTGGTGAAGTGCACGGCAGGCAGTGGATTGTTGTGCCTGTTGCTACGCCTACGTGCAGCACGAAAAATCGGACTCGTAGACAACATGTCCCCGCGCTCTTGATGTTCTCTGGCTGCCGCATAGGGAACAAGTAAGATCTCCCCGTGCTCTTGATCTTCTCTGTCTGCCGCTGCACGTGGTGGATTTTTCCAGCGGTATATTCGTCAACTGCAGTATCAAATTGCAGCATCTATGTAATGTGCGGCAGTCAAAACATCCCCTCTGCGACTGCTTCTTGCGACTACATTTTGCTCAAATGAAGTCCCTGCTTTGTGACCGCGTTCCCCCCCCCCCCCCCCCCCCTCTGTGCCCTCTGTCACCCTTTTTGCCTCGGAAGAGCTGCCAAAGACGGAGAGAGCCTCGTTGAGGTCCAGGCTCGTGCCAGCGCAGCTCTGGAGACCCTCTTAGACGGGGGACACGACATCAACCTCGTCGTTAGCCATGGAAGGTGATTTGGACCACATTGACCGGTACTGCCGAGCGCATCATGTTCCTATAATGTGGAATCGTGCCCGTGTTGATGTGTCTGAACGATAGCTCGGCGCGGACACTTCTGGGGTTTCAGGGTTTCGGCACAGAAAAGACATACCGCAGTTGCGGCACGTACGTACAGTATTAGCAGTAGTAGCAGTACCCTACCATGATCCGGTACAGTGCAGTATGAACCCAAGAGCCAGCAACAACCCAATAGCCCAGTAAGGAAGCGACGGAGCCTCGCTTTCTTGGCAGCGCCGAAAAAAGAAAAAGGTATGTTCTGCGGTGCTTGGCAACGCCAAAAAAAGTCGTGTTCTGCGGTGGTCGCCGCACTAAATCTTACCGGCAACATGGTCGGCCAGCAGAACAGTATGTTCCATAAGTTTCAAAGTCTTGGAAGCATCTAGCCCATGAGCACTATTTTTCTTTTTTTCTCTTCTTTTTTTTTTTCCGAAACTCTTTTATTAGTATGCTCAGGGTTGATGCCAGTCTAAATAGTATTAATAGTATATAGTGTGCTCAGAGTGATGCCACGAAAAAGGTTTAAAGCTTGTTCAAAGTAGGCGTTTACTGTTCGGGGAGCTCATGCTGTGCGCAGTACCACCATCGAGGTAGTGCGTGGTCGCGAAAAAATCAACCGGCGGGTTCTGTTGGAACTACAGTTCCCTCGTTTTTGAGTAAAATGACCTCAAGGTAGTGCAGAAAACCTTTTTGCGGCAGCACAAGGGCTGATGTTGCGTTGCGTCCACGTGATCAAACCGCATATATCGTGGAACGAACGAAGGCACGAACGCACGCACGCACGAACGGACGGACGGACGAACGAACGAACGAACGAACGAACGAACGAACGAACGAACGAACGAACGAACGAACGAACGAACGAACGAACCCTCGCTTCCGTCGCGACCCCAATCCTTGGTTTCTCCCTTCTGCTTTGTTCCGCAGGACTCTGCGTATCCTGTTGCTTTCCCTCTCGGGCTTGGGTCTGGACCAGATGACCAACATAGGAAAGATCCCCAACGCGGGACTGTACATCATCGAAGCTCGAAGATCGCACCCAGGAGCTGCTCGCACCTACCACCTTGTTACTCCATCCGGTTAATTTTGTCTTTATGGTGGTAGTGTGTATTGACCAGCAATCATCATTTTGTGCCATCAGTTCAAGAAAAATGCCCATTTTATTTGCGTTCGTAGCCCATAGCCTCGGTGGATCTTGCCACCAATCTTGCCGTCAATCTTGCCGTCAATCTTGCCGTCAATCTTGCCGTCAATGTAAGAAATGCCCGTCCCGGGTTCGGCACCGTACCGTCCCCGAGAAATGTTATCGTCTTGTAATAATGTATCGTATGGTTATTCAAGTTGCTTTCTTTGTAAATGTTTAAATACGTACTGGGCGATTTGCGCTTGCAAGATCTACCTCGCCGTTCGATTATTTACGCCCAGGGATCTCGTTGGAAGCGGAGGCGTTATTTTTTTCGGTGGAGGACGGGGACATTGTCCCTTGTGCCCCACGACTGTATCGTTTCGCAAGTTTTGGGAGTCGCACGTCTCCTCCACCGGTTTACATTTTGACCAACACCTTTTCTGCGCATGTTCAAACATTTGGTCTACACATTTACATTTAGATTTGCAATTTTGTAGAATATCAACATTTGCCTGGACATTTTTTCTGCAGTACATTTCCTTGAACAAAGTATTTATATTTTTGGTTATGATATACGTCTTAGAAGAAGGTGCACACAAGCGAACGTGCTGCGGCCGAGAGTCGTGGCTGAGACGGCGGTGTCAATCTCGTCAACGTCCCCGGGAGCAACTTGTTCGCGTCGAGCGTGTGTTTGCGGATTTTGAGTTGCGACCTGCGTGCCGAATAGTAGGTCGATTTGAGCCGCCACCGCGGCGGATGTCAAATCAAGGTAATACTCCGGAGTATTTGTAAGAGCGCGTATTTGCGGACTTTTGATCGGGTGACCTGCCTGCTACGTAAGTGGTAGTTGGTAACCTGCCATCGTAGTCGTGAGTTTTGATCGAAATCGTTCTTCGTCGATCTCACAGCTGAAGTGTATTTTTTTTGTTTTTTTTTGTAACGGTTGCGGGCGTGACTTCTACGTCAGATTTGTACGATTATTATGTACCTACGGCGGGCTTTGATCGGACGATCTGCCCCCGGCATGGTAGGTCACTATGAACTAACTTTGCGGATTTTGACGAGTCGACTTGCCTAGCGCGCAACAAGGCACTGTGAAGTTGCAGTAAGCTTTTGTAAGGTTTTGTACGTTCTGCATACGAGAAAGGGGTAGCCGGGGAACCACAAAAAAAACTCTTACCCGCGCCAAGTTGCCCGCATTTATTTTTCGTTTGAGAGCCGAATAGAAGGGGGGGGGGGGGGTACTCATTTGTTGTCTGCCTTACTTGGTAGTTTGACCATTGATCACGCTTCCCTTTCGAGACGGAGAGGGGGGGGGGGTTATTACAATCAAGTAAAAAAAGTTGGAAGAAAAATATTGCCATTTTCCCGATTCGCACAGAAATAAATCAAAGCGCTCCTCGATTTTTTTCTCGTTTTGACTTTCGTTGGAGTGTGGGACTCCGTTTTCTCTTTTGTTGCGTGCTCCCCTCGCCTGACTCAGCCGCTCGCAAATTGTTTGACCACTCGCCACGATTGGGTTATTGGGTTCCCTGAAATGGCATGCGGTGTAGCTAATGCGGCCTAGTCGGTTTTCAGACGCGAGTCTTGAGACGTATAGTATGTATGTACCAGTGTGCGCCTGTCACGTACGCAGGCTGATTCCCGACTTCATTTGTTTATAATTTTTACGCGGATGGATGCATTCTTCAGCTATGTATGTAGTCTACGTATGGTATATGCATGCGCGTGTACCACTTTGGGTTTGCTTATGTTTTCCCCTCGGGATAAATATTCTTCCACTCCATCCACGGAGGGACCGTAGCCTGTCCTGTGACCACGGACGGACTTGATTACGCGAATTAATGTGAGAACAGGAGCAGCATGTGTTTTGGTGCCAGTCCATACGATTATCTCATCAGGCAGAAAAAAAGTGTTTCACTCTGGAAGAACTAAATCACCTTTATCAAATAATTAATCTTCCCCCTCTGTCTGGTCGGGACGGGAACACGAACGAAGAAAGTGCCGCGTCATGGTCGATGCTTGTTGATCGAATAACGGATACGAACTGCGAACGAAGGAACGAACTCGTTTCATTTTCGATTCACGCCTGGAGTGTTTTTCCGGGTTACTTTCATTCAAATTCACATAGTTTTCACATAATATTCCCATAATAAAATGAATACATTTGACACTTCAAGACTATTATGTACGTACAGTCCATGTAAAACATGCGCTTTTTGTTCTTGGCGTGCTGTTCTCCGGTGGCTGACTAAAATATTACTTTTGCTTTCTGTGGAGCCTTGGACGGCAAACTATAATACCACGGGAGAGTCTGCATGGCAAGGGCAGCGTCTAGTAGAGCATGTGGCATATCTAATCGGCCTTCGATGTTGTGTGCAGTTTTCAGGCCTGGCTCATGGTAAGTTATGGTTCACCTGTTCCCACCTTAATCTTGACCGCATGCATGTATGCTGTCTATCGAGTAGAAAGTCTTTTAAAGACGACGTTAGTCACGTCACGACCGCACCGCCGGCAACTCCGGGGCAGCCGAAGATGTAGCACAGCGATGCTTGCAAGTCGTGTGGTGTCCGAGGCTGTCAAGGCGTCAGGGCAGTTCTTCAGATTTTCTACTGCTTCCGCCATGAGAATGGTCAAACGCGGGGCGTTATGACGGGCATGCTTGGCCGTATGTAAGTCTCACCAGCAAAATTTACTTGGTTCAAGTGGACCACCCATCCACGTATGTATGTCATGACTGATTTCACGACAGCTCCCCCCCTAAACCAGTAATTTTCTTTAGCGAACGCTTCATGGCTGCTCGACACCAGAAATAATGCGACGAAAAAAACATACGAGTATCTTTTTGTGTTTTCTTGTTTGCAAAGGAAGGGCTATGGAACGATGACGTCGGGGTGGCAAGGGGCACCGTATTTTCAGAAGATGGGGCCGGTATCATATCGTGTATCATAGGAGGAGTTGGTTTCGAAACCGGCGATTTCGTTGAAGAAAAGTTGAGGGTGTTGGGGGGACTACCGTAGAACGACTCTAATACGGCGTGCATTTAGCCCTGCCAACCTGCCCCCCCCCCCGCCCCCCCCCCCCCCAACAACCCCCCCCCCGTCCCCTGCCGCCCCACCTAACATAAACACCCGCCAGACGCACAAAATACTACCCCATAGGCATGGGTGATAGTCACCTCTTTAACTTTCGAGTCATCCATGCATTAGCGCTCAAATTAATGTATACGTATTCAAGTTCCAATTAACACCCCCCCCTAACCCGAATCGTTCTTACGACGGTAGCCCCCCCACCCAACTTCTCTTTCACGAAATCGCCGGTTTCAAAACCAGCTCCACCGACCGGTCGTATCTCCCGAAACACGGTGGGTGTCCCTCGACACACCGGACACCCTCCCCGACGCCATCGATCGATAGACTTTTGCCCTTCTTTAACGAAATGCATGGATAATTTTCGTTTAGTAGTATCCTTCCTTGTATGTGCCGAGCAGCCATGAAACGTTTGTTCGTTAAAGAAAAAAAAAAAGAAAATCAATGGGTTTGGGGGGGGTTATCGAAGAATCAGTCGTGGTCAATGGTCTAATAACTAAGGCAAGCAATGAGTACGCCCCCTCCTCAGCCCCCGCCGAAGGGGAAGAGGGAAGAGGGAAGAGGGAAGAGGGAAGAGGGAAGAAGGAAGAAGGAAGAGGGAAGAGGGAAGGACGTACTTAAGTCTTGTAGAATATTACCGTAAGCTAGGAACGCTCACAGCCAACGAAATGTTCGACGCAGACTTCGAGAAGGAAATCAACGCGTGGGGAGAGGCGAACGTAGGTGCGTCAGAAAGAGCGTCAGAAAGAACTTAGGTGCGTCAGAAAGGGAACACCGTCGTTCGGACGGGCTACAGTTACAGAGGGAGTTCACAAAGAGAAGAAATAAAGAAGCGTGTATCTATCTAAACTCAAGAATAGAAATGCAGCAGGGGCAGATAGAATAGTGAATTAATTTATGAAGTACGGTTATGAAGTACGGGGGAGAAGGTATTGTTGCCATGATGATTATTATGCTGTATAATTGGATATGGAAACACGAGTACGCGCTTAAGAGATGGAGAGTAAGGAGTATTAGTAAATTTATTAAAGAAAGGAGGTAAGGTTGACCCGGGGCGACTACGGAGGGATAAATAACGCTATTAAACACCGTAGGCAAAATATTCTGTAAGATTTCGAACGATAGAATGGGAACAATGGTGGAAAAGGGCGGAAAAACAAGCAGAGGGCAAGCAGGATTTAGGCCAAATCGTAATTGCGTAGACCATGTGTACACATTAGGTAAGATAATTCCAGGTAGGAAAGACGCCGCGTTAACGTACTATTTCTTCCTAGATGTTAGGAAGGCCTATGACACAGTATGATGGAGAAATGGGTTGTGGAAAATATGGGGGGAATTGGGATCAGAGGAGAGACGTGGAGAATGATGAAACATATGACGGAATGAATGTGCGAGAGGTGCTGTGATGCTGGACGGGTAAATATCCAAATATGTTGATATTTTACAAGGAGTTGCACAAGGATGTACACTATCACCAAATCTGTTCAAGGTATACGTTATTGACATGATATTAGCAGTCGAAGGAGCAAAGCAAGGAATCATAATGCGGGAAAAGATACGGTGTCGGAGTTGATGTTTGCGGATGATTTCGTAACAAATATCAGAAGCACCCGACGGATTGCAGAAACAGGTAGAGAGAGTAAACCAGGAAATTAAGAGTGACAGCGAACGTGGAAAATTGCGCAGAGTAGTAGTTGTATGTAACGAACATATTAAGGCGAACCCGGTGAAATTTAAATGGAAGTGGGGAGAAGATGAACTACAGATCGTAGACTAGTAAACTTATCATGCCGTAGATATCTCAAACGACTGTGTTGTTGGGATGCACACATAGATAGCGAGAGTGAAAGGAAAGGGTAAATCACAAGCAGGCGAGATGGATGCGATCCTAACAGACCCGCACCTTGAAACTAGGATTAAAACATGTATTCTGGTGAATGTGGTTGTACCAAAATTAGAGTACGCAGGAGAAGTATGGGAAGGGAACGCGAAGTTCGTAAGACAACCGAAAACAGCAGTGCAGACGACAGCAGCTAAAAATATACTGGGGTGCTCAAATACGACGAGTAATAATACAGTATTAGGAGCAGAACTAGGAATGTACCCACTTGAAACAGAGAGAGACATACATGATAAAGTTGAAATGGCAATATAAAGTAAAGAACGTGCGAGGAAAGAGGTTGCAGAGCACGCTTGGGATCAAACCAGACGCCCACGTCGCCCGGCAATGGAGAGTGTCCACCACTCCTTCCACGTATCGCTAGCGCCTCGTCTATGGGTGGCCGCTCTGTCACCTTCTGTTCCCGCTTTGGAAATCTACATGGAGCGCACTCATGCTGTGGCACACGTACCCGCAGTCGCGCACGCCGTCCTGATTGTGCGGGAGGTCTGAAATTACCTGCCTTTGGTAGCTCGAGTGCCTGCACGGTCGCGCAGCTGACCTACGGAAACCAGTATTCGCGCACATTGAGGAGGACAATCACGGCGTGTGCTCGACACGTGGCCAAGCGTTGCACGACGTGCCCCACCATGGCTGGGGGCGGGAAACAGCTTCCGAACGCCCGTGTGTTACCTCGCAGCGTAACGGCCACGGTTGGCTAAATGAGTCCATCCCCCGCCGACCCTTCGCAGTGGTACCGCGAAAAGAATGGCAGCCGTCGCCTTTCGCTCGACCCCGTCGCCGGACCATCCCGGGCGTTCTTTGAAGATGTCATCAGGCCGATGGTAAACTCCCGAAGAACTCTGGTAAGCGCTCAAACACCGCCGACCGAGGACGGGTAATCTTCGCTCTCCCTGGGATTCAGTGATTGCGTCCACCGATTGCTTGTCTGCCGGCGGCATCCATCTCCGGGAGAGCCAGAAGCTCTTATCTACCCGCAACTCGAATACCCTAACCAGAAGTCCGTGGATGGTTGAGTTTTTCTATCTCGACCCTTTGTAAACGCGTCCACCACGGAACGGGTGGTTATGTCCATCGCTGGCTGCGCGCGGCGGAGTTGTCCCTGGTGCGCTTGACAGCATTCCTTTAGCACTTCGAGCAGCGCGATCACCTCTTCTTCGTTAGTGTGCCGAGGTAACCATTCGTGAGAACCCCCCCCCATCCGGCAGAGAATTCGCCCCCTGGCATCGACACAACTTCACCCCATTGGTTGAACGACGCAACGGAAGCTGCAACGGTAATCTGTGAGATGTAGTGGCGCTGTGTGTACCGCGGGCCTTCCTGAGCCGTTGCCGACAGACTTCGCCATATGTCGAGCTACGGCGCGCACATATAGGGTTTACTGCTCAATTGTATCGTCCGTCCGTTTGCCTTTGCGATTCCCGCGAACATGTAGTGTAGTGTAGCGTGTACACAGGGGCCCCGGTCGGGGCGCAACGGAGATGATGTCTCACTTGCCCGCACGTTTGGCCAACATCTGCAGGGTGAGCGAGCCGTGATCCAACACTGCGTGGCTCCAGACATAACGCTTCTGGAGCTTGCCTTCCAACACCCGGAACGAGGTGGTGCTCAAACCGCACAGAATGTTGAGGCACCGTTATATTCTCGACGGGTTCAGGGCGCCACTTGGTGTCCGACAGGGAGTAGCCGAACAACTACGAGACCAACATGCTCGTTGAAGAACCTCTGTGGCGGACAACCACTGTACCTTGTGTCAGAGCACCTGAACGTGGAGGTGAAGTTCCTTTACCACGCGTCGTCGGGATGTAGGTGGGAAGGAAACACCAGGTGACCCGATACTCTGTTAGTTATATAAAACTAGTGGATAGTGTTGTATAACTCTCACTCTTCGGTGAGGAGCTTGTATCCTACCCAATGGAAATTGACGCGCCAGCATGAAAATAACGAAACGTTCCCTACCCCCTTCGACACAAGGAAGCGCCAAAACCCGTGTCCACGGTAAAAAACAAATCGAATGAGTGGTGCTCTCCACGGCTTCGACACCCTCGTGGGCAGTGGGCGTGTATGATAGCACGCTTCGGTTGCGGCTGACCTGTAAAACGTCAACTTGAGGTAGGGACTCGCGGTACATATGAAACTACTTCGTAAGAAGCAGGCAAATACGAAAACGGTCGAATTGGAGCTGATTGAAACGAAGAAAATATAATTTCAAACGTTGTGCTGGTGATGCTGGTGAGGTCACAAAGATGAAACTTTTGAGCCTTGACGTCCAATAGACTTTTCATAAATGCGGGCGCCCACTGCACCAAGGTTTTAACTTT
The DNA here is from genome assembly GCA_012845835.1 of Undaria pinnatifida. NCBI lineage: Eukaryota > Phaeophyceae > Laminariales > Alariaceae > Undaria > Undaria pinnatifida. The sequence goes on from JABAKD010000029.1 coordinate 681,310, forward strand.
TGTTCCTTGTGCCACTTTCAATACACACCCATGAAAAATGCCGCCTTTCCCTTTTTGTCCACCCGACTTCAATATTTATTTCGAGCCGCTCACTCCGGATGACCTCGCGCATGCCTAAATACGGCATTTTTTTCAAGAACCGGCGGGATATGGACTTCGACGGTGGCATGAGGGGAGCGTCGCGTCTTTTGTTCGTGAGGAGACGGTCAGCATCGAGTCCACCCCTCGCGGGGAGACGGGCACCCCCACCCAAGAGACTGGGGGTCTTACGGCTCGAGGAGCAGGACTCCTCGGGGGCGGACCAGGGGGACGACGACGGGGTTTCGACCCAACCATCCCAGCCCGATCTCCCGCCCGCCGCGAACTCGCCGCCCCTCTTCCGGGTATCATTCCTAAAAACGTTTGGAACTCGATGCCCATTACCGTAGAGCACGAAACCACCTGGGGTTCCCCAAAGGGTTGGAGGCAAAGAGAGAGGCGGCCCATGCGAGCGGTGTTCAGGAGGCCCCTCTCCGGCGCTAGATGGGGGCCAACAGCAGCAACGCGGTGGTAGACGCAGCGCAACTCACCTTTCGGGAAGCCGAATCCTGCTGCGCGTGGGTATAGCGGCGGAGAAAAGCTGGCTCAGAGGGCAGGAGCTAGTTGTGAGGTGACTGGGACCTGAAGGGATGGACTAGGGTGACCGAGGCGGCGGCTGCAGTCGCGGCAATTGGGAGGGCAACAGCGGCCCTTGTTCTCACGGAGAAAGACGCTGCACATATCGGAGACAATCACCGTCAGGGTGGGTGTGCTCCTGCCGCTACGGCCGCGGGAGCCTCCTTTTCGGCCGCTGAGATCCACCGTGCCGCTGTTACCCCGCCAGATCCCACCCTACGGGCTCGAGCTGCTTTTTTTTCAGGTGCTCCTAGCGCTGCGGGAGCCCCTAACTATGGGCACTGTGCCCCATTCCGCCGCTGCGGCTGCGGAGGCCATGCAATAATTTGGGCGCGTTCATCCTACTGAGCACTGCCATGGGCCACCCTCAGACCGCAGCTAGGGCCCGCCCCGCCTCTGCCTCGTCCGGCGCGGGAGACAACAGTGTGTGCAAGGGGTCGGGTGGGGACGCGTGGTACGATGGAGGTATCAGTTGTTGGCCATTTTTGTTCCGTATGACGAGATTCCTTAACCCAAAGTTGGTCCGAATGAACATTAACGACATTCATGTTGTGAAAAAAACTCGTTTTTTTATACCTGGAACACGGGATTCTTTAATCGGATTTTGCACTTTCGGTGGTTTGCTTAAAATGCTCAACATGCTTGAAATGAATAACCTTTTGTGTGAATATTTTGTGTGAACCTTTGGTGTGAACCTTTGGTATAAAAGCTGCTTAAGGCAGGAGCTGCAGAAAAAAAGGCGTGCGCCTCTACCGTGTTCCTGAAAAGCGTTTTTACGCATAACAGCGTGGAGTGCATGGCAGCTGCACCTCGCAAGTCATTTGCTTCTGACCTGGCGACGGAGGTTATGGCGGCGGCAACCGCTGTGATCCGTCACCTGCAGGGCCGCTGTTGTCGGTCCGCCTCGCGACGAAGCGGACTGGTCCCACGTAGTACCCGATGCAGGGGGATATGACCAACGTGCACGACCTCTATGATTCGCCTCGGTGCACTCACGCGGCCACGACGACCGGCGTTTTCTCGTCGCTCCCAGAGATTTATGCCGAGCAGTTGCGCGAGGAAAGAGGCCACGGCCACCCTCGTGCCGGCGATGGTGGGGACGGCGATGGACGAGACTACCGCGGGAGGGGCGAGGACCGTGACCACCGTGGTGAAGGCTCCGGGTGGAACAACCGCGGCTCGGGCCACAACAGCGATGTTGTCGACAACGAGCGTCGTGCAGGAACGACGCATCGCGGCAAAGGGAGGGCGTAACGGTCGATAATCCGGGCTCAATTCAGATCAGGCACTCGGAGGAACGTGCCGACAGCTCCACCTCGGACGCACCCTCCGACGCTTCGGAGAGGGAGGACATTGGTGCTTTCTGGGACGTCAAGGTGGTGCTCCCTTCCGAAATCTAAGTACCGTTGTTGGTCGACGTCGCCTCATCTACGGATAGGGTACAACTAATGACGAATTCTGACGACCGCGTGCAGCCGTTGTCTTCCGCTCTCGCTCGCGCTTGCCAGGTCTCTGTAAGCGTGGCCGCCGCTCGAAAAGAACCCGTTCATATAGCCAATATGAAGTCCGCTTACGTAAATGCTGACACGCAAGGTCGAATGCATCATAACTCTGCCCCCTACGAGCCCCAACCAGGCGGTTGCCTCTCTGTTATCCGCTGGGCAAAACAAGCCCAAACCCACATTCTTATGATTTTCGATCCGTTTTGGAGCAAAGGCGCCATAGCGACCGTGGTTTGGGCCGACGGGTGGGAATGGCCCCGTCGCAAAGCTTTCGGGCGTGCTATCATCCTTGGCAAATCGTGTACCTCCGCCCTCTCCACCGTCATTGGTTACATCGTTGGCCAGGCCACGCGCGCTTCAACGTGCTATCATCCTTGGCAAATCGTCTACCTCCGCCCTCTCCACCGTCATTGGTTATATCGTTGGCCAGGTCACGCGCGCTCCTAACCGGAGAGATTCAGGGCCGGTCGATTTCAACTTTTTTTTCCAAGCGCTGAGCCGGCAATTCGACCACGGAGTATCGCCCCTGCCAGGAGTCTCGGCCAGTCCTACAAGGCGAATAATAACACCACTGCGCGTCAACCTGGCACCTTCCACGCCGGTAACTGACGCGTCGCCGGCGGTACGGCGCCCCTCGCGCGTCGGTCGCCAGCATTGCCAGAGGAAAATACCTATATTTCGCAAGATATTCGTGTCTCACGCTTGTTCAGCGCCCAGCACCGGCAAGCCTCGACAGCTGCCCCTACGGCCCGAACGTTTCCCATTGGTACCGGCAATGTTCGTCGGATTTCTGATACAGCACCTTTTGCTGCCACGGCGAGCTTTCATGCTCTTTCGCCGCCAAACGCCGCCAAAAACGCCGCGCCACTGGCGTTTTGCCTGCAGCATAGACACCAGAAACCATGGCTGCCGCTGGGTTTTAGCTCCCCGACTGCGCCCAAGCCCCTCGCCTTGCCCACGCGTGTTCCCACGTCTGCTGAAACATATTGTATTGGCAACCCTGCTGCGACGGGAGCTCTCGCCCCGAGCGGTACTCCTCTTCGCGCAAGGCGCGCCCCGGGATCTGCCCCGCCGCGCCACCTGGACTTTCGCGAGGGCGTCGCCCCCCGCCTCGCTCCTACACACCCCGATCCCCCCGTTCCGACCATGCAGTGACGATTGGTTTGTGGTGGGAGAAGGTCGGAGCCGGAACCCCGACCTCTCCTATTGCACTCGACTCGGCGTTCCCTCGTATGAACGGAAGGCGTTCTGACCTGTTCCCTATCGCACATAATTCGGCGGGACTTAGCTACCCCGTCCACATTCTCAGACATATCTACATGACAGAAAACCCTCCGGCGGACACTCACGTGCCGCCCGCTCGAATCCCGTTTTTAACTTGTTTGGAGTGCCTTCAAGCTTTCCTTCGTCGTCGCGTGCCCACGCGCAACCCCTTTCGACTTCCACGGCGTCAGTGGAACAGGCGCTCCCGACGCTGCCCGTCGATCCGTGGTGACTCCACATCCTCCATTCAACGTCACCGGATTGCTCGCCCGCCGTCGCGCGGATGACTCACTCCTCTCGCCAAGAAAAACGAAAACAAGCCCGATGTTCCCGTTGGCTTTCGATCGATGGGCGCAGAGAGAGCGCCTTCTGGCAATTGTTCGCCTATGTGCGATGACATCACCCAGCCATTGGCCGTAGGCCAGGCCCCGCTTCTCGCGTCGGCGACCGAGTGCCTCAAGAGGGCTGCACAGCACGCCTCAATCATGCAATCATGCCCTCCGACGGCTCGGCCTCCTCGGTTTGTGACCCTACGCGCGAGTATTCCGCGGAAAATGTCGTGTTGTTCTGGCAGCCCCTCTCCGTTTCCGGGCAACGGGCTCGATCGGTGTTTGCCGTCAACGAAGTTTCGTATTCCTGTGTGTAGAGAAGTATACGATGGCGGAAAAGGCGCGCTTTGTTTCTGACAACACCGTTCATCGGAACGCATACTGTGCTCGTGGGATCCCCAACAATACAAGCGCATCGGCCGCAGCGTTCGTGGTTTGGACGACGCCATTTGAGGTCTTGAATGGAAAAAAAAAAACTTCGCCTTGGAAGAGACTTTCGCCTCGTTTTCGCAAAACCCGGCGATGAATCGCCAATGTTTGGTCACTGGCAGTGAAAAATTGTAGCCAAAGCGAGACCCCGTTTGGGGCATTGGCCTCTGGGCGGACGGCCCTGACGCCCATAACCCCCGCTTTTAGCGAGGAAACAAATTGCTCGAACCGTCTCTTTCTACCGTTTGCGACCTCCTTCACCACAAGACGGGCGGATAAGCGCACTCCTCCTCTTTTCCCTTTAATTCTGCATTCCGACGTCGTCGGAGTCGTCCGAGGGAAATCATGAGCCTAACCCCCCACTTTCACGCCTCCGGGATTGGCAAACGCTTGCCCCGGTTCTCTTTAGGAGTTTCGGTCCCTTTTTCTGACGCGCCAGCTGACCACAGCCCCGATGTGCTGGCTGACCCCCCTTACGCCGTTTCTGCTCTCGCGGACGCGGCCTCTCTCCCCGAGCACGGCCCGGGCCTCGTCAGGGGCACAATTTCGTTCGATGACGCCCCTTTCCTCACCAAAATAACCGTTCATTGTGGGACGGCCGCTTTCACGCGCTTTGGTTGTGTCGCGCTCTTAGGACCCTGTCTCTGCTCAGAATTTCATTGATCGAGTCGTCTTGGAGCAGACGCATTCGGCTGGGGCAACCACCGTCCGTTGCGAGCAGAACTCTGCTCCTCGTTCCTGAGGGGGATTGGCGAATCTTCTCGATTGCAAACTTCGACGAGCGTCCGCTTGAACACCCAATTCATCATGGTTGGTCAGGCAACGGCTTCCTTCGCAGTGTGGGCCTGCGTCGTCTCCCGCTCGGTTATACATTACGGTGCTTTTGGGACACGATATTTGGATGCGTTCTAACATGCGATCCTACCGCTCCCTCCTTTCCCGTCCGTTTGACCAGAGCATTTTCATGGCGATGTCGTTATCATTCCATGCCTCCACGGGTGTACCAGATTTTGTGCCGGGCCCCCTTGGCTCTGGCGGTTGTTTTCACCTCCGTTGCGATGGCGTCGTTGCTTCACCTCGTCTGACGAGCCGCAACTGCTCGGGGTTAAATTGGTCCGCAGTAACGGCTCACCAGCCCTTTCAGGCCACAATTTCGTCGAAAGGCTGCCCCAGCCGAACCTTCTTTAGGCCAAAGTAACACGTTGTTGCCTGAAAACGACATGTATTTCCCATGGTTGGCGCGGCCGACCTTGACCCCGGCGACCTTCTGGGAGTCGCCCACGCCCCGCTGATGCATGCACCTATTGGCGGTTTCCAGCGTACAAAGATTTCCAGCGTACAAAGAGCTCCCATTGATGCATCATGCACTGATGACGCATGCACTTACGTCCTAGGACTAGACTGACGACTGACCTTTTCTTTATCACACGCCCACTGAAGACGGGTTTCTTTAGACACAAGTTTAGCGTTTCCTGCTGAGTTTATGGGCCAGATGCAGGTTTGAAAGTTGTAAACGAGAAGTAAGCACATGCCGGGGAACCGTGTCCGTTACTCTCTACAATCGATGCCAGATTATGCTGATACTTCGAATTATAACGTTAGCCAATCAGATACGGAGATTGACGGTTACAAAACGTTTTGATTGGTTCCAAGTTATGTCGACGGTTGACGCTTTGGTGTCGGTGGGTTGTGTGTGGGTTGTATGATCTGATGCTCCACTATCGGGGGCACTCCTAGCTATCAAACAACTACTGCAAGGCTATCGTCTCTACTCTTCAAGCCTCACGACCTCATGGTACGTATACCTTCGGTAGGATTCTACGAACAAACCAGCGCCTATACGTGGAGCGTTTCTTGTCGAATTTAACGTGCCTAAGTTTGAACGACGAGAAGACAACAAGGCCGGCCAAGATAATAAGATAGACGGCGGCTAGCTGAATGTATTGTTTGACACCGTTCTCTGTATCAGAGATGTGTTGGTCCTGGTGAAATTCAAAGACGAGATGCTCCGCGCCGACGTGGCACGCAACGAGGGCCGCGATAGCTAAGGCGACAGACGCGTGCGCCTAGCTTGGCAATGGAGACATGCGTTTCGGCAAACGTTCTTACAGTTGCTCAAGTAAGTTGCTTTCCATCAACGAACGCGCTGATGTTCCAACATCGCAATGGAATTGTAGTCGTCGTCGAATCTTTCGATCGTCGACACAACATCACTCACGAAATTTTTCACCCCTGAAAAAGGAATACGAGCGTGGTGATAAGACACGGCAATGTTTCGAACCAAAACAACATCGCTGCCTTCACCGCAGAATACTTCGCAAAGCACGTGGTTGTTTCGGTAGACACCTTGAACCCCGCGAGGTGAGAGCGATTGGATTTACGTAAGCGGACAGGACGGCTAACACACCGTTGGCGGGGAAAAACATATGTTTGTGTTATTTGTTTGTGTGTGTATTATCTAAGCATATAATTATTTCTAAGTTTCACGTCAAGACCAAAGGTGAGAAAAATGTCGAATTCTCGCGTTTCTGCAACAAAAAGTAAATATCATCACCGCATTCACCTCGCACGTCAAGTGATTGGATTGTGTGTTTTATTATATTTCTGCTGTAGCATCGCAATATTTCTGCTTGCACGGCCCACCGCTATAAAAAGAACAGAATCAAGCTTCACTCATACAGAGGACAGGAGAAGCTGTGCCTTGGCCACAAGCGCCATACACACAAGCGAGTGAACCACACCTGTTCGACACGAACTCCTCTCACGCACACATACGGTCGGTATCTTTGTATCGCGTATCTGTGTCCGCTCGTATTGTGATCATCGGCTAACCCCGAGAGGTCAGCCACACCTACAGCCGAGAAGCATCATCGCTCACAAGCAATGATGCCGCGCACCACAATATAGGAAACCCTATAGACTAATATGAAAACCCCGATGCCCGGAGATAATGATCAATCCCCGATCACCACAGAAGCCCCCCATACTCGGTGCGAGATACGGCAGATCATCTCATCCCGAACCACGCATCACAAATACTAGGCAAAACGGCACATCCCACACTTCATCATGAAGCACTCCAAGGCAAATGGCAATCCCAAATTCCACCATCAACAACTGCCACAAGGTACTACTAAGTAGAATAGTGGGAGTAATGAGGATTTCTCAGTCCGCGTGCACCACGGAATTCTTCTCGAAACTGCCTTAGGCCAAATCGGCCGCGCACAACACTCACTCAAATCCATCTCACTCTACGTGTTCTAGACGACGTAATGTGAAACTGATGAGAGCATCTTCCGCCGGTCTTGCCCGTTAATTCAACCCCGGGCGAATCGCGATCGGTGGCGTGTGGGCCGCGCAATGTACGTTTGAGCTCGGCGACAGACATACAGGCAGACACATGTCAGTTTTGAAAACATTACACAACTGGACCCTCAAACTTGCTTTTTGGGTGTTTCCCCCGCTACGTCCTTGCGTCTGCTCCTACCCGTCTACGTGCAAGACCCACTTAGGAAGACGATTGTTTGAATTCCAATGACGAGAAGATCAGAAGAAATGACAATTCTTCGGTCTGCATGACGGTGCAGATTTCTTCATATCTGCGTTACGCCAAGTCCACCCCATGCACCCACGAACAATTGACAACCTGATATGAAACCGCCGAGGGCCGCTTCTCCCCATCATTAGCTTTCATCCGCCCCCGGATTATTATTATTATTTTTTTTTTATCCTCCGGCGGATGGGGAAAAATAAAGCTTTAGCTCACCACACTTCCACGTATTTTCATACGCGTCGTGTGTCGATTTAACTCAGTTAGTTGCTTTCGCAACCCGGATTATTCCCGATCGGTTCAGTTTTCGTTGTGCATTGTGCATTCCATCCCGGCGACAGACATACATACGGACCGATGGACAAATGTCAGTTTTTTTCGAAATAATCTAACACGGTACCTTCGAACTTTTTTTCCCGGTGTTGTACTATCTATACTTGCGTGTGCCATAAGATACACTGTACGCGCGCAATCCAAATAGGAGAGCGTTTTTTAAAAAATCATCATTAAACTAGAATCTTAACGCCAATAGTGTTACTAGGAAACCTTCCCTCGACGCTATCTCCCAACTAAAAGCTCTTGTACAGTGAAATGTCATTGGAACCGGTAGCTTCTTTCGCCTTCGATGGAACCGACTCGATTGAATGCATGTTAATGCGCGTGCACACAGTCGACTTAAGGCCTTAATTTACCAGGTAAAACGGCAATCCCAATACCAAAAGTCTTGGTATCAAGATCGCCATAAGTGTCCTTTACTAAAGTCAAAGGCAGCAACTACCGGAAGGGAAAACATTTTACAACTGACCATGTGGTCTTGAAAAACTTGAACTAAATCAATAACGCGGTCAACCTCTAGCAACCCCCTTGCTAAGTACTCCCCGCGGGCAAACGCAAACGACGAAACGCCTTCGGGTGCAACGGTTCCGTGCGAGAATCACCATGCTACTCCTCGTTGGCAGCACTCTCCTACCGTAGACGGAAGCGTAACGAGTGTATTAATTCTAGAGAACAACACTACAGAAGGGATCAATACACATCACAACTCCACCGAAGATAGACCTCCGATCAGTAGTCTTGTGCGCAATCGTTCAAGTGCAACTCCAACTTGATTTCCGCTGCTTATACTCCTATGAAAGGTACCAGTGATACTGTTACTGCAGCACATAAACATGCATATACGACAAAATAACATATCGCCGATTGCTCAAGATCCTGCATCAAGCATTCTGCATGGTTACGACCGTGTCACGAATTCATTGGTTGCCATAATGATATGCGATGGAATATCTCTGTTCCCGAGTAATCAACCCCCCCCTGCTCGGCACAATTCATTGGTCGCAGTGTACGCCGAGACACCCATCCATCTCCTGAAAACAACGAGTCTAACTAGATGCAGTCACCGAGCGCAAAGTAGAACGAAAAGAAAAAATATCCGCATTTGCATGGTAACTCCAGCAACACTCCGAAAGCCTAAAATACGGTTAGCTCATAAGCGCTTCCATGAGTAGTCGTTTTTTTGGTACTTTCCCGCATCTTGAAGTAAATGCATCAACCCCCACACTGAAACCTACACGCCTTTCGGTTAGGTACAGCTCCACCAGTGAACGCGTCTATCTCGAATCCGTCGATGTGTCTCGAGGTGGGCTTTCGATGGGTTTCGAGGTGAGATTTTCAGCCCCACCCAACTTTACGAATCTCTCCGTCCCGGCAGTCCCCTCTACCCGCTGGGAACCTCCTGGGAATGGATGCTCGACGAAGTGCTATACACCTTGCATGGGGATATTTTAAATGTGTATGGTACGGCTATCGACCGCGACTGTGACTATCTGAAACTCCGGAGCGATTCTAGAAGTTTCGTAGACATTCATTCACGCGTGCTCACGGAAGATCGCTTGATTTTTGTCCACCAAAATATTGTCGTGGGGTTCCACTACAACAGACGGTGTTGACACCAATGATGAGTATGGCCGAGCATACCTAGTCGTTATCGCCAAAGCTGTTGTCGACGAAACCGAAACGTGCCAGGGTGTTGCAAAAACCGACATGGGTGTGGCTCGCCTAGACATCAACAGCTGTGAAATTGCTTACCCCCGTCACGAGGTATCATAATCGTAGGGAACAGCACATGGAAGCTGACGGGACTATGCAACAACGCCTCAACCTTGAAGAGTACGAGGAGATTGACGTTTTTAATGGAGACACCAATAGGAGCGACATTCGCCACCTGTGCTACGGCCATTAGAGTTTCAGAGCCCTCAACAGCGCCATCGACCTTAACACTACCCCTAATCGTAACCCACCAGGTCAGGGCTAGGGTCTCATTGGCCTGCGTGATCACTGAATCCAAAGCCCTACAGCGGCGCACCGTTTTCAGAATCGATGAGCCACTCGTAGTTGAAAAAGCTCTAGATAGTTGTGGGTTACTCGAGCTCGGAAAGGTCCCACATTGGTCCGATCTGCCCGCAACCTTCCCGACCGTAATCGACCAGACCTGGACACTCGATTTCATCAAGTGCGCTGGGTGGGCCGTTTCCGCATTGGATATCGTTGTAGATAGGTCGACCTTTAGAACTAGGACCTGGCGCTAGAAGGTCGAAGAGTGCTCCAATGGTCATGGTACCCCGCGGTGTATCCACCTCGATTTCGCCAACATCGTGGTCGAACGTGGTCTGCATGTAGCACGTATCTCCAACCGAGTAGCTGTCAGCCCAAGGTGCGCCGCCTGGGTCATTACCTACGACCTCGACGATCTTGACGATGTCCTCATGGAACGCACCTTCCGGTGCATCCTCGGGTCCTGAAGGTGTATCCTCCGGTTCTGAAGGTGTCTCGTCCGGTTCACTTCGTGCAGGAGTCGGGGGCGGCGTCAGAAACACACATTAGTTCAACGCGCCATGTTCCACATTCCGGCAGATTTTTCAGCGGCCTCTTAAAGGCCCTCTTTTAAGCCTTAAAACATCAAAATCAAAACAGTAACACGTCTCTGAATAAAAAAACAATCCACCGATCGGAGAACCAATTCGTCCGGCCAACCGGAAGTTTACCTTTCCTGACACCTTGAGAGTACAACTACATAAGAGGAACACGAGCGACGTTTCGCAAGCACGATGAACGCCTGTGGTTGCTCGAAAACGGGACGTGTGTTCCAGGAGCTAAGTAGCTTTAGGTATAGCTCCCCCAGAACATTGCTGCTCGTCATCAAGATATTACACATCTTTCAATTGCTCGATTCCTGTCACCATAAAAATTTCTGAGGTATCGTTTTGAAGTCATTGACATTTCACGTTATCGTTTGTGCATGGCTCATGCCGGCGGTTACGGCGTTGCTTGGAAGTTGGAGCCGCGGGCGGGGCGCTATTGCATCTTACACGCGCATCACTCCACTAGGTTATGGCCACAATGCTACCATGGGTTCGACACGGTGCACCGTTCTGATCCAAATTCCCTCGTAGTAGTAATATACAATATCTAGAGTCACGTCTGACAATGGAGTCCATTTGAATTTTTCTGCCCATTTTGTGCTCACGAACTATACGTCGAGTATTTGAACAAATACAGTTGAAGCGTTCAGCTTGGAACCTCACCTCGGAGTGTCGGTCGATCCGATAAGGTACAAATCGAAGGCATCATTGCCGCCGCACATTTCGTTCTGTGTGTAGTGGAAGAAAACCAGCGAGGCACAGGGAAAGAGAGAGAGAACAAGACGGCGAAGCGGTTTGTGGTGGTAGTGACTGGGGGCGGGCGTGGTACGTCGAACGTTGGAAAGACCGATTACGTCAGCTGCAGCAGAACTGACTTCCGATTCATTTTAGCATTCCGAGTTTTTTCACCTTAGCTCTGACATGAAAATTGAGAAGCGCGGGGTGTAAGTGGAGCGTTGAGGTGGTATAGCAAGGATAACCACGGCAGGTTTGGCTTGCTTTTAAATCCAATTTTGAACACCAGCGAACGATCGCAAATTCATTCTAGTTTTCGCCATTGAATTACCCATAAGTCTCCGTTCAGCGTGAAATATCAATATTGCCAACAACAAGTGGTGCTACTGATTGTATGATTGTACGTTTTGAGGTGAAAATAACGGTGGCGGGCGACAACTACTGTCATACATTTCCTACACATTCATACCTCGTCGCCCGCGCAAGGGTAGTTGCATTGCGCTCCTTCTCCGTGGCGCCCATATTCGATTTCAATGTCGGTTGCACACCAGCATTCTACCCCGAACTGGGTAGCCATCAAAGGGGCGCCCATGCCAAGGCAATAGTCATAGCAGAACTAACCAAGACCAGGACAAAACACGCAACCAGCATATTCCAAGCGGGCGGGAGGGGGAATGGGTGGTTGCATGAGCTCAGCCAAGAAGCGAAGAAGCGATACGACATAGACAAGGTGCAGCCCAGGGCAAACGTTCCGTCTCGATTGACGCAAAAACAAGTACCGAACATTCCGAGGCTGAACCTCGGACTGGTAATCGTACATCGAATGCCTGGAGTCAACACAACCAATAGTGCTGTTGAAACGAGCTGTGCGTCATTTGAACAGGCATTGCTGGAACGGGCTGTACGTCAGTTAAAGGGGCACCAGCCTCCTACTCGACGGCCGTAGTTGTGTCGATTGGTGAAGAACGACCTGCGCACGTGGCAGATAGATGGTGTCTATATCGACACAGCACTAGAAAACTCAACGTATAGTCTACTTTCCGTTTCCGACGATCATCATGATTCAATTTTATTGCGAATAACTAAAAATACACGACAGTACTACAGCTATATATGACCAAAGATGTCGTCGAAAGTCATCTTTGCAAGGTGTGTGTGTGATACTCCGATTGCGCTTGTTACTGGGTGTGTGCCCTCATGAAGGAAATAGATCGGTGACGCCCCTTAGAAGTGGCTTGTACCAGGGTCAACAGGGTGGTGTTGATCCATCTGTGCACGGAAACTACATAACCCGTTTTTGAGGGGGACCCAATCTATCGGCTGTGGAACGCAGCAGTTTATCATGTATGTAGGCGTATGACCGGTGAGGGGAAGGCAGGGGGTCGGGAGGAGGGAGGGGGGGTCGGGAGGGGGATCGTATTCATGCACGCATTTGTTGCTTGCCTTAATCATATAACCATTGACACCATGCATCCGGAGCGCGTTAATATTTCGTTGAGGCGATATGGCAAATCCAAATGGTGGTCGCGCCGCCATTGGGACCCAATGATAGTTGCAATTCCTACTTGTTTAACTGTCAATACGACACAGCAGTTAAAAGAGTGTTAGTTTTCTTACGTCAGCGGTCGTGTTCTCGTCATCGGTCAGCTTGTGCCCCATGACGCGGTCTTCCTTGCTGTCCATGAAACATCCTAGGTGCGTGCAATCATCGCTGCATGTCGTTAGGGGGGGGGGGGGGGGGTCGATTGGATCAGACGAGGTAAAACGTCAGTTAGATTGTCTACGTTGTGTTGAATTTAAATGGGGCCAAGCTAATCGGTGTTTCGTGCTGTTGCTCCTACGTCGTGTTACGCTGGTTCGACCGAGAGTTGACCACCTTGTTGGTGCAAACGACAATTACTTACTACACCGTAGAACCCTCTTCGCCGCTCCCCATCAGCGTCCTTCCTAGCCCGGGCAGACTGCCCGAAGTGGGGTAAACCGGTTCCCCACACAAGTAGCATTGATTTGAATGCTAGGAAATGCGAGATTTTGCGAGGACACGATACAACGTAGGGTTCGTCATAGAGTCTTAGAATTCCCCGCGTACACGTCTCGATGGTGGCGTGATTGGCCCCCCGGTAGAACCTTTCCTAGAGAAGGTGTCATGCCGTGCAGCAAGAAGAGGGTACGCGTTGGAGCAGAGGTAGCAGACCGCACGAGCACAAGGCACTGCCGTAGCTACCAGGCTAGCAGCTAGCGCTGTTGTTGCTTTTCCCACCCGCACTCTGTCCGTTTCTTACGAAGGTAGAGGGAACGGAAATATATGTCGCAAATGAGCGGATCCCCGAGATATAGGGAGGCTTTTCGATTGCGGGATCCCATATCGGCTTGCGGGTCCTTACATAACGGAGCAGCAGACTAACGCAGGAGGCGGGTTGGACAGTGGGTGCGAGTATTCTCCCGGCCAAGCGACGTGCCCGCTAGTTCTGATGTTTGGGGCACACCTTGGTCTAGAAGTTCCAAACAATCTCCCAGGCGTATAGTGCTCGACGTGCACGTTTTCATGGATGCAATGTGCTGCCCTGATAGGACCCAATTCGACTATCAAGGAATAGCATGGCCTGACTTGTCCCCTTCCGCGCGCAAAATATACGTACATACCTCATGGATACGAGTGCGACCACCCGAGAGATAGAGATGTCTGTTGTGCTTGGCTTTAGAAACGCCCATCACCTCTGGTCAACTCGAGAGTTCCGGCGATAAAGTTTGCGGCACCGCGTACGCGTTTTTGAGCATTGTGGCGTTTTTTGCTGGCCCAGGTATTTCTTCTGTGAGCCCGTGAATATGTTAACTAAAACTCTCATCGATTTTTCATCGATTTTAGGTCCAAAATTTATGTTTTACGCGATGTACGCAAATCGCAACACAAAGAAAGAGAGTGAACAATACCGGGTACCAGGTACTATACTTCATTGGTGAGAGGTCTGTCTCCCTCGTTCCACCCGAACGACTAATTAACGGTGTTCCTCGTGTTGCCGGCTCCGTATACCAACAGCTGCCGTCGGTAACAGAGGGTTCTTACCTTCATCGCCCTCTTACGCCGCCTGCCAAACATCACATTTTACCCACATAACTGTAGTCTCACCTTCCACTCGGATTGGAACCTTCCTGGGTAATGATTGATGATGTAGGCGACGGCGCATGCCTTTGACGCGCTATGTTCAGGTCTGTGTTCCAGGGTAATGTACATTACATTCCCTTTTTCCCAGAAAAAATTCTGGGGGATTCCGCGGGAGTCCCATAAGAGCCCCATGGAACCCCATGGGAGACCCCACGTGAGCCCCATGGGAGACCCTGTGAGTCCCGTGGGAGCCCATGGAAGACCCATTGGTGGCCCATAGGCAATCATTAAGCTGATCGTCATAGACGACGGACGGGAGACTCGTGGGGCTCTCCTGAAACCCCATTGGACCCCATGCGAGACATCATGGGAGCTGACGGGAAGCCCTAGGCGAGAAACAGAGAAACGGACTACCAGTAGAGCCCATGGGCCTCCCATAGGAGCCCATGGGCGTCCCAGAGGATCCCGCAGGAGCTCACGGGAGACCCCATAGGGCCCCATGGGGTACTAATCCAACTCCATGGAACCCCATGGGGTACTTATATGACCCCAAGGGAGACGCCATGGAGCTAGGACCCCGTGGCGTACTTATCCGACCCCATGGGAGGCCCCATGGGACCTCTCATGAGATAATTATACGTCACACGGGGCTCCATGGGGCCTCTTAGGACCCGATGAGGCCCGATGGGGTACTCATCCAATCCCATGGATACCCTGTGGGGCCCAACGGGGTACCTGTCCGACCCCATGGAACCTAGTTGTATAATTGTACGACCCCATGGGACCCCATCTGGGTAGCCCACGCCAGCGTGGAAGTGGACTATTAGTCCGAAACGCCAATAATGTAATGCCCGGTTCCTGCCTTTTTCTCTCTAAAGACCCATGATAAGGTAGGAAGGTAACCCAAAATTTCAGTACCAAGATTGAGTCACTCCCACGAGTGACTCTGTACCTCACGGACAACATAACTTGTGAGTATTTTTTTGGTGCAGCAGCGTAGCTCATCATTCCACTACAGATTTGTATCGCGAAATAAATGATGATTAGTATAATAGTATATTAGTATAATAGCACGAAAACGTAAGAACGCAAGAGAACAGGGGGGCCATTCGCGCAGGTGACCAGGAGCCGCTGAAAAAAAAGACCACAAAACAACATAACTCCCCTACCGTAGGCACGCTCGGGGCTCCCGTGGGCCTCCCATGGGAGATCCATGGCTGCCCATCGGGAACCCGATGGTAGCCCCATGGGGCTTCCATGCGGTTGCATGGGGTCGGGTTAGTTAGTATGAGTCTCCTATGTGGTGCCATTGGGTTGGATGAGTACATCATGGGGTCCCATTGGGTCTCCATGGGGTCTTTCATGGGTCGGATGAGTACTCCATGAGGCTCCATGGGCTTTCCGATGGGTCTCTCATCGTGTGTCCCGTGGCCTCCGATGTGGTTTTATGGGGGTCTCGTGGGTCTCCATGGGGCCCCTATGGGTCTCCCATTGGGTCCCATGGATCTCCCATGGACACCCATTGATCAAGAAACAGATGCGATAAAGTATTTCAAATAATGTAAATTGTTGATGCTAAACTGTTGGCATGCACTGCATGATAACGTGATTACCTGTTGGGCCTTATAAATAGCTCTAAAATACAAACCTTCCACCATTGGGGCGGAGGGGCCCTGCTCCTCACTACTATTGATAACAACAACAATAATAATAATAATAATAATAATAATAATAATAATAATAATAATAATAATAATAATAATAATAATAATAATAATAAAAATAGTAATAATAACACCAGTCTAGTCTATAGTTCTATATACACAATCAAGTAGTTGACAGTTAGTTGAGTCTATATCTGAAATCGAACGCTGATTGTTGTTTCCGAGAGCTTTACTTAGGTTTGAGTATCTGAACCAAGACATTTGAAGCGTTCAACAGGAACCTCACCTCGGAGTGTCGGTCGAACCGATACGGTACAGATCGAAGGCATCACTGCCGCCGCATATCTCGTCCTGTGTAATGGAAAAAGCCCGGAGGGGCAAGGGACAGGGAGAGAGAGAGAGAGAGAGAGAGAGAGAGAGAGAGCACAGGGCAGCGAAGCGGTTGGTGGTGGTCGTAATTGGGGGGGTCGCGTGGTACGTCAAGGGCTATTACATTAGCTGCAGCTGAAGATAATTCCGACTCAGTTCAGAGGGTATACTTTGACACATTAACACTGCCAACACCGAAAAGAACGGGGGTGAAAGAGGCGGGTTGGGGAGGCAAACAAGGAAAACAACAGCAGATGCCGCAGGTTACCTTAGAAACCAATTTTTACCTCTGCGCAAGATCATCATTAATTCTAGTTCTCGCCATTAATTACCCCGAAGTCTCCGTTTATCGTAAAATTTTGCGAACAGGTGGTGCTACTGATTGTACGTCGATATGTAAACAACGGCGGCGGGCGACAACTACTGCCTTACTTTTCCTGCACATTCATACCTCATCGCCCGCGCAGGGGTAGTCGCATTGCGCTCCTTCTCCGTGGCGCTCATAGTCGATTTCAATATCGGTTGCACACCAGCATTCTACCCCGAACTGGGTAGCCATCAAAGGGGCGTCCATGCCAACGCAGTAGTCATAGCAGAACTAACCAAGACCAGGAAAAAACACGCAAGCAGCATATTCCAAGCGGGCGGGAGGGGGAATGGGTGGTTGTATGAGCTCAGCTAACTTGAGAAGCGATACGACATGAACAAGGTAAATCCATGGGTAACCATTCCTTTTCGATTGAGGCAAAACCCAAGCACTGGACATTTCGAGGCTTAACATCAGCCCGGTGCTCGTACATCGAATGCCGGGAATGAAAGTAACCAGCCGTGCTGCTGGAACGGGCCGTGCGCCAGCTGAACGTGCACCAAACCCTAAACGTAACCGCAGTGGTGCCGATTGGTCAAGGCAACAGGTCAACAACGATCAGCGCACGTAGCAGATGGTGTAAAATACAGCAACAGTAGAAAGTTCACCGTATACGTTCCAAGTCCAGTGGTCATTTTAACTTGTCCATACGATACAGCAGTTGGAACATTGTGTTGGCGTTCTTACATCGGCAGTCGTGTTCTCGTCATCGGCCAGCTTGTACCCCATGACGCGGTCTTCCTTGCTGTCCATGAAGCATCCCAGGTGTGTGTAATCGTCGCTGCATGTCGTTACGGGGGGGGGGGTGGGGGGCGATTTGATCGGACAAAGGGAAACGGCGATTGGATTGTCTACATTGGTTTGAGTTTTCATGAAGCCAAGCATAGCTGGTGCTTCGTAGTGTGCTTCTACTTCGAGTATCGCTCTTTTGGCCGAAAACTGATCACATTGTTCATGCAAACTGCAAAAACACCGTTGTGCCCTTTTCGCCCCCCGCCCATTGGCGTCCTTGCCCCCGCTGGCAGACAGCCCGAAGAGACGTAAGTCGGTCCTCCAGATCATTCATTTGAATATTGGAAATCCCCTTTATTATGTTGAAGGGATTCCACCGCACAGCACTTGGAGGGAAAAGCGACAACTACCCCTCGTAACGCCTTGGGAGTGCAACGCCGCGGTGAACCCCTCTCGTGCCGAGACAATTACAACCGCACAACCACCTTCGCAACTACCAGGAGGTGGTTAAAACAGCTGGTTACAAAGTAGTAACTCTGTACGAGGTATGCATAACTGCCTGATTGGTATTTCTCGCGTGCCATGCTTGTGTTGTTGTTTGTTTTATATCATGTACACCACGCACCCAAAGAGCAGCATTGTCCAGGCACAAGAATCATGCAAAAGGCGAGGGTAGCTTTGTATGCAGGACTAGCTGGGTTCGTTCATCCACCACACCAACAGTACGAAGCATTGGCTTTCTTTGCCTTTTCAAAAGAGACAAACAAAAAGCACAAAACTATATAGTCTAGACTACTCTAACCCACCCGTTCATAAAACTGTAATATGATGATCTTGTTCCGGTTGGCAGCTTTTGTATAATATTTTTGTGCCCTTCTGCTCTTCCCCACACGCTGGTGTTCCCGAGCCCGAATATCTCGAACCATAAAAAAACTGTCCTTTCCGAGCTTGGAACGTTCTGTGGCTCTTTCGTTTCAGCATATTTAAATCTTTTAACCGTGCTGTGTTCCTGCTGTGTTCCTGAATGCAGCCGTCCGGGATCAGTCGCAAATTTGTTTTCTTCCGACATTCTTCGTCGTTGTCGAAACTTTGCTCTTCATCTCGTAGAGTGTTTTATCTTTGTTGTACCCGGGCGGTATAATATACCAGGTATGTTGTATCTGAGTCCGTATTCCGTAAGTATGCCAGGGTATGTGTTGGTTGATGGTATCGTCTCCCATACATTGTAATTGTAAATAAAAATGTCCCGTGCGTGTAGACGTTAAATTAATACGTAGGTATAATGCTATCGTCTCCTACTACCTTTCATAATATTTTCGTGCAAGGCTACGGCATTGTAGTAGCATACCCCCAATTTCCAGTATTATTTCCAGGTCCAGGTGAGGCCGTCAGTCAGTCAGTCACACGAGTGACTCTGCACCTCACTTGGACAAACACAAGTTACCCTTACTTAGGCGATTTGCTTGGCGCAGCATAGATATTCATAGCTAGATAACCATCCAAGTGGGGATTCATATAAAAAAAATAAAACAGCACGAAAGAAAGCCTATGACCGCATGGAACAAAGGAGGGTATGTCACTCAACCGACTAACCCCGAGCCACTGCAAACAAAAGCCCCTTACAAAGGGACATAACCCTTATCATGGTACCGTACCATTGGAACCCTAACCATTTATTGGTAAAACTACTTCAAACTATAATCACACTCATTTTTTTGTGGTCCAATTACTTTTATTTGACGTTTTTATCCGTTTGTTTGTCATTTAGGTATATTAATAATACGGTGTGTCACCCCTTCTCCCCCCCGGCTCATGCATGCATTGTTCTTATCACTCATGGGGTTCAACATTCCCACTGCTGCTAACTCACGCTCATGCCGCTTCCGCAACACAATTTATACGCACAAAAAAGGCCCTACTGCTGTAGGAGCCCCAGTGAGCATGTATATATAGTATGCTATTCGGGGGGGAGGAGGATGGTGAACACGTGGCGTCGGCTTTTTAGTAGAAACGAGGTTCACACACTACTAGTACTACCGTTTTTCGGTAGCTCAGTATCCCTATTGTGGTGTATCCCTATCACCCCCCCCCCCCCCCGCCCCTCCCCGCGCCAATCTCGCACGCAAAGTTGACTAGGGGTAGCTCAGTGATATTGGTTAATCCCTCTCATCTACCTCCCGCCTCGCATGTTGACTGCTAGCTATCTCTCAGTAAGTAGTGGCTATGGTGTAAGCATACAACATGAAACAGGTGTGCACATCGTTAACGACTTCCTCCTTGGTGGGTCTCGCCTTATTTTTGGGTATGGTTTTGGCTATGCACGCCGAACGTTTTTAGCGGGCCTTTGACATCGGAAACTGCCGGTTTACCTACGATTTTACTTTTGCAAGTTGTGTGTGTGCGGGTTTCAAGGTTGGTGTGCGGCCGTCTTTATCATGGGCCGCCAGCGAATCGTCCTCCTTGTAAACTCAGGTATATATTTATCTAATAGTGCCGGTTGACGCATTCGGATCGGGCATTCCGGAATACTGGCCTCTCCCCGACCCTCTGTGCCGGATCAGAACTTTTCATAACCAACCATACAGCGTGAAAGTACATAGCGTGCTTGCATGGGCGTTGCATAGTTGATGGATAAAATATCGTTAGCTTCGAGATAAAACAACGCCCAAACAGGGTTATCATAGCGTGCAAAACCATCATAGCGTCAACGCTGGGTTAGACTTTTTCAGGACCGTCTCCGGCAAAAATGCTGATGCGGTAGATCATGGCACGGTTACTCGCGATTACGGCATTTGCACGGCACGCTTCTGCACTATTAATAGGCGAAAACCACGGCAGTCGCGGCACAGCAATCAGGAGTCAGGGTGTTTGCACGGCACGCTTCCGCGCATCAAACGAGGACCATGGGCAGTCGCGGTAAGGCAATCATAAATCACGGCATTTGGACGACACGCTTCCGCGGTAAACGAAAACCACGGTATTCTTGGTGCAGCAATAAAACACACCGCATTTGCACGGCACGTTTCCGCGGTAGTCGGCCACCACGGGTTGCGTGGTACAGTAATCAGCAGGCATGCCATGGTAACATCGCGTAGCCTAGGTACGCTAACTAGCCACCACTGTGCTTCTTAGAAACGTCGAGACACAAACTCATAATGGAAAGATTGTAATCATGTCACTCTTATATCTGTATATGCCATCATTGTTATTGTTATTGTGCTTGCCATCCGACAATGTGTGTAAGGTATGAGCTTCAACCTCAATGACTCATAAGGTTCTCCTAACAACAAGAACATATTAAAACACTTGCAGATTTGTTTTCGTTGTTTGCTTTCACCCAAAATCAGCTCGCCGCAGCAAGACAAGCTGAAGCGTCCTGGATCCAGAAGGTCCACGAAAACAGGAAAGGGAAACAACCAAACAAAATACTCGTACTACTGCATTACCAGATACCAAGTATATGATACCAACACAACATGCTAACTCCATCAATGCACACGACACCTGGGAAGTATGTATAGTCTAGGCTATTTGCACACAAAGATGCTAAAATACCTGTAGACAAATATAAATGAATGCAAAACAAAATTCGAAGTATCGTGCCATGAAAATATAAATACTCGAGTAAAATATGCGTATAGTAGCCGCTCTACAGTCCCGGAAAGGGAGTGGCAATCCACCAGAACCAAACGCACCACATAAGAGTTGACCCACTCAAAACAAAGGAACATGCAGTTGACAAACTTAATTAACCCTCGCAGCAGGCCATAACATACACAAGTACGTCCTATCACCCCTCTCCCCCAGCTAATCTAGAGCATCAGCGTAATCCCCTCCTCCGCTGCTGCTGACTGCACACAACCGCAGCTTTCCCCGCGCACTTGGTTGCCGCCGGTCGCTTCTCCTCGACGGCATTCGGGAGGTTTCGGGTCTCCGGGACAAAGGCTCTGTTCAACCGAATGAACATCATACGCTCGACCTTCGCCGGCAGCATCGAGCTGCGCAGGGCACCGATCAGATCGGAGAGAGCAAAAAAATGTCGCTCCGCCTGGCAGCTGGTCGACTCGATCCCGTGGTAAAGCCGAGCAACAAGCGCCAGATGCGGCATCGCTGCTGCGGCGATGGTCTGGCCGGTGTCCGCGCATGTACCAGCTGAGCTCCTTCGCAGCCAATACAAGGGAAGCGAGAAGCCATCCGCCTCTGGGTGCTCGTCCTCCGCCAAGTATATGCGCAGCTCCCGTCGAAGGAGTGCGCTCCGCTCTGTAGACTCTGCACCCCGCCATACACTCACGCCAGCGCGGGGAGCGGAGTTCGCCAGGCGGCTCAGACGCCTCCGCTCTAGCACGGACGTAGCCTTGAGCTTCTTGGGCGCCGGCTCCCCCCTGGCGGCTGCCTCTCCGGACGCCGCAGTGTCTGAGGCAGACGGCCCCGCCACCGCACCCTCGAATGTATCCGCCACCGTCTTCACGTCGTTTTCGGCACGGAACACCACATCAACGCCGCCGTTGACGAGGTGGTCCGCGGAACAAGTCTTCCGCCTCGGATCAAGGATCATAGAAATGCGCTCTGCCTTCAAGGTCGCCTCGCCGAGGCCCGTCGCACCCATCTTTTCCAGCAGCAGCTCTCGCATCTTTTCGGACTCGGGCGTAAGGTCTCCGATGGGCGTCGGTCCCGTTGGCGCGGCCCTTGCAGAGCAGCTGTCGTCGGGTCTGCGGATGTCTTGCATGCTGCCGCTGAGGACGTCCTTGACCTCGAACATGTTGAACATCGTCTGACCGAGGTGTGTGTCGGTGGACCCTTGGATGTGAGTGGTCACTTCCGCGACGACGTCCAGAAGGCTGCACACCTCGTTGGCAACCAGCCACTCGCGGGGTGAAAGCCTTCGTGGGTTCTGGTTGTGCTTGCTGAAATACTCCGTCATGGGCTTCCTCAGCTGCAGCAGTCGGCCCAGCATTTTGTGTTGACTAGTCCACGTGCTCGGTGGGCGACTACGATGCGGGTGCGGGCGGCATGGCGGGAAGGATTAAGGCGTCAATATATCAGCATGATTTGGTGTGCTACACGAATAAAGTTAAACTGACACCACTGACACGTAGGAAACATGTACGGTGTAGTCAGGACCTACTGTAGTAACAAAACCCTATGCATTCCCCTATTTTTTTAGGCATGTTTGGTCCTGAATATGACGTTGGGCCGGAATGATGAAAACCCTTGCTGATGCTGATGCCCCATCTGACATTCTAATTGAGACACAAAGAAACACAGCTGAAACGAATCAAACATACACCAACACACGTACGTGGTATTGTTGCGCCTGCTTAGCGCGTTGACGACCTGGAAACCCTCTTGCAGTGTCCGGAATGTCTTCAGGCCGGAATTATTCGGCGGGGAATGGCCGAAGACGCCCACGCAAGCCGCCAGCTTTTTCATAAGCTTTTCGACCTCCGGGTTCTTGCACGTCTTCGCCGAACCCGTAATCCCCAAAGCCCAGATCGCGGCGGAGTTGAGGCGGTGGGCGTTGCACTCGATGACTTCAACACCCAACGCTGTGCACGCGTTGACCACGTCGCCGCCTTGGTGCACGGTAAACGCGAGGAACACGTCGCTCGGCTTGACGTCTTTTCCCATCACATCTCCGAGAAATTCCGCCGTCAACTGCACGCCCGTCATATGTCAAAGCGAACCAAAATAGAATGGGGACAAAGAGTAGCGGTAAGCGGTCAGTATGATACCAAAGATGTGACATTCGAGTATGAGGTTTTGCATGCCGCCTTCGTGGCTGACGAAATTTGGAACGACGTGCTAAAACCAGTTAGTTCATACGAGAGCAACGGTGAAGCACAAGAGCACGAAAATTGACACGTGTATCTTGTCTACACTCCTGTACGCGTCTTTTTGACCGCGCAAACCTCCGTAGCCCAAGCTTGCAGTTCAGCTCATGATCTGAATGTCAGCAACCAGGCAGCACGAAACATAAAACAACTTACGAGCACAGTTTATAGATGATTGCTGTCTATTACGAACATACTGCTCTGTATTTCCGGTATTGTTGATGTTGGCTACGCGTACAGCAGCTGCAGGGCACAATTCGACAAACCGACTACCATACTGGTGTACCCACATTTTTTCACCCACATTCTGAATCCATGGCGTGATATCCGCGGCCGTGTGAGTTCCAGGAAGCGCTCGTGTCGCCAGGCCGACGCGTACGAGTTCCGAGCTACCCGGAGGGATGTATGACACGGAGAACGTGATGTACTCTTCGTCGGCGACGGTCGTGAGGTCTAGCTGAGCACCGAGGAAAGGACCCGTGTATCCAAGCTCCAGACAAGACTTCCGATGCAATCGAAAGCCCTCCTTGACGTCCCCAGCCACGTCGTCATAGAGAGTCTCAAGGTTGGAGTCGAAGGTCTCGTTGGTCATGATCGTCTCCGCGTAGTCGGGCGACAAAACTCCCGTAAAAAGCTTGAAGCCTTCGTCGAACCGCATGCTTGGCGGCCTCAGGTTGACGGCGCACCATATGCAGAACCGGCGGTTGGCCGTTGTTCTCTGATCCTTGGTGAGCTTCGGAGCCAGTAAACTGCGCATTGGTCCCGCGGCTTGTTTGTCAGTTGCCTTTCGTTTGTCTGTTGCCTTTCCGGTGCCCGCTCGCGTTTCAGCCGTCGGATCCAATGCTGAAAATTCGGAAGTTGTTTTGCAGCAGTAAGGAATTTACAAGAACGAAGGCGGCGTCAGCGATAAGTTAAAAAAACTGAACACGAAAATACAAAAATAAACAATGATGTGGAGGAGATATAGGGTCTTAAGCCCCATATTAACCCCCCCCCCCCAAAAGTCATTTATCGTTCATCATTCTTCAGAGGTGTCAAAATAAAAAAACTAAACGAAGTACAACGCGGGAAACTACCACGTGAAGCCCTCCCCGCGCATACAGTTGCTGTCTATGTTAAACTACTTTCACCAGGTCAATTTTCATCCCCTACGTGCCCACTTCTATTATTATAGCTCTCAGCGCTTGCGGCATACAACTCTAATAGTTCCCACGCCCCCACCCGCCTTTTTCTCGTAACTGTTACACGTGCCACGGGACAAGAGATGGAGGCATATTCGGGTAGGTAATAGTTTTACCAGGATAGGGCTCATGATGTCATCGCTCGGGTGATTATTTCCGGGAACTGCCTCGGTTTGGAGGTGTTGCATGGTATCGGCGTTTTATCAGCGTTGTCGCATCGGCATCGCTACAGCTTTGTCGGTGGAAACCACTTCTTCTGCATGCGCCTCAGTTGGCCTCAGTTGATGGTTACTATTTGCGCCAGGGACTCATCGGACATTATGGCGTTAGGCATCAATCGAATATTTTCTACACACCCTGGGCGTCGTAAACTGGCGTTTGGGGGTTGGTGATTAAGTCTTATTTGTCGTCGTTGTCTACGGGCAGAAGCTTCGGTGGCTGGTGGTGGCACTCTCTAGACTGCCGGCGAAGCCCCCTTGTATGATATAATGATATTGTGAACAAAAAGACAAGAAATATCAGGGTTGTCCTCAGGGTAAAATGTGTTTACGGCAAATCATGGCACGCTTCTGCACTATTAATTAGCAAAAACCACGGCAGATGCGGCACAGTAATCAGAAATCACGGCATTTGAACGGCACGCTTCTGCAGTAAGAGAAAATCGCGGCGATTCACGGAATCACGCTATTTACCACCAAAACGCGGTTTAGTCGCGCAGTAAAATTGCAGAGGGCAGCCCTCGAAAACACACGCCAGAGATGTGAGATCGACCAGGAAAACTTTTTGAACGCGTATGTAACGTTATTCAAAGTTGAAATAGAGTTCAGCTGTGAGATCGAAGATTCGTCGAAACTCATATTTGCAAGGTATGTGTGATACATCCGATCGCCGATCGCGCGTATTAATGGTTGTGTCCACATTTACGATATATAGGTCGGCGATTCTCCTTAGGACTAGTTCGTACCCGAGGGTGAACAGGGTGACATCAACCAATCTTTGTGCACGGAAGCTAACCAAACCCGTTTTCGAGGGGGTAAAATCTGACTGCTGTGGATGCACCAGTTTATTATGTACATCCTCAAGATATCCTGTATGTAGTCGTATGGTCGGTGAGGGGAGGGAGGGGAGGGGAGGGGAGGGGGGGGGAAGGGATAAAAGGGGGGATAGGTCGCATTATGAACGAGTAGAAACTCACAGCACGCGCACGCGTGATGCTAATAACAGTAGGCGACGGTTGGGGCGGCAGGGTAATTGAAACTTGAAGACCTATATATGAAGTAGAGCTACTGCGTGAGTGGCTCGAAAGGTATAGAGATGATATCACCTGTCTAGTAGTGTTTACAACTGTGGCGGATTTTGATTTTGACGGGGCGGAGGGGGAGGCCGAGGGGATGGGTGGGCGGGGGCGGTGGAGGGGTTGTAAGGGGGGGGGGGGGGGGTGGGAGCAAAACAATCTCCCTGCTGCATGCTAGATCCAGATGCCCGATATTTCAATATTTCAAAGAAAATCTATGAGGTAGATGGGAGCAGAGTATACGTCGAGTGTTGTTTTTGCGTTAACTTATTATTACGAAATAGTGTTCTTTTATTTCCGTATAATATCATACGAGTACTACGAACGGTACTTATGGTATGCTGTTGTGTTGGTTTATCGGTATGTACCCTGGGTATTGATTCATTGAAGAGCATCTACTGTTTTACGAGTGTGTGATTGTTTTCATATTATACCGGTTTTTCTATCGAACGACATCAGTACACACCCATACCATAGTCCGTGCTGATTTTTCATCCTAGAGATACAAATTCTGTGGTCACACCGTCTGAAACAAAGGAAACCAAACAGTCGCTCACGATATAGGCTCTCTGCTTCCTAGCCCGGTGCATGCCTTCATTTCTAACGGCTGGGTTCAGCCGTCCCAGCCCGTCCCAACCCCTCTCTAAACTCTCGTCCTCGCTGTCGGGGTGTTTGCCTTCATATACCTTCATTTACCGACGCAATGTCCAGCAGCCTCTCCTCTCCGCAAGCTGCACCCATTACGCTGTTTGCTGTGGCGATGCTCCTCCTCTGCGTTTGGAACTAACTCCTCGGTATCGGGGTTGAAACTAAATTCATCACCAGCACCCCACGCAGACGAAAGTTCACCTACCAAGCTGCACGGGGTTCCTCTCTAGCAAGCCTGGACCTCGTATGACCACCGGTGGACCTTCGTAGGTCCCGATGGACCCCGGCACACCCCGAGGTCGGAGCAGGCGAAGGCGAAGTTGTACATGAATATACATATATACGCGCAAAGACTGACTAACATTACCCTGTTGACCCCTGATAGCTACACACTGTAGTTCCAAGGGGAGCCGCCGACCGATATCCTTAATGAGGACACACAACCCGTAACACGCGCGATCGGAGTATCACACACAGCTTGCAAATATGAGTTTTGACAAAATATTCGATCTCGCAGCTGGAGTATATTTTTAATTTAATAATATACGGTGGTGTAACCTGAGCTATAGGCAGCCATTGGAGACCATTTGGGCACACCTGCCGTTAACCCCTTTAGAGCCCCCAACCCCCCCTCCATACTAATTCCAAGTAATTTTGTCCCCAAAAAGGGTTTCCAGCTGTAAAGAGGAACATCCATGCCTCTGGTTATGTGCAATCAAACAACCATGCCCGGCAATCTACGTCAAAGTACCTGGTAAGCATCTGGTTACATGAACACGAAAACAGCAGCAAAGCGCACCAGCTACTATTACAAAAATGAAAATACACCCCAGCTGTGAGATCGAAGATTTCGTCGAATCTCACCTTCGCATACGTATACATATCGGCTTATCTAGTATGACAAAGTACATCATACCTGGTATGTAAATAACACCAGGTATGAAACATGAACTATTGTTAGTACGTGTATATTATTTATAATAGTGCAAATCCGGAGTCGAGTTCGCCCTCACCGATGGCTGCAGAGACTCCAGCTTTCCCCACTTCCTCAGCGGAGCGGTCCTTCATCATCAGCTCCTGGTGGACCTTTTTGTGGTGCGTCGCGATGTGGCTCACCATGCCTGACGTGCCGGCGCCAGGTTTCCAACTGAGAAGGTGTTTGCACGTGGTTAATGTGCCATGCTTCACCACCGTCGCCGCGCAGAAGATGTTCTTGCCACTGACCAAAGGGGTGAACTCGCGGAAGACTTGCCACACCCAGGACTTTTTGGCTCTCTTGCCCGTGGGCATAGGGACGATCGTGACAGTCACAGGAGTGCCGTTGTCGGCAGTGAGCGTCTCGCGCTGTCCGACTCCAATGTGCGGCGTGGTTGCTAAGACAGGATTTGAAGCGGAACCAGGACCGGCTGCTCCTGAGCTAAGACCGCCTGCTCCGGAACCGGGTCTACCTGCTCCTCCTGCTGTCGAACCTTCAGCCACAGAACCCACCGCCGATGCACCAGCGTCAGCCGCTCCATTCCTGGCCGTGCCACAACTATGAATAGCAATGTCTTCCGTATCACTCATGCTGGCATGCGAGATGCTCCCCTCAGCGATGTCGGGTGTGCACGCGTCATGTGGTTTTTCTGTGATGGGGTGGCGTTCGGCTCCAGGGAGCGAAAACGGCTGAACACACAATTGAGGTACAGCAGTATCCTATTACCAGGCAGTGGGGCTTTATCAAATTTAAATAAATCGCATTACATAAACATATATTTGCAGGTAGAGACACGTATGCTATACAGAAGATATACGCCCAGGCGAGCGATTTTTTTGTAGTACGGTGGAGGCCCGACGGGCCGAAATCTGCAAATCCGTCCTCGGCATTATTAATTGTTGATACGACAGGTTATGGCGGTCATGTCACGGTTACTCCTGAAACATCATTGTTTGCACGGCACGCTTACTCCCCTCCGCGGTATTATAGTCGGAGACCACGACGACAGTCGCCGTGCAGAAATCAGAAACCACGGCATTTGCACGGCACGCTTTTGCAGTAGGCGAAAACCACCTCGGCCCAGGTATCGCAACCAGAAATCACGGCATTTGCACGGCACGCTGCATCCGCGGTAATCAAAAATCACGGTAATTCACGGAATCGCGACATGTAATATTATTGCACCAGGTTCACCAACTAACTGCTGTGTGCGTGGTTTAATCGCACAGCTCTGAAAAAAAATGATTACAAATCGTAGCATAATTTAATTATCTTCGTGACGCTTTGTCGCTTTGTTCTTTAGGTCTAATACAAGTCCCACACGGATTTAAAAATACTACAACCTCGTACTACTGCTGCTGCTGTTGTATGTCGTTGTATAATAGCGCGATCGGAGTATCACACACAGCTTGCAAAGATGAGTTTCGACAAAATCTTCGATCTCACAGCTGGAGTGTATTTTTGTTTATATAATATTAGTACTGACAGTTGTATGTATAAATAGTAGGTAAATCCTCAGCGACCTTCTCTATTCTCGTCGATAACAAGTCAGTTAGGAATAAATCATGGTCACACTTGCTACCCCTTCTTCCCCCCCGGCGCGTGCCACATAAATATAAAATAATAATATAAAAAATACACCCCAGCTGTGAGATCGAAGATTTTGTCGAAACTCATCTTTGCAAGCCGTGTGTGATACTTCAATCGCGCGTTGTTGTTGTTGTTGTTGTCGTTGTTGTTATCACATTAAGTCGCATAATCAAGTCCGTGGTGTTATAAGGCTTAGTTTGGGTAAGCTATAGGTTAACCAGTTGCAAGTGGTCAAACGGACTAATACCCCACTAAAGTCCTTAACAAATGGCGTCGTCGACACACCATGGGTTTTTTGGGTCGTGGGTTCGATCCCCACCGTCCACAACAATAAACTTTTCAGATTTTCCCCATGGCGAACTTGAAAATACTCTCCCGGGTATACCCAGGAAATGAAACGGCTTGGATATTGAAAGGTCCGCCCGTATATCCGGCCGACCTGCTATCCCGCCGTTTCAGGGGGGGAGAGTGTTATAAGGCTTAGTTTGGGTAAGCTATTGGTTAACCTTTTGCAAGTGGTCAAACAGACTAATACCTCACTAAAGTCCTTAACAAATGGCGTCGACGGCAGGACAGGACAGGCTCCAGTCACTCTGGAGCTGAGGAATACCTCAGAGAAAAACACAAACCACCCAAGGTGGTACACGCATATATCACAGCTGACGCAATTCATTCCTCCACCAAAAACACATAAAAGTGAAATCGGGAGTCAGTCTACAATGTGCCAGGTCCATATCGGTGCGTATTACGGGGTGTGTGTCCTCATTAAGGATTTTTTTTTCCTTTTCGCATACTTCTACTTTCCAGCTTCTGGACAAGCCGTGGTCACAGATGTTGTCCCTCCTCCCCCCCGCTTCTTGCCTTCAATCTTATCGCGCATAGGGTTCAGCAATCCCACAGCTCGTCGATTTTTCATCGAGTGTTGCTAACTCACGCTCTCGCGTGTTCCACAAGTCAATTTGTGCGCAAGAAAAAGTCCCCACGAATTTAAACGAGTATACACTCGGGGGAATTCGAACTCACGAAACTGACTTATACCAGGCTCGAGGATAACCTGATAAGCCACAGGGGCGACCGGCTTCTTGATATAGGTCGGCAACTCCCCGTTTAACTACAGTAATAAAGCTATATCAGGGTCAACAGGGTCACGTGCAATCAGTCTGTGCACGGAGACTATAAAACCCGTTCTTGAGGGGCGACAAAATCCGACAGCTGGGCAAGGAAATGCATCAGTTTATCAAGTTATCCTGTAAGGCGTAAACCCGGTGAGGGGAGGGCGGAGTTTCTAAAGACGTGGGGGCCTGGGTTTGATCAAGGGGGAGCAGGGGGGGGGGGGGGGGGGGGGGGGGGGGGGGAACTCAATCTGTGCGTGGAAACTATAAATCCTTCAAGGGGATAAATCTGACGGTTTTAAAAGGAATGCACCAGTTTATCATGTATATCCTGTACGTCGTACAACTAGTGAGGAGAGGGCGGAGTGTTCGAGGGGTGGGTGGGTGGCGGGGAGGGGTTGAGGCAAAAAGGCGATGGTGCGGGTGGTGGGGAAGGAGGGGGCGTTGGGGGGGGGGGGGGGGGGGGGATTAGAGCAGCGGCATGGGGGGCTCTAGAAAGATAATGAGGTGATTTCGATGTTAGGTGGGGCGTTTGAGCAAGAGGGAGCAGGGCAAAAAAAGGGAGGGGGGGGGGGAGGGGATTGAACAGGCTTATATCGCATATATATATATGTAGGGGCTTGGTGTACGCGTGGTGCTGGTGCTAGGTCTAGGCGATCGTGCGGGTGGCGGGGAAGGAGGGGGCGTTGGGGGGGGGGGGGATTAATTAAAGCTACGTCATGGATGGCTAGAAAGATAATGACGTGATATCAATTGCGTAGAATGTTTATTACTCTGGCCGATTTCGACTTTTTGAGGTGGGTCGTTTGAACAAGAGGGAACGGGGAAAAACAAACGGAGTGGGGGAGGGGGAGGGGGGGAACGAATTGGAACTACGGCATGGATGGCTAGAAAGAGAATGAGGTGATACCAGCTGGCTGGTAGTGTTTACTACTCTGGCAGCTTTTGATTTTACGTGGGGTGTTTTGAACAAGAGGGATCGGGGGGGGGCGGGGGGCGGGGGGCGAGCGGGACACTTCAATATGTGCGCGGAAACTATACATCCTTGAAGGGGACAAATCTGACGATTGTAGCAAGAATACATCCCTTTATATCACCTGCCTGGTATCGTTTATTATTCTGGCAAATTTTATGTTATAGCTTCATAGTTTGTTATTGTACATGGATCGCAAGATAGAATATTGCGATTGATAGGTACAACCATGTGATTACCATAAGTTCACCCTGCCGGTGTGGGGCTGTGACATCGCTAATGATAAGAAAGATATACATATTTATTGCAAAATACAACAGGCGAGGTGATGTGGCCATGCAATGTCACCACCATTGAGCACGAGGGGGAGAAGTGCAAATTCTCATTGTTTTGAAAGGTACGCTTGGTGTATCCGCGCTGACTTACGTCACTTCGTTAGTCATACTTCGTTTGGCATAAGTTGGGAGGCGATCCTGCAGTTAGTAAGTACGAAATACCCTACGTAAGGTAGTGTGTCTACCGCGATTTAAACGTATCTGCCTGTACTTCCTTTCATATTATTGTTAGCTCATGTACGATTTTATGCCCATGCTTTTTACCGTGCCGATGTGGGGCTCTGAGGGCGCCAATTTTAAGACAGAGATACATATTACAAATACAGCAAGCGAGGTGATGTGGTTATGCTATGTCACCACTATTGAACACGAGGGGGAGAGGACTCAGCGATCATCTACTACACGCTAGGGCATGTTTTCATGAGTACCACTAACAAGAGCACCAGACGTGGACCGACATCTACAAGACCACAACATTTTCGACGACACAGGGGTGGGGGGGAAAAAACAGAACGTATACTCGTACACTAGAAAACAATAATGTAAAAAGGAAGTAGAGGCAGATATGTTACAACTGCTGTAGACCACACCACCAACCTATTACGCAGGGAATTTTGTGCCTACCTGCCGTCTGCATGATCACCTGGCAACCTCTACCAAACGTAGTAGCATATTATATGCCTAACGAAGTAACGTCATTGAGCGCGAGCACCTCAAGCGCTCCTTTCAAAACAATGACGATTTGCACCAATACCATGGACTCGTGAAATCGAGTTAATCGGTCAACGTGTGCAGAATACGTATGCTACTTTTGGATATTCATGGGTTGGGTAGCGGGTGTATATGAGTGCGGAAGTGTATTTGGACTGTGTATGCCGATTTCTGGGTGTTTGGGGGTTGAAAAGAGGCATCATGGAAGTGTTCAAGCTACGTACGTAGGTTTCAAGGTCTATTAGATACGTGACCAAAGACGTTACGATACACCTGAGAAGTACAACAATGTTAATTATAAGTAGTGTTCAATTATATATTGTTATGTATGGGTTATTTTGTCCTCTCGACGAAGTCGGTTGAGGAATGGAAATCATGACTAAGACTACCACTCGCAGATATATATACCAGACCCAAAACATGCATTCATGATATACATATCAAACACGCTACCTAAAAAGTAATATGACCGAAGTTTTTCAAAAAATAAACAACGCCGACGATCATGCTAAAACATAGTAGGTTAACAGAAACAACGAACGTTCCTGAGTCAATATCACGCCGAAATGCAATACCTCCACGGTACGACTAGGGTATCATGCGATGTAAATCCACCTCGTATCCCTACTAATTGAGTAGAAGGAGCTAATCGTCGACTTTATCCCCAACCATTTAATACATATTTGTCGCGTTATACCTCCCACAGCTCATCACATACATGTCACCCGCCAATATGCCGGGATCCAGCGATCGCACTGGTGAAACACCTACTACTTCGTCCGCATGAATGTACTCACTAAGCAGCTTAATTAAATATATATATATATATTAAACCTTCTTGTAAACTTTTCATTCTAAGGTTTCAACCCTAGCCTCGCTTAGTATTTGTATTCAACCCACACCGTTTAGCAAAATAATGTAAACTCACATAGTCAAACTATGCACAGCAAAGGTATTATAAGTGTATTGTGACACCGCTACAACCCATAGTTGTCAAGGTTGGTTATTGCATGTTCATCTTCAGGGATAAATATAGGTTGAACCGTACTTGACAAAATCCGCGAGGAGGAACGTTGACATTCCCAAACTTCCCTCGCAAATTCGTTCTTAGCCCCCCGAATCGTTTCTCTCGGCGTACACAAATACGTTTTGCGAATATACGTAACAAGCCCCCCAACCACCGTAAAACAATACGTATTCGAAAACACCTCTCTGAAACAACACGATAACGAAGTCTAGGAAATCAACCGAAACATACACATGTAGCAACAACCACCCGGACACAAAATCCTCACAATCATAAGGATGTTCGCACCCTAAAACCCCATATACGTTCACATACGAAACCCAGCCAAGAGATGGAACCCATATATCCTAGGTTCCGAATTGAGGTCCCTACGCGTCAGAAACATGACATGGTCTACATTTAGACTTTTGCACAAACCTAAAATGCGTCAACACTGCTTCTTGCTAAATAACAGGTTCATCAAGAATGCAAGAACAAACAGAACGAGAGAAGGGGTAATCACAGCAGCGCAAGACATTGTAGAACGCAACCGCTTGCTTGAAAACGACAAATGGAATTCTTCACACACCTGATACAGAGGAGACGAGGCCCGAAGATTGTTCAGTATACCGACGGTCAGGATCAGGTTATCGAGAGGCGCACTTGGTTTTTACTACCGCTCCTCACTCCACGTAAGACACTACGGGCATGCGTTGGACACAGTTCGCTGATGCCCAAAACCAATAGCAAAGGAGATGATGTGTTGGGCGAATGCATTAGACATACGTAACTCATATCTCAACATGCCCACACACATTGTTTACTCAGGTACAACAGTGCATTACACTATCATAATCCATGTCCATAGCTATGCCTACGTTACTACCTTTCCACCTATCCACGCAAATACAACCCCCGCCCCCCCACTCTCGTATCTATCTATTCCAATAAAACCGCGGTTGTTCATTTCTGTATGTGACACTTTGTAACAATAAAGGTTTGAGGGACAGGCGAAGTAGCCATTCCCATAAATCTTGTATAACATCTGTAGTCCAATCGATTTTTCTCAAAAATCATGTAACGTACAAAGACGTACCCACTCAGCACTCAGCAGTCTATCATGCTAGGGTGCTTGACCTTCCCCTTCGATACATCTCCGAACCCCCTCAGTGACCAACCACCAATACTTGTCACGTACAACCGATTCATGCCCTCTCTTAATAGTCGGCTTCATTGGTGAGTTCTTAGAAAATATTTTGCGGAAATAATGGGGTTTGCTCCGCAAGCGTTCCTTGGCATACCCGTGTCGCATCATGTCCGTCATCAACTTAGCTGCTGCTGCCTGGAAGAAATAAGTTTCCAAGCACCTAATTGCGAATCGACAAATTTGGCAATAGAGGGTCGCATACAAACAGTTTTTGATCATCGTGTTTCAATGTGGGGGTATCTACGGCACTACTTCAGTGTCTCCATGTGGTCCCGTTTATCATACACACGAATTCGCGACACTGCCGGCGTACTTTGGTAAATATCCATATCCAGAAAATGCACTGTTGGCCCTCTTTGTTCTATGGTGATAGACACGGGGTTCGCAACCTGCTCACCCTCGCCATCTAGGATGTGTTCCGGATACATTCCGCCATATATCCCCCACTCCATACAGATTATAAATATATATACGATCATTCTTTTTTTCGGGGATTCGGTCAGGAGTTTTTTTTCGTCTCCGCCTCAGTATCGCGGAACTGGAATTCTCGTTTAAATGGCTTCGTTCGAGCGCCGTCTTCGGGGGGCGGCTCAAACGCCCCTCGCCCCGCCGTATCGGTTCCGCACCTCGACGTGAACGCGGACGGATGCCGAGCGAGACGAGCGAGAAGTTGCGAAAACATTGCATGTCGAGGAGAAATTCCTAAGATTTTGGTTGTATCTTCACGTCTGCAGCGCCTGGACGATTTACAAAATTGGCATCATTTTTCAAGCGGCAGTTGCAAACGTTTCCAAATTAGGGCAGGGCAGCACGTCAAATTGTTCGATTCAATACTTGGTAGAGCAAAATAAGTCAGCACACACAATCATAGTCTGCACGTACAGTATGTAAGGTAATGCCAAGAGTTCGATATTATAGAAAAACAAAACATAACAATGTACTACTATTAATAGCTACCGTTTTTTTTAGATAATCCGATTCCGAGCTTCATTCATCAGACTTCGATCGGATAAATCCGAGCACACGCCGACTGATCCTTAAGTCTGGCGACGGAACGTGTCGAGTGCCTTTCTTGTCATATTTTACCTCAATCAAGCATCCGGGGCCAGTAAGGTGACTGACCATGTCCGCTGCGTGTCCTCTTCGTAGCCACTGAGATACGTGCACTGAGCCACCTTCTGAAATATACAATGCATGATATAATAGTATCATCTTAATCCGAGCCTCCCAGATCGACTGACTGTCTGTGTGTTTTCTGATCGTGGAGAAACGTGCTGACGTTGTTCCAGGCGCGAAACACGGTGGAATGACTGCCTTCGTCATTCAACTCCTTGAATGCTATTGCAATGCTGCTGCTTGTTGCTAGCTGTGTAGATCGCTCACTTTTTGTGATACAGCACGCGGCTACAGCGCTTACGATTTTGTCAGCTAAGTATTTCGGACTCGAGTTTTATTAGACGAAAGTAAAAACTATGTCAGTTTTGTATGATCGCGCATTGGACAGGGTTTATACACAAAGTAGGCGTCACCCGGGCACGATAGGGTTACATGCCGGAATCGGAATCCATCCACACATGATACCTCCCCGCACGGTGTGGAAATCCCAACCCCATCGGCCGACTGACTTCCTGATTGGCCATGGTTCGCATGTTAAGCCAGGTCCACCTCGGGAGGATATAGGGTCCCATCCCCGGTCCAGAGGTCGTTCCACATCTTTAAAACTTCCACCAACCGGGGAAGCAGACGAAGCTTTCTCGGGTCGACACCACCCTGCACGGTGAGAAAACCCCAATCCCGTTGACTAATCGCTAATTGGTTCGAGCTCCACAGCGCCTTTCTGGGCGGATAGAGGCCCATCAATGGGGGGCATTTCCGTCGCACACGGGGAAAATAGGGTCCCATCCCCGATTCATGAATCCCCCGAACCTCTACAGCTCTAAAAACGCGGGAACAATAACGACGACCTCCCGTGTCGACACCACTCCGCACGACGTGGAACTCCAACTATATTCGCTTACCATTGATTGGCTGGGGCTGGGACATAAGGGCAACGTCACCATGGGAGGATATAGTCCTGTGCCCATTTCAGAAATCCTGACAAACCGGTGACGATATCCGATTTCTCCCGCGGGTCGATACAGCCCCGCACGATGGTGCGACAATAATCAATTATCCACATTGGCTTATCGTTGAGGTACTGTGCAGCTCGTAGAGCCAGGGGCACCCGGTGAGGAGATATACCAGCAAACGGGCGGGGAGCGTTTCGACGCACCCGATGAGGATAGGGCCCCATCACCGTTCCAGAAATCCTTCCATACCCCATCAACGCCAACAAACCGGGGACGAAACCGACTTCTCCCTGGTCGACACCACACCGCATGGTGTGGAAGCCTTAGCTAGCTGAGGTTGGTATACAACGCCAGCACCACAGAACAGGGTCCAACCCCCGGTTCAGAACCCTTTAAGTTGTTTTCAACTAGAAAAAAAGTGAGCAACTCGCGCTACTGCTGACTTTGTATTCGTATGCCCCAACCCCGCGGTACACGGACATTTTATTTGACCTCCAGCCTCGATACCACCCCGCGCAGTGTATAATCCAACCTTCGATTGATCGGCTCGGCCGGGGTTCGTGGATAGAGGAAACCACCACTCACTGAGAAGTTCAGCAAGTTCAATGAAGCCACTATCACTTTATACTGGCCTGCTATCAGAGAAGTTGTACATAGACCAATTGCATAATATATATACAGCAGTCGGTCCAGATCGAGTTGATCGGTGCAACTTGCTTTGGTATCGTATTATTACAGCAGCAGTGATACACTTCACTTCTTTTCTTTGTTCCATCCCATTTATTGTGATTCTCGCACTACTCTCGCCCTCCCAGTAGTACAACCCAGATCCGGGATCAGATAGCGGACTTCCCTACCCCATCCCTATCACGGTACATGCCCTAATTTTTATCGCGAGAAGAATTCAGCATTTTCTTCCCTCGACGATTCGCGTCGAATTGTACCTACCCATGCTGCTTGGCGATTTCAGCAGTTAGTTGATCTTTTTTTTTTTCTCTTTCATTTCTGCTAATAAATAAGGTCAACAAAGCTCACAACGCGGTGGTTATTTAACTCAAGGACCAACGCTATTCATAGTGTAACCCCACTAGACCACCGGGGCGATCGGCCATACATCACTCACTGCCCCGGTGGCGTATCAGGTTATCCTCGAGCCTGGTATAACAGGTCAATTTCGTGAGTTCGAATCCCCCCGAGTTAGCAACACTCGATGAAAAATCGACGATCAGTGAGTGCTGAACCACATGTGCGCTAAACAAAAAAAGAAGGCAACAATCGGGGGGGGCGGGGGAAGGACGACACCTGTAATCACGGCTTGTACGTTTAGAAGCTGAAAAGTAGAAGGGTGCTAAAAAAAGAAAGAATCACTACTGGTAAAAGAGATGATCAATCAGCAATCAGCAGCAAGGGGCACGTCAAGTACGAAGCAACACAAACCTATTTTTGTCAGCTGCGTACCAACACGACCGCTTGCACGTGGCCGGCAAACGATGACAGCAACGGAGTCAGGGACCACAGCAACAACAAAGCACGCCATCCTCCAAAGAGTCTGTTTCTCGGGGAAAAAAAACACCAAACGCGTACGATGCGATATGGGACGAATGCATGCCACTCACTGGTTTCCTCCGTGGATACTGCCGACTTGTACTACGACCCTTGCGTGGCCCAACTCGAAAATATCGCGATATTGGTCGTTTAGAGCCGAATTATGTGCGTCTGGAGTTTTAGACGACCCTGGGCTGTTGGGATATTTTCGCCATACGTGGTCCGCACATACCAAAATATCGCGTAGGTGGGCATTCTCACCTTCGCGATATTTTGTGATTTTTTTCGGAGGAAAGATGCGGATTACTCGTTGTTCGTGCCGGGGAGAGACCCACCTGCAGCTACATGGCCAGCACGCACACAGCACATGACTGCCCAACAGCACACACACAACCAACCGCTGCACGTATGAAGCCTCCAGCGCGGCACCATGAATAACGAACGACCGCGACAGCTGGATTAGCTCTTTGACAGACCGGCGTCGCTGCTCTCGAGCCCGAGCAATATGTGTGTCCGTTGCTTGGTTTCAGTTAATGAGGGCACACTACAGTAGTAGCTAGCTGGAGCACAGCAGTCAGTTATTCCTCTGTTGTGTAAACCCCCTTGCCTGCGTTCATTCCTTGGCATCGATCGCCTTTAGATTGTGTCTATTCCCAAGCTACCCCAACAGTAACCACGAAAAGCAAAACTCAAAGCATGACCCATCGCGGCTTCCGCGCGTTTATACTGCTGTGGCGAGCAGTTGTTGCAGGCAACGTTATCTGGCCCATGCCGTGCATGCCTCGTCTCACACCCCTGGCAGCTGGTGCCCTACGCTGCTCTGGGTCTCGGACGGGACGGGGCAAATAACCTTGCTTCGTCTCGTCTCGAGTCTTGGGCCCTTGATTCGGGTGTGGAAAAAACGCCATATATATATTCAGTTTTAGACAGCACAAAGTGCCCACACAAATACGCGATGTATAGAATAAAGCGCCAAATACATAAATATCAGCTTATGTAAGGCTTAGTTGCAAGTGGTCAAACGGACTAATACCCCACTAATTCCTTGCCAAATGGCGTCGTCGACTGACCTTGGGTTTTTTTGGGTCGTGGGTTCAAACCCCACATCCACCATAATATACTTTTTCAGACTTTCCCTATCTATGTCGAACTTGAAAAATACTCTCCCCGGTATACCCAGGGAATGAAACGGCTTGGATATTGACAGGTCCACCCGTATATCCGGCCGACCTGGTATATCCCGCCGTTCCAGGGAGGGGGGGAAAGTGCTATAAGGCTTAGTTTGGGTACGCTATTGGTCAACCTCTAGCGAGTGGTCAAACGGACTAATACCCCACTAATAACACAGCGTACGTAGAGTTTTAGATATCTCTAACAACAGGAACAGGAGGAACGAATATTTTCCCCCTTATTTTTTGTGTCAAAAATGTATCGTACACCCTCGCTCCATGCCACAAAATATGTCGTAGACAACAAGCATATATATTGTGTGTGGTAGTACTCGTACGTACCTACTTCGAAGTATATTGCTTGCACGAGAGTACAAACCATGTCGATTTGTGCGAACTTGTATAATACCACCCTCGAGGCCCCGGGGACGCAGCCACTCGCATTGCTTCTCTGTGGATTTTTCTGGGGCAGTAATCGTTACCACTACCACCTCCTCCTCGTTTTAGTCATGCGTCCGCTTGCCACGTCCATATCCAAGTATGTACGTGCACCTATACCGAAATAAAATAAAAAATGCACCACTCATAGATACCCATCAATACCGTGGGGATTTTTGTTACAGCAAATATTATTAGTTTTGGGACAAAATATTACGCCAATTTGGGAATAATGTCTTGCCAAGTTTTATTTTATCAACCGCTCCATACATCAAGATCCCAAGAATAACTGGAGAGTACCGCTCAAAATTCATATTTTTGCGCGCTTCTCGCTTGTTTCGCTCAGCATCCATGCGCGTTCACGTCGAGGTGCTGAGCGGAAGCAACAACAACAACAACAGTCAGTAGCCAGCGCAATTCTTGCAACCACACAACAAAGCGTTCGAAACACCAATAATTATACCTTGATAATCACACCTACCTTAAGACTAGAAGTGCATCCAGGTTTCGTTTGTGGGGATAAATTTACATGGACTTCGTGTGGGATATTTTTATGCGGTCCTGAAAGATGGATCGTTGATCGTGGACCAATATATACGGAACGACTCTTTGGAACGGCGACGAAAGAGACTGACAAAACATTGCTTCCCGTACTGCGATTTTTAAAAGCGACCACTCCGTTCGTTGGGTTTATTTTCTATTTTTTTTAAGGTCTGGCCTGTTTTGTTGTGTTCTCGTAACCGGTACGCTAGCATTTTACTTGCTTCATAACTTGATGAATTGCGATTGTTTGGCTTACTCTGTCTGACAATCTTGCAATCTTTGACCACACATTATTAAGTTGTATATGCCACCGCAAAATTCAAAGCATTAGCAACTACCGTTCGGAAATGATGCCAGTTTTGTAAATCATCCAGGCGCTGCAGACATTGAGATACATCCAAAATCTCCGGGATTCCTCCTCGACATGCACTATTTGTGCAACTTCTCGCTTGTCTCGCTCGGCATCCGTCCACGTTCACGTCGGTGTGCGGAACGGGCACGGCAGGGCGAGGGGCGCTGGAGCCGCCCCCCAAAGCCGGCGCTCGAACGAAGCTATTCGACCGAGAATTCCAGTTCCGCGAAGCGCATACTTAGGCCGAGACAAAAAAAAACTCCGGATCAAATCCCTGAAACCAAATAATGTTTTTATATATATATATGTATATGGAATGAGCCCTGGACCGAGGATGGGACCCTATCGTCTCCGGGTGGAGCTGGCTCTATAATATACGAATCCCAGCCAATTAGGGATCGGCCGGTCGGTGGCATTGGGGATTTCCACACTGTCCGGGGGGGTATCAATCCTGGCGATATATCCATCCGTGTTCGTTCCCGGGTTGTAGGGGTTGTATATTATCACAATAAAAATACACTCCAGCTGTGAGATCGAGTGTTTTGTCGAAACTCATATTTGCAAGCTGTGTGTGATACTCCGATCGCGCGTATTACGGGTTGTATGTCCTCATTAAGGACATAGGTCGGCGACTCCCCTTGCAACTACAGTGTAGCTATCAGGATCAACAGGGTGATGTAAGTCAGTCTGTGAGCGGAAACTATAACACTCGTTTTTGAGGGGGACAAAATCTGACAGCTGCGGAAGGAAATGCATCAGTTTATCAAATGAATCCCGTAAGTCGAATAACCGGTGAGGGGAGGGCGGAGGTTTTAAGGACGTGGGGGCCTAGGTTTGATCAAAAGGGGGGCGAGAGGGGGTGAGGGGGTGAGGGGACGGGTGGGGCAGGTCTATTTGTGCGTGGAAACTATAAATCCTTCTTGTCGGGGAGGGGGGGGGGATGTGGCGGAGGGGCGGGGGGCGGGAGGGGGGGGGGTGAGGTCGCATAGATGTAGGGGTTTGTTATACGCGTGGTGCTTGGTCTAGGCGATGGTGCGGGTGGTCGGGAAGGAGGGGGCGTTGGGGGCGCGGGGGGGTGGAAATTGCAGCAGCGGCATGGACGGTTCTAAAAAGATAATGAGGTGATATCCAGGGGGTGGAAGTGTTTCTTACTCTGGCGGATTTCGATATGAGGTGGGGCATTTGAGCAAGAGAGAGCGGGAAGAAAAAAAAAAGTTTTGAAGAGGTTTAGGTCACATACTTCGAAGTATAATATTAAAATACACTCCAGCTATGAGATCAAGGATTTGGTCGACACTGATCTTCGCAACATTGTGTGTGATCCCGATCGCGCGTATTGATCACATATGTAGGGGCTTGCTATACGCGCGGTGCTGGTTCTAGGCGATTGTGCGGGGTGTGGGGAAGGAGGGGGCGTTGGAGGGGGGGAGGGGGGATTAAATGAAAACTACGTCATGGATGGCTAGAAAGATACCTGGTAGTATATAAGTGAATGGATTAAGATTCTGGGAATGGACCCTATCGTCCCCAGATGACGGTTACTTTACGTACGATCTCCGGCCAATGAGCGACCAGCAATCACCATACCAAGAATTTTATGTCTAAATTTTCGTCTAAAGGTTGATCGAGCCTGAAATTCTTAACAAATGCAAAATTCTTTGTTCGGTGCTATCGCGTGCTACTAATATTCCATCGAACAGACGAGAGCGGTCTACAGCAAAAAGTGGCAGCATTATTATAGTAGCATTCGAGGAATTTAATGACGAAGGCAGCGACACCGCGTTTCATGTATGTGTAGAATACCGTCAGCAAGTCTCTCCACATTCACTATACACACAGAGACACAGTTGGTCTGCGTGCCTCGGATCTAGATATTATAAAAAAGAAAAACACTCCAGCTGGGCTGTGAGATCAAAGATTTTGGCAAAACTCATCTTTGCAAGCTGTGTGTGATACTCCGATTGCGCGTATTATATTAAGGTATCATGCATGTAGTAACAGAAGCTGGCTCAGTGCGCGCCTGTCAGTTGCGACGTAGAGAACATGCAGCAAACAGTTGGTCATCCCTCTGCTGGCCCTGGATGCTTGGTTGAGTCGAAACGTCAAGAAACGCACTCGAAACAACGTCTCTTCGTGGCCAGACAAGAGGGTCAGTCTGCGTGGGCTCGGACTTATCCGATCGAAATATATATAAAGCTCGGAATCGGATTCACGCAAGAAACTGTGAAACGGACGAAACGACACAAATAGTAAGCAGTTCACACTGTTAGTCTATATCAATCTCTTGGCATTACGTTACGTTCTACACGCGTAGACTATGTGTCGTGCGGTAACGGTTTGTACTCTTTATCAAATATTGAATCGAACAAGTCGAGGTGCTGCCCTGACCTACCCGGAGGATGAGTGCCGGCGAATGCCGGCACCCATGCGGAGCCCCGGTATGTTTTAAAATAAACACGTTTGTACCGCCCATAGGGGTCGACATTCCTACCGCTGCTTACTCATGATATGACATGACAAATGTATGAAGACATAATGCCCCTTCCCCAACACAGCAGTTTTTTCGCACACGAAAGCCCCTACTATTATTCACCAAGCACGAGTGAGTATGCACTCCGCCTTCTCCTCACTTGTTGTACGACTTACAGGATTCACTTGATAAACTGATGCATTTCCTTCCACAGCTGTCAGATTTTGTGCCCTTCAAAGAATCAAAGAAGGATCTTATAGTACAGACTGACGTACACCACCCTGTTGACCTTGATAGCTACACTGTAGTTGCAAGGGGAGTCACCGACCTCTATCCTTACTGATGACACACAACCCGCAATACGCGCGATCGGAGTATCACACACAGCTTGCAATGGTGAGTTTCGACAAAATCTTCGATCTCACAGCAGCTGGAGTGTACTATTATTTTTATGTACTTTCTTGTTTATGCTGAAGTAGACTAGTCTATATAATTAGGGATGTTTTCTGTTTTTGTTTTTTGTTTTGTTTTCTTTCTTTTATGGTCTGGCTTATTTTGTTGTGTTCTCGTACCCGATACGCTAGCATTTCACTTGATTTACCTTGCTTGGTGAGTTGCGGCTGTCTGGTGTTTTACTCGGTTTCAGTCTGTCATCCACAAAAAAAAAATATCATCTCACTGGGATGAGTATCGTACAAGTAATCAGCACGGACTCTGGGTAGAGTATATCTTGGTATTGTATATACGGAGTATATGGAAAGAACGGTATAATGTGAAGACGAAACACAATATGACACACAAAAAACATATCTTAGACTTTTTAAGAGCAGAAAATTCGATGATACCGAGCT
This sequence comes from Undaria pinnatifida, assembly GCA_012845835.1. NCBI lineage: Eukaryota > Phaeophyceae > Laminariales > Alariaceae > Undaria > Undaria pinnatifida. Next base: position 725,229 of record JABAKD010000029.1, read on the forward strand.
AATGATACCAAACCTTGACCGTTCAACCTGGGCGCGCAATCTATCCGTAGGGAACTTGCCGAGTACCTTCGCATCCATCTATCTCTTAGCCGTCAAGACTATCAGGCAGCATCGCAGAAAGTTGTTGTTCTTGTCTCACATTAACTCTTCTTGTCAAACATCTAGAGTCCGTGGTCACACAAAGTAACTAAAGGTCCCGGAGCCCTTACCCGAAAAATCAAATGAAATGAAAAATCGTCCGGGAAATACTACGCTTTCCCGCCTAAAAACGCACGATACGAAGAAGAAGGTGCACAAGTGAAATTATCCAATGTGCAAACTGAACTCACATGGCCGTGAGTATCCACTCAACTACGGCATAAAGCTCCCCCGTTCCCACAACTAGTAACCAACTCGCGGCTACAAACTACAGCGGTTGGGCTGCCTGCACCGTACGAACCGCACGGTAATCGTGAGCACAGACGAACGCGCCTGCTGTCTGGAGTGCTGTCAGAGTGACGACCCGCGGGCATGCAGTGAAAAAAGAGCAATCGAACCAAAAACCACCATACTTACAAATACCAATGATCGCCCCTCCTTCCCGAGTTATCTAACAGGTTGCAGCGCAGCCACGACGCCTGTGCCTGAAAATTGAAAATTGCAAGGGGTCGTTCCCCATGAAGGGTATACAACTCCACCAACTAACTCTAAAAAACCAGTGACGCAAGTAACATGTTGTACTCTTCTTGCTTTTAATTTCCTTGTCTTTTGTTTTCTTTCCTTTCCTTTTTCGTTTTCTTTTTTCGCTTTCTTCTCTTTTCTTTTCTTTCTTTTCTCTTCTCATTTGTTCTTTGTTTTGTGATGATGGTGTGCGTGGGTCTCCGTGTGCCATCCTTCTGCTGTGGTTCTCCATGACCGCCTCCACGCCTTAGCACACTCGGTCCGCTCATTCGCACTTACTTGCTCTCGTTGACGCTCAATTCCAAAAAAAACAAAATGATCCTCGCAGCTTGCGGTGCTTATCTGAAAAACATTAGTTATCGTTCAGGGAAAGTTCAAACCGTCTCTTCCCCGCCCGTGCGTCGACGCTCAGTCGCCCTCGTCCCTTGTCGTCGAACCCAGCCTCCTGCCGGCGCAGTTCCCTCCACTCAAACCAAGACTGCGCCGTCGTGTGGCCCGTGGTGGCGCCTGCCTTTGCGCACGAGCATCCCGATTAAGCATCTGCTGCTGCTCCGCCGCTGCTGCCTAAAAAGACGCGCGAATCGTAGGTGACCGCACCACGTACACGACCCAACTCTACTGCTACGCCTAAGCCTTGCGGTCACACGCAGCAGCAAGCAGGTATCACTCCTTGAGTGTGAGTCCGGCCTTACACCCGCCAGAAAGACCCCCCCCCGCTCGCTACAAGCCTGCTACGGCATGCTTTGCAGCATGCCTTACCGAGGCGGCAAGGGGAACGGAGGTCAGATACTATTATTCCTTCCCAGTAAATCAAGATACTCCTCCCGCACGCTCACTCCATTTACTATAGGTCTCAGTCCTAGTGGCATACTCGGAGTTTTTTTTTTTTTTTTTTTTCTCGCACTTCTACTTTCCAGCTTCTGGACAAGACGTGGTCACACGTGTCGTCCCTTCTCCCCCCCGGTTCTTGCCTTCAATTTTTATCGCGCATAGGGTTCAGCAATCCCACTGCTCGTCGACTTTTCATCGAGTGTTGCTAACTCACGCTCTCGCGCTTTCCGCAAGTCAAATTGTGCGCAAGAAAAAGTCCCGACGAATTTATACGAGTACGCACTCGACGGGGCTGGAACTCACGAAACCGACCTATACCAGGCTCGAGGATAACCTGATACGCCACCGGGGAGCCCGGCATATGGACAACTACTAGTATGACATTTTTTTTCTTTTCTTTTCTTTTGTTTTCCTTTCCTTGCTTCCTCTTCTTGTCTTGTCTTTTCTAGCTTTTCTTGTTTTTTTTGTTTCGCTTTCTTCTCGTTTCTTTCCTTTCCTTTCCTTGATCTTATTTTCTTTTTTCTTTTTTTCTTGGGTTGTAACGAAGACCAATGATAGGGACAGCTTACGCTATACTTGCAATGGGACCCGAAGCGTGCGCCAGCTAGCGTTGGGCTGCGAAAGCAACTGAGTTAAATCGACACACGACGCGTATGAAAATACGTGGAAGTAAGTGTGGTGAGCTAAATAAAGTTTTTTTTTCCCCATCCGCCGGAGGAAAAAAAGAGAGAAAAAATACTTTTTCCAATTGGCTTGCGTCTGTCGTGCGTATGCGTAGTGATAGCTACTACGTGTAATATATACGTGGTGGTCTTTCTTGGGTGGCATGCGGTATGGTCGATTTCTCCCGGCGTGAGTAATGAGACGTATTCACCGGTATGGATCTGGCACATCGTAGACTGACTCCCGATTTTCTTTTATTACATGTGGGATCCGAAGGGTGCGCCAGCTAGCGTTGGGTTGCGAAAGCAACTGAGTTAAAGCGGTACACGACGCGTATGTATGTATGAAAATACGTGGAAGTGTGGTGAGCTTATGCTTTAATTTCCCCATCCGCCGGAGGATAAAATATATTTACATATGTATCTAGTCTATATTTTTCTGGTGGAGGCATGAAGTGCGTCAGCGGTGATATTTGCGTGTACCACCTTGGGTTGTTTGTATTTTTTCCCCTGGGGTATTCCTCAGCTCCAGAGTGACTGGAGCCTGTCCTGTGACCACGGACTTGATTATGCGAGTTAATGTGAGAACAACAACAACAACAACAACAACTCTAACATACACCATGCCCTCCCCACTTTTTTTTTTCGTAACCTGCTAATATTAATAGGTGTATTACGGGACAATAATAGCTCCCCTGTTATTGATGGGGGCATATTAGTCGCCGGTGGCGTATCAGGTTATCCTCGAGCCTGGTAAAGGTCAGTTTCGTGAGGTCGAGCCCCGCCGAGTGCATACTCGTATGAATTCGTTGGGACTTTTTCTTGTGCACAAATTGACTTGCGGAAAGCGCGAGAGCGTGAGTTAGCAACATTCGATGAAAAATCGACGAGCAGTGGGATTGCCGAACCCTTGCGCGATAAAAATTGAAGGCAAGAACCGGGGGGGAGAAGGGACGACACCTGTGCCCACGGCCTGTCCAGAAGCTGGAAAGTAAAATTGTGAGAAAAAAAAAAAAAATAGAGTGAGGCGATGAGGCGGTCACGGAGAGCCACAGCAGGGGGATGGCACACGGAGACCCACGACCCGCACGCACATCATCATCATGAGAGCAGCGATCGTCTTTTTTTCAGGGTTATTTTTACGAGGCAGTACTTCAACATGTTACTTACGTCACTGATTTTTGTAGAGTTTGTGGAAGAGTTGTGTACCCTTCATTGGGAACGAACCGTCGCAATTTTTTTTTTTTCAGGCACGGGCGTCGTGGCTGCGCTGCAACCTGTCAAATAACTCGGGAAGGAGGGGCGATCATTGGTGTTTGTAATTTTGTTTTTGATTCGATTGCTCTTGTTTCACTGCATGCCCGCGGGTCGTCACTCTGACAGCACTCCAGACAGCAGGCGCGTTCGTCTTTGCTCACGATTACCGTGCGGTTGGTACGGCGGTGCAGGCAGCCCAACCGCAGCAGTAGCCGCGAGTTGGTTAGTTGTGGGAACGGGGGAACTCTATGCCGTAGTCGAGTGGATACCCGCGGCCATGTGAGTTCAGTTTGCACATTGGATCATTTCACGTATGCGCCTCTTTCGTACCGTGTGTTTTTAGGTGGGAAAGCGTAGTATTTCCCGGACGAATTTTGACTTCATTTGGTTTTTCGGATCTTCCTAGGGCTCCAGCACCTTTGTGTGACCATGGACTATATATTTTCGACAAGAGCTTCTGTGAACGACAACAACGACGACGTTGGCGTTTATCAGCGTCGTTGCATCGGTATCGCTACCTCTTCATCAATTGAAAACACTTGTTGCATGTATTTCTCTTCGGTTAGGGTTGATGCCTATTCCTTTCGTCAGGGCTTCATCGATTTTTTTCAACCGGTTTCCGACCCTTAGCATCGCTAACTGCTGTGCGGTTGGTGTCTCACGATTACTTGCCGTTCCCTGCGGGCTTTAGTGTTGGTGGTGGCCCTCCCTACGTCAGCGGCGAAAGCCCGCTGTATGATATTATAAAAAATGAAAATACACATATTATATTATCGAGGAGTATTTGGATAAACTTAATCTAGCTTATCCCGAATGAAACCAAATCGGCTGGCTAACCGACAACAACTCCTCAAACGCACGAGGGCACCCCTGACTTCCATACGTTTCGAGCACTTGAGGAGATTATGAGCAGGTCGCTCAAGCTGTCCCAACAACCAACTGTACGAGTTTGACACAAAAATACTGTATGTACTAGTTACGTAGTGAGACAACAGGGAGCAACGACCTACCCCACTCACGTGTAAAGTTTTCGGAGGGGCTGATGACAGACGGCGTAAGCGTCGGCCTGGTGTGCCAGACGAGAAGCGGTGGCGATGATCACCATCGTAGTCGCACGAAGACGGAACCCTCCCATGTCTGCTGTATAAAATTGTTCACGGGCAGAAATGGGAGGAGGGAGGGAGACAGTATGTGAGGGTGTGGAGCAAGAGATGATGTTGTGTTGGTGTGTGTTGTCTTCACATCGAAAACCGAGATGTGACCGAAACTATTATCGAAATTACGATCGAAATTACGATCGAAATTATCATCGAAACTAGAAAAAAAAAATTCTACGAGCAATGTGTACAAGAGCGGGGGACGGTTGTTGTTGCTGTTCTCACATTAACTCGCATAATCATATCCGTGGTCACAGGACAGGCTCCAGTCACTCTGGAGCTGAGGAATACCCTAGGGAAAAACACAAACAAACCAAAGGTGGTACACGCATATATCATAGCCGACGCAATTCATGCCTCCACCAGAAACATATAAAAGTGAAATCGGGAGTCAGTCTACGATGTGCCAGGTCCATACCTGGTGCATACGTCTCATTACTCGCGCCTGGAAAAACCGATTATACCGCTTGCCACCCAAGAAAGCATAGCACGTATATATTACACGTCGTATATATAACTACGCATACGCACGACGGATGCAAGTCAAATGGAAAAAAGAAACCAAGAACAAATAAGAAGAGAAAGGAAAGGAAAGAAAAGGGAAGGAAGCGAAAAAAGAAAACGAGAAAGGAAAAAGAAAGAAAACGAACAGACAAGAAAAGCAAGAAAAGGCAAGACAAGGAAAGGAAGCAACGAAAGGAAAAGAGAAAAAATATGTCATACTAGCAGACCCTAGGAACTGACTAAAGACGGCATTGGGATCATAAAGGGTATCAAATAAATGCATCATCAAATGGCACTGGGGAGAGAACGCAACATGGCGAAGAAGTTAGGGCAGTCTTACGCTATCTTGTCACGGCCATTGGAAGGCCCACAACTTTCAAGACGATGATGGCCAAACCCAGACTTCAGTCTCTTGGGCATAACGTCCCCCCTTCTCCCCTCCCCTCCCCCCCCCCCCCCCCCCCCCCCCCTCCCCCCCCCGTCCCCCCTCCCCCCCCGTCCCCCCCTCCCCCCCCCGTCCCCCCCTCCCCCCCCACTCCCCCCCTTCCCCCCCCCTCCGCCGCTCCCGACCCCCCCCTTCCCCCTCCCCCCGGCCGCTTAGAGATGCCGACGGTGGATGGCGCTGCCGCAGCCTTTGCGCGTCGCTCTGCAGCTTTGCGCCTCTCCGTTACATGCCAATTCCGCATGAACAACTCGGCTCCCTCCTTTACTCGTCGAAGCCATCTGCCAGCCTTCTGAGCAGCCTTTCGCCACCCTTCGAATTTCATTCCGAAGACCGACATATCTTCATTCAGATGAGCCATCCAGTCTTTCTCTTGCCCCCCTGAGTAGCCCTTACCCCCAACAAACTCCCCAAACATCACCCTCTGCGGTAGACGCTCCTCCTCCATACGTGCTAGGAATCCCGCAAACAGTATCCTCCGTTTGCGGACTATCGCCTTTATGCTCTCGGAAGCTGTCTTGGCAAGCGCGTCAGCGTACGATAGGGTGTGGTCGTCGCGCTTCCGTTTCCGCCATCCAAGGCATCAGAGGAGCATGGAGTGGTGAACCCGTCGTAGCCTGTCATAGTCAGGCTTGTTCGGGCTCCACGTCATGTAACCGTAGAGTAGTGTCTTGATCACCTCAGCTTTCAGCAACCGCACCTTCAACCGTAAGTGCATACCCGGGCGATTATAGATTTCCATCTTGTACCGCTGGAAGCTCGCCCAGGCCCTCTGACGACGCCGCGTTATTTCAATGCTAAGGTCTCTGTCTGCGGTGATAGCCCCGCCCAAGTACACAAACTCGATTGTTTGTTTGTATACCTGGCCGGCTGCATTGATTGTGAAGGGCACCTTCCGCCCGCCTTTGGTTTCCAGGCACATTATCTCAGCTTTTGCCTCGGATACCGTAAGCCCGAACGACGAGCACGCAGTCACGATCACCGTCATCATCCTCTCCAGCCCTTCTGATGATCGCGATACGATGCCCGCATCGTCCGCGTACAGCATACCCCACAATCTCTGCACCTCATGACCCTCCTTCCCCCTCCGGTACGACCGAGCAGCGGCGCGAGCGACGGTGATGGCCCAAGGCCGCCCACAACCACCGTGCATGACGGAGTATATTATAAAAAGTAAAATACACTCAAGCTGTAAGATCGATCATTTTGTCGAAACTCATCTTTGCAAGCTGTGTGTGATACTCCGATCGCGCGTATTACGGGTTGTGTGTCCTCATTAAGGATGTAGGTCGGCGACTCCCCTTGCAATTACAGTGTAGCTATCAGGGTCAACAGGGTGATGTTGACCAATCAATCTGTGCGCGGAAACTATAAAACTCGTTTCTTCTGAGGGGGACAAAATCTGACAGCTGTGGAAGGAACTGCATCAGTTGTGACAGCATATTAATATGTTCCACCCGGGATAAATTGTACTATTATTACTCGGCCAAAAAACTACGGCGATTTTCCTATACAACGGTTCATAGCAGCTCGACACGAAGACGCTATGAATGTAAATAATATGTGAATATGTTTTCATGTTTGCAAAAAGGCCTCCTCCTCCTCCTCCTCCTCCTCCAGGTAGAGGCAACGCTATTATTAGTAAGCTGGGGGTGTAATCGTGTAAGTGACAACACGACCCTAAAGTCTTGGAGGAGAAGCTGAGTTGGAGAGGTGAGACACCGCCTGAGTGTGACCCTATTGATAGTTAGGCAAACGGGTTCGTTTAGCGGATGCGCCTCTTTCTAACGGCAGGTGGAGACCCACCGTCCAAGGAATCAAAAATGTACAGGCGCAGGCAAATCCCGCACCACCCGAGCCAAAGACAGAGCAAAAAGAGCTGTCGACTCCTGGGTGTCACCTTCTTCGGCCAACCCTCATAGGGTTCGGCCGAAGAAGGCCGGCAAGTCTAGGGTGTTGACTAAACCGAAGAGGCGAGGTTATCCCCAAGTCTGCGTTCTGCAGATGGACAAGAACTGGTACACAAACGAAAGTGTATGGAGCTTAAGCTTTTTTTTACCCGGATCTGCAGGAGGATCGACGAAAAAAAAAAAAAACGTACTAGACTATACTACTACACTACTCCTACACTACTACTACTACTGCTACTACTATTACTACTACTACTACTGCTACTACTGCTACTACTATACTACTACTGCTACTACTACTACTACTACTACTACTACTACTACTACTACTACTACTACTACTACTACTACTACTACTACTACTACTACTACTACTACTACCACTACTACTACTACTACTACTACTACTACTACTACTGCTACTACTACTGCTACTGGTACTACTACTGATAATACTACTACTACTAATACTACTACTAACAGCGAATCGTCTATATTGAGGATGATACTTTTTGTTGAGGATGAACAGTCCAAAAAATTCCGAGCAACAGCAAAAACATTTTCTCCGAGAAATGTTCCAGCGGCTGCGTGTCGGAGACTGCACATTGGCAGTGTGGTCGTGAGATGCGTGGCTTGTGTTGTCTGACACACGCACCGCTCGACTCTAATACGATAAGGACTGGACCTCGATAGGGCACGGATGAGTATAGAGGGCGGGAAAAGGCAGTGTGTGGGTCGGAGAACAACACAACGAGCGGGATGCGCCACACGTATGCCGGAGTGAAAAAAAATGCTCAACGTCTTGGTTGACGTGTCACGTCGGAGATAGTTCTTGTTCTGCTCCTGACCATCACTATTACTTCGCCACACAGCAGCATATACTACCCTCACCAGTCGATGCGCTCTTCCGAATTCCACTACTCTACTGACGCAAGGAGATTTGGAGTCGATTGGTGCCCTATGGCTCGAGTGAGGAGGTGGTGTCGTGGGCTGCTGTTGTGTCGGGCGGACGTTCATGCAATCAACACAGACAGCACCCATGTCTCAAACCCTGACCGGAGATTGTTCTTGGTCCTCGCCTCTACCGAAATCTCCCCACAGAGGCCAGCTCCACCCCCACCAGCTGACACACCATTGAGCCTCACATTACTCTACCGCCACGAGGAGGTTTGGAGTCGATCGACTATCCAGGGCCCGAGTTAGGCAGTGGTGCAGCCGACTGCTGTACGCAGTTGTCGCATCGTGGTGCGGAGGAATTTTGATATTTTTCGGCCCGGCACACTCCCTCAAACCTCGATCGAAATGTGCTGGTGCTTGCTCCTCACCTCTACCAAAATCTCCCCACAGAGGCCAGCACCACTACCAGCAGTCGGTACGCCGTTCAAACTTCCACAGTACTTATAGCGCGAGAAGGTTGGGGGTCGATTGGTTGTCTAGAGGGTTCGAATTAGGAGCGTGATGCTGTCTACTGCTGTAAGCTGTGTCGAACGAAGGAAGGGGCTGCCGACTTGTTTTTTCAAACCGTCACCCGTGTGTCTGAAACCTCGATCGAGTTGTGCTTGTGCTTGCTCCTCATCGCTACGGAAATCTCCCCACAGACTAGTTCCGGCGGGTAGCAATATTGTGGAATCAAAGTGGATCTTGAAGTGGAAGGGCGACGAGCATGGCATGATCGATAGAGCTAAGGGGAGATTGGTAGCCAAGGGCTATAGTCAGGTAGAGGGAGTTGACTACTTTGATACGTTTGCCCCTACTGCATCAACCACGTCTAACCGCATCGTAGCAGCAATGGCATGCAAACTTGACTGGGACTTGCACTTGGACGTTGACCAGGCCTTTATTCAGTCAGAGTTGGATACCGAAAGTTTCTCAAGATTGCCCCCTGGGTGTGGGCGGTTATCGGGTAAGGTAGTCCGACTCAGCAAAGCTCTTTATGGGCTGAAGCAGAGTGGTCGCTCGTGGTATAATCTACTGTCGTCAACCTTGGTTGAGTGTGATTTTGAGCAGTGCTTGGTAGATCCGTGCGTGTTTCGACTGATAGTGAATGACGAGGTTGCAGCGATGCTGGTGGTCTACGTGGACGACATCAAGATCGCGGCCACCAAGGAAATCACGGACTCAGTAGTGGCGGATCTCAACAAGAGATTCCCTACGAAACATCTTGTCGAGGTTACGTGGTACATAGGTAGCGAGTACAAGAGAGATCGTGAGAAGGGGACCTTGGAGATTTTGCAGACCCAGCTTATTCGAAATATTGTCCCGAACATTTTGAAATCTCGAAAACCAGCCCCATCCCCGCTTCTCCGTCGTTGGACCTCAGACACGTGAGTGACGAGGACCCTGCGGTGGACGCGAGATACCGCGAAATGGTGGGGAGTCTGATGTAGATGGCGAATCAGACGAGGCCGGACATGGCGAACGCAGTACGGGCAGTTGCGAGGTTTTCTCGTGACCCGAAGGAGGTACATGTTGAGGCGGCTAGGAAGATAATCGAGTACCTGAGCGCTTCGGCTCACTTAGGTCTGACGTTCAGGAAGGACAGTGAACTAGATATATATATATATGTGCAGTTGGATTACGACTTGGAGACGTACGTGGACGCGGACTACGCCCACAAGGCCGACGATAGGCGTTCGGTCTCTGGCGTGGCTGTCTGTTGCGGGGGTACACTTATGTCGTGGTTTTCTAGGACACAGAAATGCGTCACCCTATCAAATACCGAAGCGGAGTACGTAGCCATGACCGACGGGGTGAAGGAAGCCCTTTACGTGAGAGGAGTGTTGGTTTTTCTGACGCCCAGTCTGGGTCCGCCGAGTATTGGAGTGTTTGAACACAAAAAAAAGGGGCGATAGACTTGGCCAAAAACCCATTGAGCTCACCTAACAGTAAGCACATCGATGTACGGTACCATTTTCTGCGTGAGTTGGTGGGGGCGGGAGACTTGTCGTTTAAGTATCTCCGGACGGACGACCAGCATGCGGGCATTCTCACAAAGGCTATTGGCAAAGAGAGTTTTGAGAAACACCGCGATTTTCTGTTAGGATACAGTAATTTGTTGTTTGTGGATGGTGCTTGTTTTTATCGAGGCTTGTTAGTTGATCCAGCGCCAGGGAGGGTGTTCGATACAGCTTGTCTCAACGAACACCCTAACAATAAGTAACGGTTACATACGTTGTGTCACGGAGGTAAGTTACAGGGATCGTCTCGTGGCATCACCCACGAGCGGTCCCTCGGGTATGTACGAGTAGGCACTATGCGAGGAGGTTTAGGTATTCGACTACGAGCGGCTGTTCCTGGGCTGTGGAGAGTTGACCCACATGACCCACTCCACCTCTCCCCCTGCATTCGTCTACCCCTTTCCGGGCTGACACGATAAAGACATCTTAAACTATCTTCTACACACTGCGTGTTGCAGTGCCTCGCTCACAGCCTAGTGTGGCTGTTGGAAGCTTATCCATCCATCGCATATCAGCGCTAATTGAACATGATTTCCTGAGTGGCATGTGCGGTGTAGTTGGCTTCAGCTGCGAGTCTTGTAACGTACCTACCTGGTACCTGGTATGTACCAGTAGTAGTATGGGCCTTGCACGTAAGTACGTACTCAGATTTCCGATTATAAGTATATATATATGTACATTTTCGGGGGATATGTAACTTGCTTCAGCTACGGATGTGGTTATGGATATAGACACGCGAACAACTGTTGGCCTGTTTTATTTATTCCTGGGTGTTCTTTCACTCCAGACTCCAGAGTGATTGGCGTCTGTCCTGTCACCACGGACTCGGTTATGCTACAGTAATAGCTACCGTGACAACAACAACAACAACAACAACAACGACAACGACAACGACAACGACAACAACGAAAACGACGACAACGACGACGACAACAACAACGACAACGACAACGACAACGACAAAATACAATACTTGGTAAAATATCGTACACATGTACTGAAGTATATACCTGGCACAAATAAAGCAACAACGACAACGACAACGACAACGACAACGACAACGACAACGACAACGACAACGACAACGACAACGACGACGACAAAGACAATGACAACGGCAACGACAACGAAAACGACAACGACAACGACAACCACACCGACAACGACAACGACAATGACAACACCAACGACAACGACAACGACATCTACAATACTTGGTAAAATATCGTACACATGTATATACCTGGCACGAACAAAGCGTAGCAACACACATCTAGAGAGTCAGAGATTGGTGGACACATATGCTTTTTGTTCCCTTCACACACTTCTGTTTTCGACAACGACAACGACAACGACAACGACAGCAACAACGACCACAACAACAACTACAATACTTGGTAAAATATCGTACACATGTATATACCTGGCACTAACAAAGCGTAGCAACACACATCTAGAGAGGCAGAGATTGGTGAACACACAAACTTTTTGTTCCCTTCACACACTTCTTTTTTCCAGCTTCTGGACAAGCCGTGGTCACAGGTGTCGTCCCTTCTGCCCCCCGGTTCATGGCTTCAATTTTTATCGCGCATAGGGTTCAGTAATCCCACTGCTCGTCTATTTTTCAACGAGTGGTGCTAACTCACGCTCCGCGCTTTCCTCAATTCAATTTGTGCACAAGAAAAAAAACCGACGAATTTATACGAGTATGCACTCGGCGAGACTCGAAATCACGAAATTGACTTATTATGCACCATCGTCTAGACCTAGCACCACGCGTATAGCAAACCCTTCTACATCTATGCGACCTAAAAATGTTGTTTAAAAAACCCTTTCGCCCCCCCCCTCCCCCACCCCCCCCCCCCACCCTCTCGAGCACTCCGCCCTCTCCTCACTGGTTGTACGACTTACGGGATATACATCATAAACTGGTGCATTCTTTCGAAAACCGTTAGATTTATCCCCTTAATAGTCTAGATATATATTCTAGTTCCCACACACATACTGAGCGCCCCCCATCCCCCCCCGCCCCGCCCCCTCACCGGTTATTCGACTTACAGGATTCACTTGATAAACTGATGCATTTCCTTCCACAGCTGTCAGATTTTGTCCCCCTCAAAAACGGGTTTCATGGTTTCCGCGCACAGATTAACTAACATCACCCTGTTGACCCTGATAGCTACACTGTAGTTGCAAGGGGAGTCGCCGACCTATATCCTTGATGAGAACACACAACTCGTAATACGCGCGATCGGAGTATCACACACAGCGTGCAAAGATGAGTTTCGACAAAACCTTCGATCTCACAGCTAGCTGGAGTGTTTTTTATTTTTAAATAATACGAGGCTCGAGGATGACCTCATTTGCCACCCGGGCGGACCGGCTGCTATTTTATTGTATCGTCTCCTCCAAAATTTGTACCTTCACGTCAGGCAAGGATACACCAGGTGGCGATGTTGGCGATTTTCTGCTGTGTTTACGTGTCCGCCCTCGCTTGCCATGCCCTCTGACGCGGTCCACCAAGCTTTCCGTCCACACGCACACACAGCAAGCCCGCGCCAACACTCCCACCAAAAGGCTATACAAGAAACCACGAGCGAGTCGTTGTCCACACAAAAACAAGGACGAATATCTCCCCCTCCCTCTACACAGCAGTCTTATAAAAACTAACGAAATGTCTGGCTGGGGCGGAAATCCATGCATACTTGACGTTTAAACCAGCAGCACTGACATTGCCACACCCAATCCCAATGAATTCAACTACTTCTACGGCAACAAGTAGCGTCGTGTTCAGTATCAAAGCACATTCACACACACCTTGATTTTGAGCCCAGGATCAGTAGCGCTCTGCTTGAGTGCGTACGAGCTTCGTTTGCAGGCGAGCTACTCGTACGTACTGGTATCAAACTACGTGCTGGTATCATACTACGTACGTATCATAATACGCAGTGTCTCAATTCATTTCAATACTCATGTATAGTCTAGTCTATCATGTCGCGATCTCAAGTAACTGCTACGGTATTGATCTGATTGGTTGGACAAAACGACTTCTTCCTCTTTTTTTTGTAAGTCGGGTCGGAACTGTCTCGGGTCTCACGGTGGGAAACAATTGAGTCGAAAAAGTTCACTTTCGCTTTTCGACTGCTGCTGCTGTGTAAAAGGCCTGGTTTGGTCTCCAGTCAACAATGAATGAATGAGAATGAAGGACTCTTTCGACATGTTTAAGGGAATCCGTCAGTCGAAAGAGGCCCTTTGCCGACAGGAGAAAATATCGGTAGGGCTGGGCCCCGGTAGCTCTAGCCAGTCAGTGCATACTTGTATGTAGTGGCTGCGTCATATGCCGGTGGCCCCGGTGGCGCATCAGGTTATCCTCGAGCCTGGTATATATAGTAGGTCAGTTTCGTGGGTTCGAGTCCCCCCGAGTGCATACTTATGCTTTTTGTGTACGAGTATAGATTCGCAGGGGAGTTTTTCTTGTGCACAAATTGGCTTGCGGAAAACGCGAGTAGACCGTGAGTTGGCAACACTCGATGAAAAATCGACGAGCAGTGGGACTGCTCTCCTATTGTGCGAGATAACAATTGAAGGCGAGAACCGGGGGGGAGGAGGGACGACACCTGTGACCACGGCTTGTTTGTCCAGAAGAAGCTGGAAAATAGAAGTGTGCGAAAAAAATGAAAAAAAGACAAGACGTGCCAGACAGCGACATGCAAAGGCCGCGGCAGCACCATCCACTGTCGGCATCTCTAAGCGGACGGGGGGAGGGAGACTGGGGGGAAGGAGGGAGGGGGAAATTGGGGGAGGGGGGAGGGGGGAAGGGGGGGGGGGGGGGGGTAGGAAGGGGGGGCGTTATGCGCAAGAGACTGAGGACTGGGTCTGGCCATCATCGTCTTGAAGCTTGTGGGCTTTCCAATGGCCGTCATAAGCTAGCTAGCGTAAGGCCGCCCTGACTTGTTCGCCTTGTTGCGTTTTCCCCCCAGTGCCATTAGGTGATGCACTTGATACCCTCTTTGAGACCAATGCTGTCTTTAGTCAGTTCATAGTGTTGGTTTATGCCTGCGCACAAGTCTGATGCATGATGTGTATGACTGGGTAGAGTTTTTTGCTTGACACAGCGCTTACTTGAGGTAGGGTCAGTCGAATTATGTTATGATACAACTTGTATACTTAGCGATTGATACAATCAATGCAGCCGGCCAGGTATACAAACAAACAATCGAGTTTGTGTACTTGGGCGGGGCTATCACCGCAGACAGAGACCTTAGCATTGAAATAACGCGGTGTCTTCAGAGGGCCCGGGCGTGCTTCCAGCGGTACAAGATGGAAATCTATAATCGCCCGGGTATGCACTTACGGTTGAAGGTGCGGTTGCTGAAAGCCGAGGTGATCAAGACACTACTCTATGGTTGCATGACGTGAAGCCCGAACAAGCCTGACTATGACAGGCTACGACGGGTTCACCACTGCATGCTCCTCTGATGCCTTGGATGGCGGAAACGGAAGCGCGACGACCACACCCTATCGTACGCCGACGCGCTTGCCAAGACAGCTTCAAAGAGCATAGATGCGATAGTCCGCAAACGGAGGATACTGTTTGCGGGATTCCTAGCACGTATGGAGGAGGAGCGTCTACCGCAGAAGGTGATGTTTGGGGAGTTTGTTGGGGGTAAGGGCTACTCAGGGGGGCAAGAGAAGGACTGGCTGGCTCATCTGAATGAAGATATGTCGGTCTTCGGAATGAAATTCGAAGGGTGGCGAAAGGCTGCTCAGAAGGCTGGCAGATGGTTTCGACGAGTAGAGGAGGGAGCCGAGTTGTTCAATGCGGAATTGGCATGAAACGGAGAGGCGCAAAGCCGCAGAGCGATGCACAAAGGCTGCGGCAGCGCCATCCACCGTCGGTATCTCTAAGCTGCCGGGGGGAGGGGGGGAGGGGGGAGGGAGGGGGGGGGGGGGGGAAGGGGGGACGTCATGCCCAAGAGACTGAAGTCTGGGTTTGGCCATCATCGTCTTGAAAGTTGTGGGCCTTCCAATCGCCGTGCCAAGATAGCGTAAGACTGCCCTATCTTCTTCGTCATGTTGCGTTCTCTCCCCAGTGTCGTTTGATGATGCACTTGATACCCTTTATGAGCCCAATGCCGTCTTTGGTCAGTTCCTAGGGTTTGCTAGTATGACATTTTTTTTCTTTTTTTTTCCTTTCCTTGTTTCCTCTCCTTGTCTTGCCTTGTCTTGCCTTTTCTTGCTTTTCTTGTCTTCTTTCTTTTTCTTTCTTTTCCTTTTTCGTTTTCTCGTTTCGCTTTCTTCCCTTTTCTTTCCTTTCCTTTCTCTTCTTTGTTGTTCTTTTTTTCTTTCTCCAAAAAAATAAAATGACGTGCGTCTGTCGTGCGTACGCGTAATGATAGATACTACGTGTAATATATACGTGGTAGTCTTTCTTGGGTGGCAAGCGGTATTATAGTCGGTTTTTCCAGGCGCGAGGAATGAGACGGATGCACCAGGTATAGACCTGGCACATCGTAGGCTGACTCCAAATTTCACTTTTATATGTTTCTGGTGGAGGCATGAATTGCGTCGGCTATGATATATGCGTGTACCACCTTTGGTTTGTTTGTGTTTTTCCCTAGGATATTCCTCAGCTCCAGAGTGACTGGAGCACGGACGTGATTATGCGAGCGTGTTGATGTGAGAACAACAACAACAACAACTCTGTTTCTTTTTTCCAATTGACATGCGTCTATCGTGCGTATGCGTAGTGATAGATACTACGTGTAATATATACTTCAAGTACGTGCTATGCTTCCTTGGGTGGCAAGCGGTATAGTCGGTTTTTCCAGGCGCGAGTAATGAGACGCATGCACCGGTGTGGATCGTAGACTGACTCCCGATTTCACTTTTGGATGTTTCTGGTGAAGGCATGAATTGCGTCAGCTGTGATATATGCATGTACCACTTTGGGTTGTTTGTGTTTTTCACTGGGATATTCCTCAGCTCCTGTGTGACTGGAGCCTGTCACCACGGACTTGATTGTGCGAGTTAATGTGAAAACAACAACAACAGTACGTAATAAGTAGCTGCGCACGTTCTACACTGGCTTCACTCTTTTTTTCATTCCGTTTTATTATCCTCGCACTACTACTTTCTCCCTCTCTGGTGCTCCCTCCCAGTAATAACTCACAGACCTCCGGGGTCACATACCGGTAGGGCCCTTGTCCCCCCTCCCCACTACGGTACGTACCTTCATTTTATCGCGAGAAGAACTCAGCATAATTTTTATTTTCTTCCCTCGTCGATTCGCGTCGAATTGTACCCACCCATCCATGCTGCTAGGAGCTCTCAGTTCATTCAGCTGATCATTGTTTGCATTTTTGCAAATTATGTCAAAATCTCACTACTACGGCGGTGGAAATCGAACTCATCAAGGACCAACGCTAGTATTAGACTAATATTAATAGTATTCGAGCGTAACCACTATTAAGAGTAGACCACTGGCCGGGGCGACCGGCGACTCACTAGAAGCTAAGATATACGTCGTTTTTGCACCATGTTCCAAAATGCACGTTGTTTGGTGGCGGATTGACAAAAAGAAAAATATGAGAAGAGCAAAGGCGAGCGAAGCTTTTGACCGGCAGGAGTGTGCGGAAATACAGCGCACTGCAACGAGCAGCCTAGATACCGAAAAGGTCCTCACGGTCTCCCTCCCTGTCTCTCTTTGCCTGCCTCATTCTCACCCCTCTCTACTACTAGCTGTTCTGCGTGCCCTCTCTGCTCTTACGCCGCTGATGACGTCGTGAACTTTGATGAATTCCCGCTGTTCAACGCCACGCACACGGGATCTGGCACAGGCTGTCAGACTTCAGACTACTACTGTAAGGAATAGTTCAATATTTTCAGTAAGAGCTCGACGTATGGCAGGTATTTCGCATACGTGCACCTATCAAACCACTTCACAATAGAGTATAGTATTGTCGCCCCGGTGGCGTATCAGGTTATCTTCGAGCCTGGTACAGGTTAGTTGTGGGGACGGGGGAACTCTATGCTGTAGTTGAGTGGATACCCGCGGCCATGTGAGTTCAGTTTGCACATTTATTTGACCTTTTCACTTGTGCGCCTTCTTCCGTATCGTGCGTTTTTAGGCGGGAAAGCGTGGTATTTCCCTGACGAATTTTGATTTCACTTGGTTTGTCGGATCTTCCTAGGGCTCCAGCACCTTTGTGTGACCACGGACTCTAGATTTTTGACAAGAGTTAATGCGAGAAAACAACAACAACAAGGTCAGTTTCGTGAGTTCGAGCCCCGCCGAGTGCATACGCGAATAAATTCGTCGGGACTTTTCTTGTGCACAAATTGACTTGCGGAAAGCGCGAGAGCGTGAGTTAGCAACACTCGATGAAAAATCGACGAGCAGTGGGATTGCTAGACCCTATGCGCGATAAAAATTGAAGGCAAGAACCGGGGGGGAGAAGGGACGACACCTGTGACCACGGCTTGTCCAGAAACTGGAAAGTAATAGTGTGAGAAAAAAAAATAAAAAAAAAATAGTAGCATCTATCTGCAAGTAAGATCCTTATCTCGAAAGTTTAAAATAAAAAAATGCTGCAGCAAAGTTCCAATAGTACAGAGCTTCTCAGGTGTTTTGAGCCATTTTGGGTGTTACTTCCACGAAACATGCTTCGATTATCCGAAATTGTGGCGGTGGGGGGAAGGGCTGCACTGCCCCCGTCCCCCCTCGTATGCGTACGCCTCCCTGACCTCTATATAATACAGCAGTTGTTGTTTGCTGTTTTCTCACATTAACTCTTGTCAATAATCTTGAGTCCGTGGTCACACAAAGGTGCTGGAGCCCTAGGAAGATCCGAAAAACCAAGTTAAATAAAAATTCGTCCGGGAAATACTACGCTTTCCCGCCTAAAAACGCACGATACGGAAAACAGCCGCACAAGTGAAAAGGTCGAATGTGCAAACTGAACTGACCTGGCCGCGGGTATCCACTCAACTACGGCATAGAGTTCCCCCGTTCTCACAACTAACCAACTCGCGGCTACGAACTATAGCGGTTGGGCTGCCTGCACCGTACGAACCGCACGGTAATCGTGAGTATATACGAACACGCTTGCTGTCTGGAGTGCTGTCAGAGTGACGACCCGCGGGCATACAGTGAAACAAGAGCAATGGAACCGAAAAAAACCACAGTACAGATATCAATGATCGCCCCTCCTTCCCGAGTTATTTGATAGGTTGCAGCGCAGCTACGACGCCCGTGCCTGAAAATTGAAAATCGCGGCGGGTCGTTCCCCGTCAAGGGTATACAACTCTTCTACAAACTCTACAAAAATCAGTGACGTCAACGTAAGTAACAGTACTACTGCCTCGTAAAAATAACCCTAAAAAAAAAAGACGATCGCTGCTCTCATGATGATGATGTGCGTGCCGGTCGTGGGTCTCCGTGTGCCATCCTCCTGCTGTGGTTCTCCGTGGCCGCCTCATCGCCTTAGCTCACTCGGTCCGCTCCTTCGCACTTGCTCTCGTTCACACTCAATTCCAATCAGCTCCCCTTCTCCCCCGTCCAAAAAAAACAAAATGCTCCACGCAGTTTGCGGTGCTGATCTACAAAAGTTCTCGTTCAGGGAGAGTTCAATCCGTCTCTTCCCCGCCCGTCGACGGCCAGTCGCTCTCCTTATTCGTCGTCGAATCCAGCCTCCTGCCGGCGCAGTCCCCTCCACGCGAACCGAGACTGCGCCGTAGCGTGGCTCGTGGTGGCGCCTGCCTCCGCGCACGAGCATCCCGATTAAGCAATGCTGCTCCGCCGCTGCTGCCTAAAAATACGCGCGAATCGTAGGTGACCGTGCCTAACGCACCACGTACGACCCAACTCTACCGCCACGTCTAAGCCTCACGGCCACACGCAGCATCAAGAAGGTATCACTCCTTGAGGGTGAGTCCGGCCTAACACCCGCCAGGAAGACCCCCCCCACTCGCTACAAGCCTGCTAGGGCATGCCTCGCAGCATGCCTTACCGAGGCGGCAAGGGGGACAAAGTATATACAGCAGTAGGGAGGAGGGAAGGAGGGGCTGCCCCCTCCCTCTCCCCTCTTGCTTACGCCTCCCCCACCCACACAAACGAAACGCGGTCGACGTACCTACCGGTCGTGAGACGCCGCCCCCTTCACCCATTTTTTTTTTCTGCGGCAAGCCGCAGATGGCCCTTCTCAAAACCTGCGCTGCGCGCTATTTCTTGCGCAAATCTGCGCCAGCGCAGGTCCGCGTGGACTTTTTCTAACCCTGCTTCATATATTCCTTCATATATTCTCGTGTGTAAATCGGAGGCGTGTTCATTCGGGACTTCTCCGAAAGCGCTAAAACGGCCAAGTGGTTCCGTTTCTAACGGCCACCGTGCGATCGGGGACCTACTTGACCCACGACTTGAGTGCGTGTTTTGCGTGGTTGCCCCGTTTCTAACGGCCCGCTCATATCGGCAACCCTCCCCAATCACCACACGATTAATGATACCGTGATTCCATTTCCAATGGCTCGTGCGCCCGGAAAAATCGCCGCTAATCGACCACTCACTACCTTGCGCGTGCTTTCAGGTAATTTTTATGTTTCTAACGACCCGCTCCTGTGTCGGGGACCCGCCTCGACTGCCAAACGATCATGGATGTGGTGATTTCCGTTTCTAACGGCCCATGCGATCCGGATTATGCCACCACTAACCGACCATTATGTACTTGTGCTCTCGCATAATTCTGGTTTTAATAGGGCTGGCCCCTTCAACAGGATATCGGGAACCCACCATGACTGACTGCTGAAGGGGTAGACTACGGGCAGACTATGTATCGACTGATTGTAATGATTTCCATTTCTTACGGCCCATGCGACCGGGCTTATGTCATCACTTATCGACCACCACCTACGCGTGCTTTCGGGTGGTTCCGTTTCAAACGGCCCGTGCGATCGGGAACCAACCACGAGAGCCAAACAATAGTATGTAATGGTTCCGTTCAAACGACCCGTCCGTGCAATGGGGGTTATGCCATCACTAATCGATCACTGCGTCCCCTTCCCCTCCGTTTGCCCATCCGCCGTGGAAATTTGCCGGGGGGGGTGGGTGAGGAAAAGCAATTTGACGACTCGCTGACGTCCCTTGCCCTGTGCTGTGGTGTCCTCTTCACCTCGTACAGGTCCTCGCCCGTTAGCGATCTCTTCTTGGTTATTACGCAGCACCGACGATTCCCCGCTTCACACAGCTCTTCAGTTAGTTTCTTGCTGGTATCTGATCTCCCGTTCTTATTTTTGCCTCTCATACAGTACTTATACGGAGCTTTTGTTTTCTTTATTTTATTACCCCGTACCAAAAATCCCGCTTTTCTACCTTCGAAAACCCCCCGAATTTCCCCGTTCTCCGGCTGTTCTTTCTGACAGTTACCCCAAACACAAGGTTGACCCAACGGTAACCTTCCGTTTTTCGGACTCGATAACTTCGTACCCCTCACGGGGATGGAATTAAAGTTTGTTTGCCCCTAGCTTTTCTCCTACAACTCGCAGATAGCTTTTGGTGGAAACCCTCTCTTCATCGGTGATGTGCCCATCGTATTTATGTATGGTATTTATTTGTCTCCCGCGCGTGAATTAAAGTATTTCAGCGGTTTCGGGAGTTTTTGGTGTTGCTGGCTCGTAAGTTTGAAATCACGAAAACATCTCGTGAGTCGCTTCTGGCTGACTACGGGTGCTGTTTGGCGCACCCGACGTCGTTATACACCCCAGCAGGAGCGTCCCTCATTTTCACGGGCCGTGGTTGCCTGTGGGGAGCTGTAGCTGCCCGCTGGTGGAGTGCACACATTCAGTTGGGGATCGTTTTTTGTCTCGTTTTGTGTACCCCAAATTTCGATACGTGTACTCCAGATCAACTCCATTCGGTGGTGCTCCCGAAACATCAGTCTAAAGGCTTGATTTCAGGCTTACTGCTGGATCCACCATACCTCGTACTTCAATTCAAGAAATTACGTAATCACCGTGTTCGAGAGAAGGGACACCTATCGGGCGGGTGGGATGGGGATAGCTAACTCACACTTAAATATATCGGAATATCAATGAATTGCACTTGGGGGGGGGCGTGTTGAGGTGTATACGTTTCGAAAAAGTTATAATTCATACGCATATTCGCCCCGCGAGATCAACAAGCAGTGGACATGCTGTTCGTCGTGCGCCGACTGCAAGAACTCGGACGAGCTAGGAAAATCTCTCTGTACATGTGCTTCATCGATCTCCAGAAAGCACATGACTCCGTCGACCGAGACCTGCTATGTATGGGTGGTGCTCGCACGCTTTGGCGTACCAGAGAAGATGCCATCCATTATCCGCCAGTTCCACGAAGGCATGCGAGCTCACGTGCGTGCAGATGACGGGTGAGCACTCTGAAAGGTTTGACGTCACCCAGGGGCTGCAGCAAGGATGTGTATTGTCGCCCCGTATTTTCAATGTATATTTAGCCGCTGTGATACATACATGCCGTCTTGGAGCGCTTCAGTGAGGACCCAAATTTTTAAGGGATTGGATTCACCTCGGAGAGGACCTTGGGGGGAACAGGGGGGAGGTTGAACCACTAGTATGTGCGCGGAGGTCAGCCTGGGGCATGTTGTACGCCGAAGATGCAGGCATTGCGTCTAAGTCGGCGGAAGGCCTTGCGAAGATTATGACCGTCATTGTGGCCGTTTTCGAAGCAGCAGCAGGACTCACCGTGTCCGAAAAGAAAACTGAGACAATGCTGCTGCGCACACCCGACCAGGTGCTCCCAACCTCACCGCTCGTCGTCGAAGCAGCGGGCCAGAGATATATGCAGACGATGCAGTTTCTGTACCTGGGCAATCTTATCGGCCCAAACACCGATCATCGTACCAGGGACCAAACGAACGATCCGACTCGCGTGGGCATGCTACGATCGTTTCAAGTGCGAGCTGTATGGTATGGAGGACGCCCCGTTCACGTAAAGGTGCGCCTGCTGAAGACCGATGTGATGGAGACCTTGCTGTACGGGTGTGTAACTTGAGCTCTTGGCCTGGAGCACTTTGCTAAACTCCGAACGGCACACCACAACCTCCTCTCAAGGATAATTGGCTTTCAGCGCCGACAGCGCGCCGACCACCGCATGTCGTACGCCAACGCTCTCGAGAAGGCACAATGTGAGAGCGTTGAGACGACTATCCGCAAACGACGCCTCCTCTTTGCGGGAGCCGTACAACAGACGACCGACCAATGAGCGACTGTCCCATCGCGTGATGTTCGGGACGATGGCTGGTGGGGTGAACCCGGGACGAGGCCGACCAGAAGAGAACTGGGCCCAGTGTCTGGTAGACGGCATGAGGGTATTCAAAGTCAAATACGGGTCCACGGATAGCTCCCCTTTACTGTTCAGAGTAAGTAGAGATTGTGCTATGTATGGCCGAGGGCGGCTAAGAAGAGTGAGAACTGGCACCGGGAGATCGTCGACGCGGCGGACCGCTTCATGACGAGATGGCACTAGGGTGTGGCGGAGATTAAGAGCTGGCAACACCTCACAGCAGAGGACAACAAGAGCAGCAGCCAAGGGAAACCGGGGGGGCGGGGGGGGGGGGGGGGTGGCCGTACTGATACAGCCGCATGTAGTAGATTAATGCAAAAACGAAATGGTAGACCATGTGACAAGGTACCAGTTCGACTAATAAGTGGAGCGTGTGCTACAGTAGAGCATACTATAGCCCTGAACCCTCTACAGCGAGCGGTAGTTTCTGCTTTGTTTGTTTTCGTTGAGTTTAATGGGGGAAGCGTGAAAGCGGCAGGAATGACTTGCTGTCGTCCTTTCTTAAGTTGTTTTGTCCTTTTTTCTGTTTGTTTGCTCCCTTCCCCCCCCCCCCCCGTCGTTATTATGCCTTAGTATGCCTTATTATGCCTTATTATGACTTATTAATGCCTTATTATGCCTTGTTATGCCTTATTAGACTATGCCTTATTGTGCCTTATTATGCCTTATTATGCCTTATTATGCCTTATTATGCCTTATTATTCCTTATTATATGCCGGTACAGTTTCTTTTTCCGTCGTGTTGTTTTTGTCCGTTAAACAGCAGTTATCTTCTTCGTGTGGTTTTGTCCGTGCAACAGCATGGGTATCGTCCCGAACATTACCCGGGCGGTTAGTCGTTCAGGTTTTGCCCGCTGTACTGTCCCCGCTGAAAGAAGAGGCTGGTTGCGGACGTTCGTCTCAACGTTCTCGCATTGTGCCTTTTTGGGGGCCTTGACATTCAACATGCGGTGGTCGGTGAGTTCTGGCATAATGTCGGTGGTCTCGTTGATAAGGCCGGTCAGGTAGAAAAAAATGCACGGATGGTCTATGTTCGTTAGTATCTGTTATCGATGCCAGACTGTGCTAATATCACGTCAGACAATCAGATACGGAGATTGATGATTGCCGAGCTTTTTCTTTTGTCCGTTGTCTTGTGTTTCGTCGAAGATTGACGCTTCTGCATCGATGGGTTGTGGTTGTGTGGGGGTTGTGTGGTCTGATGCTCCCGTAACGGGGGCGCTCCAAGCTGTCATCCAATGAAGACAATACCATATATACATTGTCCATACTCTTTAAGCCTCTCGATCTCATGGTCGGTGGAGCTACCTTTTGCAGGACATCAGTTTAGTACCCTGAAAATTCCTGCATTACCTGCAGACATCGTGGAGGAAGAGACAGCTTCAACAGTTGCGCCGGAGTTGCAAGCGAAAGCATCCAAGCAGGATGATCAGGCCCCAGCATACTCGGAGCTTACCTTCATGGTACACCAGTTGCCACTGACAAAGACAACAGAAGGGCGGGCCTCGCAGACTCTGCCGGGGGAGTCAGCCGGAGAAAAAAAAAGGCGCTACTGACCGTACGAGCGGGTTCGTCGGCGGCTGGCCCCTGTACGGGGAAACGCCGAGGAAGCACCGAGCCATTCTGGGGTCCACAACCGCAGCGGCTGCCGAAAGAGGTTGAACCTAGTACGGGAGAATCCCCGACCCACTGGGATGGCTAGGCGCGTACGTGCTGGTGGTGAGTCCCAGGAAGTGTTGTTTGACGGAGGGGTAGGCTTAGCCCCATAAGGCTTAGGCGCGTTAAAATCCAATTTGCCAAAATTAATCGCGCACACAAACGTTATCGAATGGTCTCACGATATAACACAGTATTATGCGCACATGAACAACGGCGTGAGAGGTCTTGGTAGTGAGACGAGTGTCCCTGCTGGGGACAAGCCAGTACACATGCAAGTGCTGATCACGTAGCAGCTGGTCACACACTCGACTCGAAGATATCAATGTTTGCACGGATGGCTAGCTGCGTGGAAAGTCCTTTGGGGTGCATTGATTTTTAAGGCCGACAAAAGTCTAAATAAACCGGTATAAGCAGCTTGTATCTCGCCATGCGCCCAAAATGACGGGCGAGACGCCCGCGCTAGTGTAGAACTATGAACTATGAACTATGGGCAGTACAGGATCGCTGCAACGAGTGGCCCAATTCGAGACATCGCAGCGTTTATCTGGATATCAGGGCGCAATTGTCAGTGCGGGAAATGGCGATCTCGGATCAAATATTTTGTGTCCGTGTTTGGGACCGTCTGTGTACCTCCCGGTTACGAGCATGAGGTTCGACACTTTCAATGCGCGCTGACGCTGACCACCCTCGACCGTATTGAGTATGTTACAAGGGAGCGAGTTGCGTCCCTTCTACCGCAAAAGGTCGGAAATAAGCAGTCTCCTGGCCACGCAGTTCATGCGGATGACACCGGGAGCAGCGGTCGAGACGGTACTGGCCGGGAATGTCGCGGCAGAAACAATTCAAGCAGCAACCCAAGCAGCAATCGGGGTGGTGGGTAAAACACTTTCGGGCGTCTATTAATAGGGGGCGAGGTATTCTAAGAGCAGGAAAGGCGTCATGCCACGGTACGAGTTGCACGTTTTGAGCCAAAACGTTTCTGACCGGTAGAGCACCTCAACGGTGGGGGTGGAAGTATCGGGTAGTATGACACATTTATGAGCATAGAGTATCTATTGGTTTTAGTACTAGTACTGTACTTGAATAGCGCGAAGAAACGTCGGTCGGGCTTCGCGAACGAGTGCCCTCGAATTCGTGTTTCGGGTGATGATGATGTTGAGCTCGAGCTCCTCATGTTGGGAGCCCAGAAACTTCAGCTGCACCTCTACCCTGGGACGGGTCTTCAAATTAAAGAGAAAAAATGATGATAGTGCAGCAGCAGCGAAAAAAAACGATAAGGGCGTCCAAACCAATACCATTTGCTCCGAAAGCACGGGCACTGGAAGTATCGATATCCTGGCCGGGTCCGCGCCACCTGCAAGGGAAAGGGGCACTCAAAGAATACGTGCCCCCATCAGAAAAAAAATATGCGGTTTTCGCCGAAGCTTTATTGCACACCTTTTCACCCGAAAGAGCTTCTTATGGCGTTCGAGGCTCTCGTGGCGGAAACAGGCGAAACTAGCCAGAGAAGGGATGCAGCAGGAAAACAAGTCGTTTCGTTCGTCGATGACAACGGAGCAAGTAATAACGATTTCCCGTCGTCTGCATACATAATCAACTACGTCGAGTGTGATAGGACCGTGTCGACTGCAACGGGCGAACCGTTCCCTATCGAGGCCTACGGCGATATCCGCGTAGACCGCCTGTCCGCTGCGCGGACAGCACACAGTGCTGGAAAACCTCGCGTACAAACCTACGTTCAAGCTCAATCTGTTTTCGGTAGGAGCGACCGCCGGCCTCTAACACTCTGTTTTATTGGGCAAGAATGCATTCGCCCTCCAGCTGATATCAGGAACGCCTGTATGTTTCCCAAAATAAATACGGGAGTACATTTTTTATCCAAGCTTACCCGGCCGTCGCCCGAAAACGTTTTGCTGCCATCGCTCCGAGGCTTACGTACGGACACGGACAGTCAAACGTACTGTTCAACGCTCTTCTCTGTATCAGGGGTGTGCTGGTCGTGGTTATAGTCAAGACACGATATGATCCGCGTCGAGGTAGCATCAAACGAGGGCCACGATAGGCAAGGCGACAGACGCGTGCGCGTAGCTTGGGTGTGCAGACACGTGTTTCGGGTAGAAATGTTTTAGCTTCTCAAGACCATTTATGTTCATGATCGCGCGTGTGTTCCAAAACATTATTAGTCGTCGACATATCTTTCGATCGTCGACAGAACAACGCTCAATACGTCTTTCGCCTCCAAAATAAGTAACAGAACCGTAGCGACAAGACATGACAATGTTTCGGGAACTACCGTTCGAAATAGTAAAAACAACATCGCTGTCTTCCTTAAAGGATACGTCGCAAAGCGCTCGGGTGTTTTGAACGGTTGACATTTTGAGCAGCGAGACGAGAACGATGTGATTCACGTGAGCGAACAGGATAGAAATGAGCATGTTAATACCTATTTGTGTGTAATACACGCATGTATATATTGTCGTACCAGGTACAGATTTGCTGATACCAAATGTACGAAAAAATTAGAAATCTCCCCGCATTTCTTCGCTTGCCAAGTGATTAGACTAGATTGTGAGATTCGTCAATATACCGCTGTAGCAACGCAACATATTCTTAGCGAAACCTTCCTGGTTGCCCGCTCCACAGCTATGCCGTAATTGAGGAACAAACAGAAAGCTTGCGCCTTGTACACAAGGTTGACTCACACACAGAAGGATAAGCTGTTGTACCTTTGGTGTCACAGGTATTTACGCAAACTAGTGAGCCGAGTGAGTCGAGTGAGCCGTCCCTGTCCGTCGCGGACTCCTGCCACGCATATAGTATATGCTCGGTATCTTTGTCTAAGGCACTTGGGTCACATGGTACTGGTATCATCGACTAGCCCCGAGAGGTCAAGTCACACCCACAGCCGACATGCTTGATCACCCATACATGAACAATGATGCCGCCCTACATAGTAGGAAACCCTATAATTGAAGCCTCTGATCTCCGGAGACCAGTACCAATGAATGACTATCGTAAACAGCTATACCCTAGGTCCCCAACGACGTATCACAAAATGTGAGGTAAAACGACCCATCCTAAATTCCGTCATGAACTGCTGCCAAGGTAAAACGACCATCTGAACACCAATATTCAATATTGTTCCTAGGAGATCCTTCCCTCTGACTTTGTCTCCGAACAAAAAGCTTGTGCAGTGAAATGTCGTCGCAGCAACCGGGTATCCTATTTCACTGTCGAGCTTATCAACTTAATTGATGGCATGTCAATGCATGTATGCGTACACTATCAACTTAAGCATTCTCCGGTAAAACGGTAATCCTGTAACCCCAATAGCAAATACCTCAATCTCAAGTTCATTATGTATCTCCCATATAAAACAAGACAGCAACTGCAAGAAGAACCCTCCCCCAAAACGGAACATCGACCACTCCGTTGTGTAAAAAAAAGCGAAACAGCAGCAATTACCCGATAAAACAGGGATTCAAATCAAACCAAAAAAATCAAACTCTAGCAGCCACCCTGCTGGGTACTCCTCACTGGCGAATGCAAATGACAAAACGTCAACGGTTTTGTGACGTAATCTGCATGCCACCCCACCCCAACTTAATTTAGGAATATCTCGGTCCCGGCAGCCCCCTTCACCCCCGTGCCAACAGCCGACACAAGCACGATAGAGGTGTGTGCACCATATTTTAATCTTGAGGCTCCTGTCGTGCTGAGGTGTATACACCTTAACCCCTAAGCAGTGATTTCACAAAAATGAACACACCAAATGAAGTCCGATGAACAATCTCATGTCCTTTTGATAGGCATTGAACGAACAAAATTGCAAAAAACTAAAACACATTCCAGCGATATTGGAGTTAGACGGAACCCCCAAAATGATTAACCTTTTTCATCAAAAAGTGCTAGGTTCATCGTATCGTATCATATCATAGGCAATCCACCAGGTGAGGGCCGGGAACTCATTGGCCTGCGTGACCACCGAATCGAAGGCCCAAGAGTTGCGCACCGACCTCAAATCGGTGCGCCATTCGTGGGTTCAAACGCCCTAGTTGTGGGTTACTCGAGCTCTGAAAGGTTCCACATTGGACCGATCTGGCCGCAACCTTTCCGACCGTATTCGACCAGACCTGGGCACTTGACCTCGTCTGCTGCCGTATTGGGCGGGCCGTTTCCGCATTGGATGTCGTTGTAGAGAGGTCGACCTTCAGAACCAGGACCTGGTGCTAGAAGGTCGAAGAGTTTTCTTATGGTCATGACACCCCGCGGTGTGTCCACTTTGATTTCGCCAACATCGTGGTCGAACGTGGTCTGCATGTAGCACGCGCCTTTAACCGAGTAGCTGTCGGCCCAGAATCTGCCGCCTGGGTCATCACCAGCGACCTCGACGACCTTGACGATGTCCTCGTTGAGCGCACCTTCCGGTGTGTCCTCTTGTTCTGAAGGTGTCTCCTCCCGTTCTGAAGGTGCATCCTCGGGTTCTGAAGGTGTATCCTCCGGTTCTGAAGGTGTCTCGTCCGGTTGACTTCGTGCAGGAGTTGGGGGCGGCGTCAGAAACACACATTAGTTCAACGCGCCATGTTCCACATTCCGGCAGATTTCCAACGGTAAACGACCCTATTTTCGGCGTTAGGGGGAAAAAAACTAACGGCAGCAATAAACAACAAGCTCTCTGCACAAATAAGCAATCCGTCGATCGGAGAAAGAATTCGTCCGCCCCACCGGCAGTGTGCCCCTCCTAACCCCTTGAGAGTTAAACTATCAATATGTACAGAAACTAGCGGCATTTCGCACTCAAGAAGAACACCTACCTGCGCACGGTTGGGTGAAATACAACATGTGTTCCAGTAGTTGAGTCGTTCAAAGTACAACATGGCTTCCGCGAACATTACTCCTCGCTAACAGAAGAATACGCATCTCTCAATAGGTTTCGCGTCCTGTCGCCACCCATAGCCCTGACTTGTCATTTTGGAAATCGTTCGTGTTTCAAGTTATCGGTCGTGCATGGCGAATTTCATGCGGGCGGTTACGACGGGGCGTTGGGGGTGTGGGGGCGGGGGAGGGGTACACTCACTTCTTACGTGCATCACTCCACTACTTCATGGCCAAAATGGTTTCGAGGCGGTGCACGGTTCTTAGCCAAAAGAAAAAATAAAATCACTCCACTACTTTATGGCCATATTGGTTTCGAGGCGGTGCACCGTTCTTAGCCAAAAGTAAAAAAAAAATCCCATGAGGTGCTCTTCTATACGTATGAGCTGGCAAAACAAAAGCTGAGGCCTTGCTTTATCTTGGGCGTATTGTGTCATTGCACATCTTGGTGGGAACCGATATATAAGGAATCGCGAGCAATAATACAGAAAACGGCATGTGCTTGGATTGGTGGTCGTCATTCGCCATGACCATTGATCCGACGAACGAAAGACCATGAAGAGGACGGCCGATGTCTTCCTGCGCCAAGGGGCTCAGCTGGGTTGAACTTGGACGTACGTACAAACAGAAGCAAAACGCGCAATTTTCGATCGAAACACCTACTATTTCCAATGACACGAACCGAGCTTCTGCTGCTACTGCTTCTTCTGTTAGCTGTTACTGGTGGCTGATGGCTTTGCTGCCTTCTGCCGCTTCTGACGCCTGCTGTTGACTGGCTGCTGTTGGATGTGCTGCCAGAAGCTGCCTGTTCTCCATAGGCTGGTTTACGTGCAAAGCCCCAAATTGTTCCCAAGCGAATGCCCACTCCATTGTTTCGATTCAGACCGTGAAATGTTGCGCACGTCTTCTGTGTGCCATTGCCAAGACCTCACATATCGATTTTTTTTTTTCGTCAGTTAAGATTTCTTGGAAAATGTGACCCCCCTTAGATCGGTGACAATGGAAGGCCAAAAGTTGAAATTCCCGAAGATTCCAGCCAAACTTTGCCTGGACGGTCGCTTATGGACCCAATTTGGTAAAACTATTTTTGAAATTTTCCTGAATTCCGGGAAAAAACGATTTCTCGCGGCGATCTTGGCCAACATCGGCCTGAGAATTTCTCAAGCAGATCTTGGAATAGACGCGCCGCAATTTTGTGTTCTCCACACACCTCGTTCGACGAAATCAAAGACAGCGTCGTGAACTCTGAACGTGGCGAGCTCGTCATGGGCTCAGACCCCCTTGGTGTAGGGCGCTCGCTCACTCTACGGCCGGTGATTCGTGGCGAACGCCGATCAGGCTTCTATTACACAAACATTTATCGGCTGGTGTGTAAAAAACTGAGCCAAAAACTCCCTATCGTCTCCCAACGGGCGAAAAACATAATTTTGATAGGATGTGACGGAAGACTACAGGACAACACAAGCAAAACCCCTCACGCCCTAGGGCATGGATCGAGGTAAACTCTTCATCGCTGTCACCTACACTCATGCGGCCTTGTACGGAACAAAGAGGAGTGACCATGGGTTGTCTCTATCTGGAGATCGAAGGTCAACCGTGTTTGGTGGGCCGTGTTTATCAAGGGCTGATGAAAAATAGACAAGTTGACCTGTTGGACCCCATGTCCCAAAAAACAGCCAGAAAAAAAAACATTTTACGCGTCAAATTTTCCCCACAGCGACGTTCGTTACCCGGAACCTTTCAGCAAATAACCCCCGAAAAAAAATTGCAAACTTTTGATCCAAACTATCGGCTTTCCACTGCCATAAATCTTAGACCATTTTTTTTCGGCGAAGAAAATAAAAAGAGAAAAAAAACGGAGGTCAGGCCTCGGGATGATGGGCATGTATGCATGTATGTGGAACACGGTGTGCGAAATTTCAGGGTCTATCTCTCTAAAACGGCATGGACAGTTGGCCTCTCGTGCGAAAAAAATGATGAGTATAGCGTTTTTTCCTTCAAATGACTTGGTTTTAGCCTAGGATCCAGTTTTCTCGCTATAGATTCTGCTTAATAATGTTGATTGAACACAGGCAGGTCAGATCTTCAGTTTTTTGCACAAAAGGTTCTCTGCAGACATGCCTTGGAGTACCTCCAACCGGTTCGGGCAAAATGCGGCACCATTGTTATTCTCGCCTACGACGGAAAAAGCCTCATTACTATTAAAGAATATGAAGGCCTGTCGTTGGACATTCATTGGTCTATAAGAGTTTTGCTCCTATTAATAGAGACAGCCCGAGGCCGTGATAAACAAAACTGGCCATGTCGCCCTGTTACCCTCTTACATTGGTCATGGGGGTCAGCATGATACCAAATATTCACTCTTTGATTGCTATTGCGAGCGGCATTCGCCGGCGGGGAGAAAATTTTGGGGTTTTTAACGCGAACCAGTCTGTATCTGCTGCTCTTGCTGCTGCTGGCTGCTACCTTGTCAGCTGCTGGTGCTTACGCCTGCTGCTGACCGCTGCTACTGGCTTCTGCTGCTGCATTTCTCCATGTCCACTGCGGCTGCTACCGCTGGCTGCTGCTATGCTGCTACCTGGTATATTGCTAGCTGGTGATGCTGGCTGGTGCCACCTGCTGCTACGGACTCCTGCTGCCTAATGCTGGTGGCTGTTGCAGCTGGTTGCCGCTAGCTGCTGCTGAGTTTTGTTCAGCGGCTAGTCTATCGACCGTTCACCATCGTAAAACGCAGACAAGTCGCCGACAGAATCTAGGTACAGATGTCCTGCAGCACGGGTTCCTAGCCACAGCTATTTTATTAATACATCGTATCTTGTGGGCTACATCCGTCCTCCAACGGCCCACAAGACGCACAGAAAAAACAATACGGTTTCAAAACTTTGCCGTCGGGACTCATCCAATATTCCTTCATAGATAGTCTAGACTAGGTCTATAGCTTCAAGTACCAGGTACCTTGTACTTAAAAGACTATCGACATCTATTATATACCTGGTACGTATGTATGTGGCATGTACTGCTTGCAACTCGCTGATCTCTAAGTTATCGTTGAACTCTTAGCTAAAAACATAGACTCTTCGACTCTGGGGCGAAGTGGGCGGGCCTGTTCCATAGTTATATCTAGTGTCACTTCTGACAATCGAGAGTCACTCCCGACAATCGAGTCGATCTGAACTTTCTGATCATTTTCGTTTTCAAGAGCTTTGGTTGAGTATCTCAACAAAGGTTTTTGAGGCGTTTGGTTGGAATCTCACCTCCGAGTGCTGTTCGATCCGATACGGTACAAATCGAAGGCAGCAAAGCCGCCACACATCTTGCTCTGCACAATGGAATAAAACCGGCGGGGCAGAGGGAGGGAGGGAGAGAGAGAGAGAGGGCCGAGTGGCGAAGCAGGTTAGTGGTGGTAGTGATTGGGGTTGGGCGTGGTACGTCAAGGGACGGAGAGACCGATTACCTTATATGCAGCTGAACTGACTTCCCATACAGTTTAGAGGCCAGAGGTGTTTCACCATAACACTGACGTGAACATCGAGAAGCATGGGGGTGGGTACTAAGTGGAGCGCTGGGGAGGCCAAGGAAGGAAAACAACGGCAGTATTGTTTCATTAGCGAAATATGACAATCCATTATAGTTTTCGCCATTATCTAGAAAAGCGCACGTCTCGTGTCATCGTGAAATACATAGAGCCAGCAGGTGGTGCTACAAGTATGCTTGTACGTCGAGGTGCAAGGAACGGCGGCGGGCGATATCTACTACTGCAATGTATTTCCTACGTATGCATACCTTATCGCCCGCGCAAGGGTAGTTGCATTGCGCTCCCTCGCCGTGACGCTCATAGTCGACTTTAACGTCTGTTGCGCACCAGCATTCTATCCCGAATTGGGTAGCCATCAAAGGGGCGTCCATGCCAACGCAGTAGTCATAGCAGAACTAACCGAGACCAGGACAAAACATACAACAAGGATATTCCAAGGGGGCGGGCGGGGAGATACGTGGTTATATTAGCCCAGCCAAAAAGCGATACGACATGAACGAAGCAAAGCCACGGGCGATCTTTCTGGATTGACGAAAAACCCGAGTACCGAACATTCCGAGGCTAAACCTCGGCCTGGTACTCGTGCATCGAATACCGGGAATCAACATAATCAACATTGCTTCTGAAACGGGCCGTGCGCCATTTGATCAGGCACCAAACCCAAAAGGTAGCCGCCGTTGTGCTGGATGGTCAAGCACGACCGGCGCACGTAGCAGATGGTGTCCATGCCAACCGAACACTAACAAGTTCACCGTAGAGGCTACATTCAATTTGCGACGGCCATCATCATTGTATGTAACTCGTGTTTTCGATCAGATAGACTAAGGACCCTTGTTTATCAATAGTTGGTTTTTCACACCTTGTATTTAGTGTGGAGGTGCACACCTCGTGCTATTAATAGACCGACATAAAGCACGGCGAACAACAAAGTCATCGGCATCAGCATAACTCTGTGTCGACGTCGATTGCCGCTGAGCTTGTTGGGACGAACGAACGTCCTGATCAATGACGGTCGCACATATATCTTCCTGTGCTCTTCCGGGCCTTTCAATTGTGTACGAGTACAGAGGGTTGGAGATGCGTACTTTTTGTATACAACTTGTTCGTCGGGCTGCCAACAAACGTTTGCGCTGCACAATTTGGACAAGTCGATCTATGAAGGTTCCAGATATGTTTCCATATTGTTAATGTATCGCATGATACATGTTCACACATGCCGGAGGGTACAGCAGCACAATGCGGCAGGTGCCTGTGGATGCACCACCGGTAGATGAATAGTGCTGCTGTTGATTGTATGCTTGGATATGATGCGGATATGACGACGGCTGAGTATTGTAGGGGTTTCCAGTGATAAGTTGGCTATATCGTAGCGGTATATCGGGATAGTGGAATGATTTCGGTTTTTTCGCCGCCACTCCTCGGTGTGCTCCTCGTTGTGCTTCTTCTACCGAGTGAGTCTTATCTCCACAATGTGCTTTGGCTAGGAGCAACGTAGTATATTGTACGTCTGATACTTGTCTTCATACCGGTGACTCCACCACCCCACTATTGTTAGCTCAACGGGTAAGCCCTCTACGCTTCGTAGGGATAACAAACAGCTACCGATTTTTCTACGCAACGATAGCACTCTGTTCTTGAAGCTCTTGTCTTGCTGCTTCACTACGACATACCATGTGCACACTGTTGTTATACAACCACGCATTGATGTATTTTTGCTTTGAGCGGTTTAGCTTGGTACATCCCTGGCCTCTCAACACCTCCCACTTCGACACCACGCCCTTCCATGACTTGCGGAACGATCCAGATATTCTTTGATTTCTTCGTTCACTTTATTTTACGATGTTTCATCATAAGGCCTACTCACGAATATCGCTTTTTTTAGCGGGCTCCATTTGTTTCCTGTCACTCACTAGCTTAAAGATATTCTACTCTCCAGACTGCTGAGCGCCTAGAGTTCCCATATGAAAGACGACGTGCTTTGCATGTTGAAACTTGGCCTCTCTTTTGTTATTCACTTCACGAAGCATCACCATACCCGGTCCTAGCTGAGCAAGGCTGAGCTCAGCAGCGCACTGCAGCACTAGCTCAGCAGAGCAGCGCCGTGCGGTGCCGTGCTCTGCCGTGTGGTGTGGCCGTGCCCTGGCGTGCGGTACTGTGCGGTGCTGTGCCGTGGTGTGCCGCGCAGCGTGCTGTGCTGTACTTACTACTTCATACACGCCAGGCTTTGTAAGAATATTACTCGTACCAGCTACCAGGTAAGTACTGCACAGATGGTCTAAGCACTGGGCACTAAAGGTTTCTACTATTTATACTATTGATACTACTAATACTATTGATATGGGGGGATAATACTATTAATACTATTGATGGAGGGGAACGCTGGAGGTAACGATGGCGCTGACAGGGTTGGGGACGATTTCATTCACGCCTTTAAGTTAAATTTCAGAAACTACGAGTTCAATAGCATATAGTGCTACCGCCGTCGGCTGTATTGGTTACTCCTGCATGATGGTCTATGGTGGGTCCTACCATTCCTGCCCCGCATAAGTTTGATGTTTCCTTGAAATTATACGTTAAAACAAAGACTTGAAGTGATGCCCATTACGCCGTTCGTTGGGGTGGAGCGGCCAATTCTACAATAATCCCTTCCTTAAATATATCCTACGATACAGCAGTTAGCACATTGATGGCAGTCTTACATCGGCGGTCGTCTTCTTGTCGTCAGTCAGCATATTCCCCAAGACGCGGTCTTCCAGGTTGTCCTTGAAACATCCCATGTGCGTGTAATCGTCGCTGCATATCGTTAGGATGGAGGGGGGGGCAATTGGATCAGACAAAGTGAAACGGCGGTTGGATTATTTACATGGTTTGGGCTCTCATGAAGCCAAGCCTAATCGGCGCGTCGCGTTGCTGCTCCTACTTCGAGTAACGCTGGTTCGACCGTCATTTGACCCGCTGTTCGTCCAAACAGCAAATACACCGTAGAAACCTCTTCGCCCCCCCCCACTGGCGTCATTCCACCCGCGGGAAGACCACCTGAAACGGGCGGAGCCGCCCCCCCGTAGCGTTGACTTGGATATTAGAAAGTAAGATATTATGCGACGACACGATATAATCTGGAGTTTTGAGTGAGAATGACATGTGTACATGCAAGTCTCGATAGCGTGAGTTAGCCCCGGGTATAAAGCTCCATGCAGAGAATGAGTCATTGTGAGACAAGACGAGTGCGCGTTGGAGCAGAGGTAGCATACCACACGAACACAACGTACTAGCAACGTAGCTGCCAGGCTAAGAGCTAGCTACTAGTTAGTTTTCCCAACGACCCTAGCCCACTCTTTCGAAGGTAGCGGGGGCGGAAAAAATATGGCACATATGGTAGCATATACCAGGGGGCGCCTTGGCTCCGCGCATGCCCGTAATTTCGAGGATGCATTACATGTATAACGAGTATAACATTATTGGTAAATGGAGCCTGTACTTTTGACAGCACTGCCACCGGGTGTATTAAAAACAATTTGTGTTTAAATACAGAGAAAAAACACTAGAAGCAGTTGCAGTAAACTACAGCAACAAATTGCGTCACCCGGCACACGATGACGAGCAGCAGCAGCAGCCCCCGCACAAACACTATTATTGTGTACATGAACTTTCAACAACAAGAGCGGCAGCTGCGGCAGTTTGACATCAGCAAGCAGCACTTCCAGCATAATATTAGGCACACCATTACATTTTCATTTTGCTTTGAGCCGCTACATGAAAAAAAAATCAGGAGAGGGAAATAAAGTAGAAGTAGAGGAGTATCGAGCAATGTACACACCGAGGCTCGGACCCAGAGAACGGAAAAAAAATAAACTAAGTTGAAAAATAAGAATAATTGGTCGAGGTTCGAACAAAACTGATTAACTATCGTTCGGGGCTACCTCTCACGGCTACACCCCTCGCGCGCTACTATTGTACGACGACTAATGAGTCAAAAAGTTGGGTTCAAATACCTACGACTTCGCACTTGACGTTCGGAACAGAAATTTCGCCAAAAACACGATTTTTCACCTTCTGTCACGACACGAAGCGAGAACGGCCGAGGCCGACCCCGGCAGAGTCGGGAAGGGCGAGCAAGGTGAGGCACGTTCAGGAAACAGCGCGTCGAGAGGCGGACCTCAGCTCGAGTTATCTCGAAGACGGCTCAAAACCTGATCTAAATCGGAACCTTCGGCTGCTCTCGTGCAACCTCTGAATACCCCTTCATGTATAGACTATGTAGCGTATACCCAAACGCGTTAATCTTTAGTCTACGATATCGTTACGTTTTTTTTGTGTTGTATTTTTGTCTGTGGCTGGATGGACTGCATCACCAAGTAAAAAAGTATGTCAATGATAGTAGGTACCATATAATTGTAGTCTAAGCCACGTCCGAGGATGGATAGGTTTGGGCTCCGGCCATCCGATTGCGAAGGGAAACTCGAGAAGTACAAGTACTGGAAAGGTTCGGGTATCTACGCGGCAGGCCGCGGGATTACCCGTCCTCCCAGTGGGTTTCCCTTCCGGTGTACTGATAATTCTAATACATCGCAATTCGATAACAAATCCCCCCTATCTAGTTGAAAGGAATTCACCGCACAGCGCTTGGAGGAAAAAGCGACTATTGCCCCTCCTAACACCTCGCGAGTGCCACTATAAAACTACATGGTTTACGAATCGGGGACCCATGGAGCGTTTCGCATGTAAGATGAATGCCTGCGATTGGGCAAAAATGCAACCTTTATTGCAGGAGTTATGAAGTAGTTTTGAGTATAGTCTAGTAGTCTAGTCCCCTCGAATATTGACGCTAGACAACAATAAATAGTCGTTGTATCTGTCAATAGTACGCTTCCTGTCTCCATCCAAATTTCAGCCATGCCTGCATCGTTATAGAAAACATTCTTGCTACATGCCGTCGTTCGGTGATGGCGCATTTTGATGAGGGTGATTACGGCGGGGCGAGGGGGTGGAGGCGGGGCAGGGGTGTGCTCGCTTCATACGAGCATCGATCCACTAGTTCCTGGCCGCATTGGTTGCGAGACGGTGCATCGTTATTTGGCAAACCGCCCATCATAGTATTCTACAAAGTTCTCCTTCGTTCAGCATGTAATGTAGGTAGCGTACAATCCCGGGGGTGTCGCAAGGCGAAACGGGGGCCACAAGTAACACACGTATAGGTCTTCTTGGCGGAAATGAAAGGCATGGGTCGGCAGTTATGACATTTGACGACGTAAGCTTTTGCTGCTGATGCCCCGCTGCTGGGAGGGGGGGTCCTCATTGCGCCACTGATGCCCATCTGGGTATTCACAGCGAAACGTGTGGCAGTGGGGTCCTTGCTCTTCTTGTAGACCTTGCCCGGCGCGACTCTCTCGTTCTTCTTATCGTCAGTCGAGTCGATTTTATAGTTTTTGTGCTCTTCTTAGAGGCGGTTGGTGTGAGGGAGTACTGCTGTATGGCAGTCGAAAATCGGTTTGCAGCTCCGTGCTTCGCGCGTTCTTCGCGAGCAACGCGTGCTTCACGCGCGGCGAACCTTCGCCCACGCGGGTTGGTAGCGTCGGGCTTAGCCGAAAGCCGCAAAAGCTACGTTCGTGGCGTTGTACTCAGCCGAGAGCCGCCAAAGCTAGAGCAGGCGTAGCCGTTGTTGGCAGAATGGCATCGATAACGCGCGCTACTGCTGTCGTGTGATACACGCTGCTGGCGAGCGGAGCTATTTAGACTATATATATTAGTATGAGTGCGCCACACTGACTTGCGGCGAGAAGCAACAGCAGTGATAGCCAAGGCAGCGTCGGCCCTGTTGTATGATACTGCTGTGTGGTACTTGGTATGGGTGTGTGGGTGTGTGTTTTGTGGTGGGATGAGCGATGCGATGGGTTTAAAAAACCAGGTGTAATACTTTTTCGACTGAGATTTTCGACTGACAGCTCCAGTCGAAAAAGTCAAGTTTTTCGACTGGATCCCCCAGTCGGAAAACTCAGTGGAAAAACGTTGAGTCGAAAAAGCCCTTTTTCGACTGTGTAAGACAGCCCGATTTGGGCTTCAGTCGAAAACGGCCGTTTTCGACTGATAAATTCGACTGTAAAAAAAATGGCCTAATAACACACGAAACCGAAAAAAAATGTGAAAAGTGGTGGGGTTGTCAGAGTCACCTACTTGGCTCAGTGAGGCGGAGCGCAACACCTCACCCAAATCGCCAAAATCGCCACCTCAGCTCCTATGCATGCTTAAAACATGCGCCATGGAGCTCGGCCAGGATGAAGAATGCATCATATTGGCCCTGCGGTAGTCTATATTATAGTTCTATCCTGAATCGCTTCTGGCCGTTGAGTCCATCTGAACAAGCTACTGCTGGTTTTTGTCTTCGAATGCATTTTGTTGAGTTCTGCGTTCAGTTGAAACCTCACCTCGAAGCGCCGGACCTTGAAGCGTCAGTCGATTCGATAAGGTACAAATCGAAGGCATCAGTACCACCGCACATCTCGTTCTGCGTTAACAGATAAATATACATAGAGAGAGAGATGAGAGAGATGAGAGAGATGAGAGAGAGAGATGAGAGAGAGAGATGAGAGAGAGAGATGAGAGAGAGAGATGAGAGAGAGAGATGAGAGAGAGAGATGAGAGAGAGAGATGAGAGAGAGAGATGAGAGAGAGAGATGAGAGAGAGAGATGAGAGAGAGAGATGAGAGAGAGAGATGAGAGAGAGAGATGAGAGAGAGAGATGAGAGAGAGATGAGAGAGAGAGATGAGAGAGAGAGATGAGAGAGAGAGATGAGAGAGAGAGATGAGAGAGAGAGATGAGAGAGAGAGATGAGAGAGAGAGATGAGAGAGAGAGATGAGAGAGAGAGATGAGAGAGAGAGATGAGAGAGAGAGATGAGAGAGAGAGATGAGAGAGAGAGATGAGAGAGAGAGATGAGAGAGAGAGATGAGAGAGAGAGATGAGAGAGAGAGATGAGAGAGAGAGATGAGAGAGAGAGAGAGAGAGAGAGAGAGAGAGAGAGAGAGAGAGAGAGAGAGAGAGAGAGAGAGAGAGAGAGAGAGAGAGAGAGAGAGAGAGAGAGAGAGAGAGAGAGAGAGAGAGAGAGAGAGAGAGAGAGAGAGAGAGAGAGAGAGAGAGAGAGAGAGAGAGAGAGAGAGAGAGAGAGAGAGAGAGAGAGAGAGAGAGAGAGAGAGAGAGAGAGAGAGAGAGAGAGAGAGAGAGAGAGAGAGAGAGAGAGAGAGAGAGAGAGAGAGAGAGAGAGAGAGAGAGAGAGAGAGAGAGAGAGAGAGAGAGAGAATAGCGATGCTGGTCAGTAGTGGTAGTAATTGAGGGGGGGGGGGGCGGTACGTCACGGGGCGGAAAGACCGAACACGCTAGATGTACTTCCGAGCCAGTTTGAGAGGTTAGTTTTCCTCCATCTTTATACACTGACGTGAACATCGAGAAGCACAGGGCTGTGCCGTGGTAAGTAGAACGTTGAGGATGCAAAGGAAGTAAACAACGGCAGATTTGGCTTGCAGATAAAATCAGTGTTGAACCTCGGCGAATGGTGGTCATTCCGGTTTTTTTTTACCAATACCCAGATAGCAGTTCGTATCCTGTCATCGTGCGTATTCATAGAGCCAGCAGGTCCTGATACTGCTTGCACGTCGAGGTGTAGCTAACAGCGGCGGGCGACGACTACCGCCACATATTTCCTACACATTCGTACCTCATCGCCCGCGCAAGGGGAGTCGCATTGCGCTCCCTTTCCATGGCGATCATAGTCGATGTCAGCGCCGGTTGCGCACCAGCATTCCATCCCGAATTGGGTAGCCATCAAAGGGGCGCCTTTGCCGACGCAGTACTCGTAACAGAACTAGACAATCAAATACGAACCAGCATATTCCAGGCGGACCAAGGGGGGGTAGGGATGGGTGGTTGTATGAGCTCAGCGAAGATGCGATACAAAATGAACGAGGTACATCCGCGGGCGATCATTCGGTGTGATCAATACAAAACCCAATCACCGAACAGATCGAGGCTAGACCTCGGACTGGTACTCGTACATCGAACACCGGGAACCAAAACAATCAATACTGCTGCTGAAATGGGGTTTTCGTCAGTTGAACGGGCGTCAAACCCAAACGGTGGCCGTACT
This sequence comes from Undaria pinnatifida, assembly GCA_012845835.1. NCBI lineage: Eukaryota > Phaeophyceae > Laminariales > Alariaceae > Undaria > Undaria pinnatifida. The sequence continues at coordinate 766,145 of JABAKD010000029.1, forward strand.
TATGCCGATTGGTCAAGAACGACCGGCGCACGTAGCATATTCTGCCTGTCAACAGAATATTACAACAAACAGTAGAAAGTTCACCGTGTACATTCCACATCCCACGGTCATTCTAATTTATCCGTACGATACAACAGCTCGCACACTGCTGTTGCCGTTCTTACGTCGGGGGTCGTCATTTTGTCATCGGCCAGCTTGTACCCCATGACGCGATCATCCTTGCTGTCCATGAAGCATCCCAGATGTGTGTAATCGTCTCTGCATGTCGTTAGGGTGGGCGGGACACGATTAGACATTAGACTGGACGAAGTGAAATGGCGGTTGGATTATCTATGTGGTTTGAGTTCTCATTAGGCCAAGCCTAGTGGTTGCTATGTGTTGTTGCTCCTACGTTTCGTGCAACGCTGGTTCGACCGAAATGTGACCACGTTGTTCGTGCAAACAGCAACTACACCGTGGAACCCTCTTCGCCCCGCGCCCACTGGCATCCTTCCACCCACGAGCAGACATCTGGAGAAGAAGATAACCGATTCTCTATATTTTTTATTTTAACATTAGAAATCCCCCTATTCAGTTGAAGGAATTCCACCTCACAGCGCTTGGAAAGAAAAGGGACAGTTTCCCCTTCTAATGCCTTGGGAGTGCTACTCCGCGGCGAATCCCTTATTGTGGAACAATCAATTCCAACGGCATAACCACCCTAGAAACTACCAGATGGTAAGAACGACTGGTTACTACAAAAGTAAGTCCGTATGCATAGGTGATAGGTGGTTGATGGACATTTCTCGCGTATCATGCATGTTCTGTTGTTTGTTTTATGCCGTACACACCACATACACCCAAATTGCACCATTGACCAGATGCAAGAAACGTGCAAAAGGAAACGGTGGTTTTGAAACATTTGTTGGATTTTGTACACCCACGCCACCAAGGCTTTTCTGCTGTATGTTCTTTGCCTTTTCACAGAGACAAACAAAGAGCAAAAGACTCGTTAACGCCCACGACACAACACCGTGCGTTTAAGCCTGTCCTGAGAAAATAGGTCTCCTTATCAACCAGACAATAATAACGAGTGCACTCCCTGGCGTGCATACGCGTGGAGCGCTCATGGAGGTTATGAGCAGGTCGCCCAAGCAGTCCCAACAACCGTACTCGAGTTTGACACAAACGTATAGTCTAGTCTAGTAGTGACACACCAACAGGGAACCACGAACCGCCAACAAACCCGCTCACTTGTTAGGTGTACGGACGGACTTCTGCCAGACGGCGTGAGCGCCGGTCTGGTATGCCAGAAGGCAAGCAGCGACGATGACCGCCGAGGTCGTTCTCAGCCGGAATCTCCCCATGCCTGTCGTTGCATAAGTTGTCCACGGGCAAAAATAGTTGAAGGGAAAGGCAGTAGTATGTGAGGGTGTGGAGCAACGCATGCTCTGGCGGTGCGGTTGTGTTGTCTTCACATTATGAACCGTTCCGATCTCAACTCAGTTAGTTCTAGTATGTACAAGAGCGGGCAACGGCGCGAGAGACCGAGCACTACTGCTGCATTGGCGCGAGCAACGACAGTGGCCCGAAAGGCTGCCAACAATTATCAACCGAGCGACGACAATAGGCACAATCGACATTGATTGGATCAACCAAACTTCACACTGACGTGTTTATTAATACGTTTCATACTGCTGCAGGCACGTTTAGTGTGAAGTAACTCAACCGGCTTTCCGGTAACCGGTTTCAAGTGGTGCTCTAGCCGGTTGAACCGGTTAACCGAACCTCAACAAGTGCCAGTTCCTGTTTTGAAAAACCGAGTAATCACACATACATCTTGCCTGTTGGGTTTCCAAAAACCGCGGTTAACCGGGTTTTTTCATCCGGTGTCCATCTGCCTGTAGTCGTGTGTGTTCTTCACATAAAACCAAGGGGGCTCAAAAATAATATTTTTCTGCACCTATGTACAATCCATTTTGTTCTTTCGGCCCTCTCAGAAAGGCGGGGGAGTACAGGACAACCACTCCCCTTTCAACGATACAAACTCATATACAAAGCAAGTTCTACTCTAAAATCTTCATTAAGACGTGCCGTGGATGAAAGGGGTACCATACTATCCACGTGCCCCCCTCCGCTCCGGCGGGATGCGACAGCTCGGAGGGATCTGGGCCCACGATGGTCCCTGCGTACCGTTGATAGAGAGACAGAGAGAGGAGAGATATCATAATGAGCACAAGCTCCGAGCAAATTCCAACGTCGGATGGCTTCGATAAGAAGGCTTGGCTAGAGAGAGTCTGCCCAAAGCCGTTCGATGGCTTTGACTCGGAGTACAAGTGATTCTGCGGGCACAGCTTGGCGACGGTTCAGGAGTGGACGCGGACAGCGCACGGCAGCATGAGCTTTCGGCAAAGCACAATGAGTGACTGAGCGCTTGCCTTTCCTGTTATGTTAAATTGCACCCGAAGCTTGTGTATAATCCGCGATGTTGTTCGTCTTGTGCAATTGTGACCGCAGCTATGTAAACCAGCATACACACAGACGCAACAACAGGTGGAAGAATGCGCGGTGGGAGAGAGGAGCGCTGGGTGCAGCGTACCTTTGATCTCGAACAGAACGCTCAAACTGCAGTTACCGCAAGAAAGAGACCACAGCAGGCGATAGAGGCAGGAGACGTAGCAACGGCAGCAAGTATTGAGAAAAGATAATACCATGAACACAAAATCTAGAGAGCGATCACTGCAGCGACGGCTTTGAGACTGCTGCTGTCGCGCAGTACTTGCATGCTGCTGTCTCATGTGGCAAGTTGCACGTGGCAGGCTCCGCCAACCGTCTCGCCGGCCCTTCCCATGTTACCTGTTTTTTCAAAACAGCCCTCACATAGGTAGATAGAGCGGCGTTGCCAGTAGCATGGATCGCGACGAAGATCGGCCGCAAATGGATTTGCAAGCGCGGCCAAGATCTCGGATCTGATCCACGGAAATGGACCCGAACGCACGTGCAGCTGCACGAGAACTTGAAACACCACAAGTGAGGACAGATGCTGTAGACGCTGTAGATGCTGCCTGTACGTGTTTCACCATGACACAATCGTGTTGCGTTTCTTGTCACTCCACACCCGTCGTCGCTCCAAGCACGTTAAAAAAATTTAGAACGTTGTTTAGCCCTCGTGACATGATGCAAATGGAGCAAATGCACGAGAAGAATTCCCTTCTCCAAGCGATGGATGATTGGACATTGTTAACGTTGGCAGGCGAGTTCTACCGGCCGCGGCACAGCGCACCATTAGGTCCGTTTTCAAACCCGTTCCAGCCGAGAGTCGGGAGGGAGTCACCGGTGAGGATGGGGATAGTAGTCATGAAGCCGAGAGCGGTGACCTTGAGGTGCTTTCCAAGGGCGTTGCAGATGGGCATGAGATTGGAGATGGGTGCGGGCGGCGGAAGAGATGTTGAGGTGCTTGTGGGTGAAGGTTTGAGCGGGCTTGAGGGTGTTGCGGGTGACTGTGGCGAGCATGGCGAAGAACGCTCCAGCCTGAAGGTGGTCGAGGTGTTCAAACTCCCAGCTAATGCGCGGGAATAGCTCCGGAGATCCGAGGGCCTGTACACCAGTAATACCTACAACTCTGCATATCATCGCCAACCAGGGAGTGTCGTGGAAAGCTCGGGTGTTCCCAGATCGCAGTACTCTTCGTGCGGTGGCAATCACATGCCCCTGCACGTTTCGCCCAGGTTGTGCAGTAATGGTAGAACAATCAGGAGAAGCATGCCGCCTGTGTATGAACATCAGGTTCACCAAGGCATACGGAGGTGAGGCCACGTAGACCACGTCCTTATAACGCTGGGTTGTCGTTGTTCTTTCATTTTGGGAACGCGTCAAAGTGCTGCACATGTGGTCCGGTACAGGTGTACTGTCGCTCCACGACATGGTTTTTCCATAAAAAATACTTGCGTGTTTGCCGTCTGCGAGCAGGCTTAATTCAGCCATCTGCGCTGGAGCTAAAGCATCACGGGGTAAGGACGCTTCCTCTTGCTTTTTTCACTCCATGCCAAAGAAGAGGAAGGTCAGATAGATGGAAGGGTAGGCGAGCTCGAAGTGCAGAAGCTTTGTACCCTGAACCAGATGAGAAAGTGCCTAGTTGCCCATCGTTGAGTGGGACTCGCCAAGAGCACCTTCATTTACTTGGCGGACCATGACGTGGGTGACGTTAGACGACTGATGGGTCAGGCCTGGCGAGAGGGGTTGCCGATGAAATCTATCTTTCATAGGCTAGATCAGGCGGTGAATGGCACGTACAGCGCAAAGGGCTACAGCGCAAAAGGATACAGCGAGGAGGAGGAGGAGGGGGGACGGGGGAGGATGGGGGGGAGGAAGAGATAGAGCAGGAAAAGGACGATGAGGAGGAAGTGGGCGGGAGGAGGAGCAGGGGCAGAAGGAGGAGCAGCAGCAGGAGGAGAAGCAAGAGGGAAAGGAGAAGGAGGACGAGGAACGGGAGAAGAGGAAGAGCAGCCGAACGTCAGCTCGAAGGGCCGTCGGCGTATCAAGAAAAGGCAGTTTGAGCTCTCATTCATGGTGCAAAAGTCGTGCCGGTTGGGTGCTGACCACGTTGAGAGTGGCGCATGGTGTTTGAAGACTACAACAAGCTATTCCTTGCCGTCGTTGGCGTGACGGTCGTCGTTTGCGTTTACTGGCTTGCAAGAATCTTGGATATTTAACGTCGTTTCTTGTCGTCTGTGTGGTAATATATTTTCTTCAGTATCGCCGCTAAAGATTTATATTGGGGGGCGAAATAAGGGGATTCCCCCTTCTGCCTCGATGGGCCAACAAGCTTTTACGTAGGTGTTTCCGTCAAGCAGGTACTCGTGACGTGTTGAGCGGTGAGATGCGACGTCATCACACGCATTGGGAGGGGAGAAAGAACGAGAGAACGAGAGAAAAAAGAAAATGATAACAGTGAAAAAAAAAAAAAAACTCCGGGTGGGGGGTGCGGAAAAACATTCTGCGGGCACCCTTGATTGAACATTTGTTTCCACTGTCCTCGCACTACTCTCGCCCTCCCTCCCAGTAGTAACTCAGACTCGGGGTCACTTAGCAGACCCTTCTCCCCCCTCCCCACTAAGGTACGTGCCTTCATTCCTATCTCGAGAAGAATTCAACTTTTCCTTCTCCCGTCGACTCGCGTCGAATACCCACGCTGCTAGACGTTCTCAACAGTTAGTTGACCTTTTTTTTGTATTTCGGCAAATAAAGTCAAACCTCACCACGGTGGGAACCCAAGGACCAACGCTAGTAGAATTCGAGGGTAACCACTACACTGCTGGGGCCACCGGTCTTGATTAACTGCTAAAAAAGTTAACTATTAATAGTTCAACCCACCATGCATCTATTATTACTCCAGCACAACAAGGGTCCGTGCCAATGCCTGCTCCTGGAGAGACGGCAGGAGTCACATAGTAGTAGTAGTAGTAGTAGTAGTAGTAGTAGTAGTAGTAGTAGTAGTAGTAGTAGTAGTAGTAGTAGTAGTAGTAGTAGTAGTAGTAGTAGTAGTAGTAGTAGTAGTAGTAGTAGTAATAGTTGTTGTTGTTGTTGGTGGTGCAGTTTTTTCAATGTTCTGAAGAGTACCAGTAGTAGACTTTTTTCGTAGGACACTTTTGTAGTAGAGCTGTGAGTCGGCTGGAATTCACGACTAATAACTCATTGGCTGGTAGGTGCCGTTAGCCAACTAACTAAAATTAGTCGGCAAGTCGGCTGGAGATGCCAGCTAATGGCCAGCCGACTTGCCGACTTCATAAGTCAGGCGAGCAAAGCGAGTCAAATCAGCTACCCCCGGCCGAGGTGGCCCCGGCCCAGCAAAAAAAAAAATGAACCCCCCTTAGAGCCCCAATTCTCTTCCTATACTAACATCAAGTAAATGTGTCCCCCAAAAAGGGTTTCCAGTTGTAAACGCGTTAACTACCATTTTTGCAAGTAAGTATGGAAACTCAATAAGTCGGATAGTTGGCTCTTCGGGAAACGACAAACTATTTGCCCAAGGAATTACTAATTGGTTGCGTAAGTCGTGCTGACTCATTGGTCTACTATCTAAACAACGGATTTCGACAGCTGTTGTTGTTGTCGGGGTTTTGCTGCTACATGATGATGTGGCAGCCCGATACAATAATAGAAAACAAGAAATAAAGAAGAAAGAAGCACAAAACTGAACTCGGAACGTCATTCATGTTGTTGGTGCTCTCACATTAACTCGCATAATCAAGTCCGTGGTCACAGGACGGGCTCCAGTCACTCTGGGACTGAGGAATACCCCGGAAAAAACACAAACCAAACAAACAAAGGTGGTACATGCACATATATCGCACAAAGACAGCTGACGATGCAATCTATTCCTCCGCCAGAAACATATAAAAAATGAATCGGGAGTCAGCCGGAGACGAGATTTATGTTTCCATGCTACAGAAGTATGTACCGGTATATATAATCAAAGCTGATCAAAGTTTGATCAAAAAACTTTTTGGTTGATGTAACAGCTGAAGAAGTGCAGTTTTTCATTTTTTCCTAAATATATTTCTCCAAACGATCCGTTTTGTGTATACGCGGGAGTCTGACTTTTTTCTCTAATTGGAACGGCATTTCGCGAAATGTAACTGGTACACAAGTAATATGTGGTTTGCACGTGGTGGTTTGTTAAAATTTGCTGATTTTGCCCACCTCTTGACAGCCTGGAGCTTACTTGATTAGAGAGTAGGAGCTTACTTGATTAGAGAGTAGGAGCTTACTTGATTAGAGAGTAGGGAAAAGGAAACTGCTACGAAAACGTTTCTTTTTTTGACACACACTTTTACTTTCCAGCTTCTGGACAAGCCGTGGTCACAGGTGTCGTCCATTCTTCCCCCCGGTTCTCGGCTTCAATTTTCATCGTGCATAGGGTCAGCATTCCCACTGCTCGTCGATTTTTCATCGAGGGTTGCTAACTCAGCGTCTAGTGCATTCCGCAAGTCAATTTGTGCACAAGAAAAAGTCCTTACGAATTTTTACGAGTATGCACTCGGGGGGACTCGAGCGCACGAAACTGACCTATTTTACCAGGCTCAAGGATAACCTGATACGCCATCGGGGCGACCGGCATATCTCTAACCCTAACCCTCAGGCTATATACAGTGCCCACACATGGCGCTCTCTGCTGTGGCCGAGCCCCCTTTCCACACGTCGAGGAGTAGAGTTTGGTATATATCACATTATCTTGTAACATCAAACAATAAGAAACTACAATTAATACCAGGAAATAAATACCCAACACATCAAGAAAATGCTGCAGACTACACCCACAGCAGTGTCCTATTTCTACTGCTGTAACTGCTGTCTGCTGCATGTGCACAGGACTGACCTGTTAGTGCGCAAGTGTTCGGAGGGGCTTCGGCAGGCAACCGGCGGTGGATGGACGACGCAGAAGAAGAGGAGGAAGACAAGTTTAGGATTAACGATGATGATGGGTGGTGTTGTGGGAGTGGGCTGAAAAGTCCACGAAGTTAAGAAGGGTTGCCCTTTCGAACGGTTTTGGCCGTGTTCCATTAATCTTGTCACGGAGCTCTTCATGTGGACACGGAAGATGTACCGCAAACTACTTACTGTATGTGGTAGAATTATTTCATGGTGCCATGGCCGGTAGCCCCCGCTGTTCCACTACTATGATATTAGACTACTGTACTGTATACAGCAGTAGTAACAACAATGATGAAAATAATTATAGTAGTGGTTGACCTCGAACATCTCTCGTACGCCGAGTCCCTCAAGAGGACGAAATGTGTGAGCATCGAAACGATAATTGTAACAATAAATGTAGAAACGGCGGCCCTTGTTCACTGAGGCAACGGTACGCACGGCGAAACAACGGGCGATTACCCACGGTCGGATGTTTGCGCTGATAGACCGTAGAACAAACCTGGGACCAGGAGGACCGCCACACACCTGTCTCAGAACCCTGAGAAACAACCTCACTCACCGTTTTTCGGTCCACTGAAGGCTCCACGGAAGACTATCCACGGCAATTTAGAGTTGAAATCTTATCCTGAGGGTTCATGCGGCAAAGAAGGCGGGCAAGTGGTACCGGGGGGTCCTTGAAGTAGCCGAACGGTCAATGGCCAAGTGGCACGTACAGGAGGGGAAAAAGAGATCGGAGCGCCGCGCATCCCGGATGCGTGACGCCGGGGCGTGGCGGGGCGGGGCGGGGCGGGGAGGGGGGGGGGGGGGGGTAGGGAAATCGCTCGCTGTTGTTGTTGTTGTTGTTGTTGTTGTTGTAGTTGTTGTTGTTGCTGTTGTTGTTGTTGTTGAAGCAAGAAGAAGACGTCAGGTAGGGTAGCAAAGTAGCAAGGCACCAGGCCGACTAGTAGGTAGAACCTGTCCACGTAATCTCAAATCAAGTAATTGCGCCCACCTTGTGTTTCGTTTTTGTTATTTGGATTGCCTGATCCATTCTTCGGGGGTGGGTGCATCAATCATCATTTATCAGTGTCAGCCGATACCGCCGTACGGTATGCGGGTTGGTGCCTACCAGGTATAATATAACCGGTTTTTCCCGTTTTCCTTGTATCCATCCATAATATCATAACACATAAGCCCCCGGATCTGAACTTCTACTACTGGGAGGGAGCACGAGAGTAGTAAGGCAAGGATAGATAGTGAATGGGACGAGAAAAAACAAAAAACGTTTTGTCGCCTTCTTCGTCCCCTTCAATTATTTCCTTTTATTATAAAAATTTATACACCATACATACCTGGTACTCGCCATCCGAGGGCGCCCGAACAGTCTGTTTTTTTTGGCACCCCGCATCAAAAATGAGCAGATTGGAAAACTAACCGGGGCGATCGATGTGATCGCGGGACGATTTTTTAGAAGAAAACAACTCTAATAATAGGGAAACATCCATTACGCTCATTGTGCCAGCAACTATTTCGGCATAACTGGACTTTTTGAGCATACCCAGTGAAAAGCGTAATGAACAAAAATGTAATCGCTACATAGTTTGATTGTCGGCATAACCATGAGCATAACAAGCCTAAAACTGCAAACGCGGTGCTGCAGGCGACGCCAATTAATTAATTGTGGGCTCTGGTACGCGACTTTTTAAGAGCATCTGCGCGTGTCCAACAGAAACATATTACACTTAAACTGGCGAAATAATGCATAGGTATAATATTATGCGCCAAGAATAAGCACAATTGGCCCAAAACCAAACAGGATGGTAGCGCAACGGGTGCATAAACATCACACAGTGGAATAAAAAACAGCATGATAACCGTGCGTAGTTATTTTTCGCGGCATAAAAAACAAACAAAAAAAATAATAATGGATGCTTCCCTAAAACAACTTCTTGACGATTTTTAGAGAAACAGCTCATTTTTTTCATTTTGTTCATTTTTAGATCACTTCGTTTTAGATACTCCCCCTACGCGAAAAAGCTGAAAGTGCGATTTCGTGCAGGGGACCTGGACCTTCCAGAAAGAAGAAAGAGATACCTGGTATATAGTCGGAAGGAGGACGTGGCTACATCTACACACATATTTATATAGGGCAGACGGCAGAAAGCGGTATACCGCCACCATTTCGCGCCACCGTGCAGTACAGCAAAATACACCCAAGGTTTTGACCCCGATCCGCGACGCTGATCGGTCAAGTCAGCCTCGTACCGCTTTTTGACACCAACTCCTTGCGATACATCGTACCGCGGCTTCTAAGCTCGGCCGTCGCCGTTTCCTGACGCGATCCATAACGCTTTCTGTCGCGAAATAAATACACTATGCGGACCGGCTTTGCCGCGGGCTCTTCACGGCCCATAGCCTTTCAAATTGCGACAGTCTCAACCATGGGAACAACGTCATGTAGCATCCATCGAACGACGCGTTTTCATATTCCTTCATATTTCGGATCCCTTCAGCAATCGTTGCAACACCCCTTCCGCACATAGCACGAACAGCTGCTCAATCATTCTTCTTCTCACACTTTTACTTTCCAGCTTCTGGACAAGCCGTGGTCACAGGTAGGTGTCGTCCCTTCTTCCCCCCGGTTCTTGGCTTCAATTTTTATCGCGCATAGGGTTCAGCAATCCCACTGCTCGTCGATTTTTCATCGAGTGTTGCTAAGTCACGCTTTCGCGCTCAATTTGTGCACAAGAAAAAGTCCCAACGAACTTATACGAGTATGCACTCGGCGGGGCTCGAACTCACGAAACTGACCTATACAATACATAGCTCGCACACCCCACGTACACGATCGTTGTTGTTGTTGTTGTTGTTGTTGTTGTTGTTGTTGTTGTTGTTGTTGGTGGTGGTGGTGGTGGTGGTGGTGGTGGTTGTTGTTGTTCTTGTTGTTGTTGTTGTTGTTGTTGGTCTCGCATAGTCAAGTCCGTGGTAGGCTCCAGTATTGGGTTATAGGTACGTATGGATGGCGGGGAAAAGGCTGGGGCAAAGGGACAAAGAGGGAGTGACGGTCCCGCTACACGCGAACGACCCTGTTGGCTCACAAATACACCTAATCAATGACGTCCGTCGTCCGCCCTGCGAGTTCGTACACTGAATTAATGTTGAAATCCACGCACGGAGAGAACGCCACCACCTAAACTTGGTAGTCAAGAGCTTGGGCACTCTTGAGATGCCCGGAACACAACCTATAATACACTGCCTCTCCCCTAAAACCTATTAAACAAAAAGAGATTCTTGAGTGGTGGTGCTATATGTACTGCTGGTTATGTACGAAACAACGGCTTTCGACTATTGAAAAATGTGGACCTTGAAAATATCGGGAGTATATTACATTTAGTCTTGTACATAGCCTTCTACATGTAATCTTGCAGCCATGCAGTCAGTCCACCGACACAAACATGTCGGGTAGTTTGTTTTAGCCGAAGGCACAAGAGGTATGTATGGATGCATGCTCCGGCTTAGAAGCGTTTTGCCGAGGCGAGGAATATGGGTTGATGAGTGTAAAAAGAGTGAGATTCGTTGGGGGTAGGTATATCCATACCTGGTATCTCTGAAGGAATCCCAAATATGAAGGAATATGAAGGCGCATCATTGTATGGATGCTACACGACCTTGTGCTCATGGTTAAGATTCGGTCGGAAATTGAATGGCTATGAGCCGTGAAGAGCCTGCGGCAGAGTCGGTCCGCATGGTGTAATTTGCGACAGAAAGCGTTAAGGGTCGCGTCAGGAAACGGTGACGGCCGAGCTGATAACCCACGGTACGATGTACCGCAAGGACTTGGTGTCAAAAAGCGGTAGGAGGCTGAGTTGACCAATCAGCGTCGCGGATCGGGGTCAAAACCTTGGGTGTATTCTGCTGTACCGCACGGTGGCGCGGAATGGTGGCGGTATACCGCTTTCTGTCGCATGACCTATTTTATATGTGCCTGTGTGGCACAACAATAGAGAGTAGGACTGACACCGTAGAAGAATGTGAAATATACCAGGAGGAACGGGATGCGTTAGAGGAGATGAGGAATTTAGACGTATGTGATATGGAAGAGTTCGGTAGACTAGCTAGAAAACGTCGCTGTCCTAGGAGATAGATGGTGGCCTCAGACAGACGGCGAAATAGGGCGGGGATAGCATAAGCAAACAGTTTCTATGTACAAGTAATACATGGAAGAAGCGTAATGAGCGCCCAAGTGTTGGAGTTGTCTCTACTAGGAGAAGGAACGGTGCCCCGTCTCGAAAGGTATACCGTGGTCAAAGGTCAAATGGCGAAGGAAGGCAACAAATGAGTACGCCCCTGGCGTCTTGTTTTCTTCCAAGTTGTCCTGCGATCACAGCGCTCCGGTTAGTTTTCAATTTCGACCATTTCTGTGGGGTGTATGCTATCCCAATCCCCGGGCACCCTCCCTCGCGTCAATACGTCATCATGTATTATACGTACTCACTCCTCGTGGGTTCGAATCTTACAGTGTGGTCACCAAGCAAGGTGAAATGGCCCGATGTCCCGGAACAAACTACCGATCGATGTGTGTGGTGAAGATGTCGCGGTGGAAGATCCCTGGAGCTTTGATCCCTTGTCGCCACCGTGACGGCCGGTGTAGCCGAGAGTTATATTATATGCGTTCAGCTAGGAAGGAGAGGTGCTACGAGATAGAGCTTGTTGTCTAACCAAGAGGGGTCGTGCGGGTTATATCTATCGTCCTTACACGCCTCGCTACTCAGAAGTGTTGGTTCCGTGGCCTGATATTCAATCCGGTCCACAAGAAGGGAGGGCTAGCTCTCGCGAGTGACCCCGAGTGACTGCAACAAACGGCCCCAAAAAGTATGCCCCTACCGTATATTTGTGGTATACCAGGTATTTGGTATTATGTGTGCTCGTGATATCATGATACCATGCCATAACGACGCCAACCTACTGCAACAGTACTACTGCAGTTACGGTGTGGAAATGGCAGCATCAAAGTCCGGAACTGGGGGGGGGGGTGTGCTCGCTTCATCGATGGCCATGGTCGGAAGACCGTAGACCTGTCGTAGACCACCCTCACGCCTTCTACATTGCCGGGAGCATGTCGGGTTTCACCGACCAGGCAGATGTTGGTTGCAACACAAAGAAGAGAGGTCTAGGGAGGTGGGGGGGGGGTCTTTTTGTTGTACCTTTCTGGTGTGGCGTCTTCGGCCATACTGCTGGCCTGGCCTCAGGTTTGCTGCTGATGATGATGATGTGCTACTCGAGCCGTAACATGTAAACGACACAGAGACTGGGCCTTGGAACGCCACTGATCACCGACTATGGTGAATGGCGAATGGCGAGTATAGTATTAAAATGTTTCTCCCTTTCTTATCGATTGACCTGGGGCAGCTATGCTGACCCCGAGCTACTCCTGACTTCGGGAGTGTAGAGTGTAAGTTCGATCAGCTCATTTCTGCTTGAAGACACCCCAAGGCATCCTGATACACGCCTTTTCGAGGTTCGGGAGGCGCTTAAACGCGGTTTGTTACCTGGCACTTGGTTTTGAGACGCCGAACACCAATTACTTGGTTCGAGGATCCCCTGGTGCTATTAATAGAGCATTATTAATTAGTGGCGCGCAAGCCGCCGGAGGCGAGATTGCGATATATGCGCGATATTCGCCTGAAAATCACACAACGAACTGCGTTTAAACGCCTCCCGAACCTCGAAAAGGCGTGTTTCAGGATGCCTTCGGATGTGTTGGAGCAGAAATGAGCTAATCGGACTTAGACTACACTCTACACTCCCGAAGTCAGGAGTAGCTCAGGGCCAGCCAAGCTGCACCCGATGTCCGTAGATAGGTCAACCGATAAAAAAAAAGGAAACATATTACCAGGTAATACTATACTCATTCGCCATTCGTCATACATAGTCTGCGATCGGTGACGTTCCCAATGCCTAGTCTCTGTCGTTTCCATGTTACGGCCCGAGCCGCACATCAGCAGCAGCGGCACACCCTGAGGATGGGCCAGCAGTATGGCCGAAGGCGCCGCATCAGAAAGGTATGCCCCCCCCCCCCCCTAGACCTTGCTTTGTGCTGCACCTAATATCTGCCTCTGTTCGGTGAAACCCGACATGCTTTAGGCATTGTAGGCGATGCGAGGGTCGACCGCAGGTCTACGGGTCTTCTGAATAGAAAAAAGACCCCCCAAAAAAAAACCTTGTACTGCTGTAGCTAGTATTGAAGTGCATACGTTCAGAATCTGTTGGTTGTTCATTGTCTCGTTTTGTGTACCCCAAAATTTCGATCACTGCAGTGCCAAAAAGTCGAGGTGTGGACCTATGCTAAGAAGCAGAGGGACACCGATCTGAAAGGACTCACAGCATCTATCTGTGGATTAAGCCGGAGTTATCAGAGGTTTCCGGGCCTGAGTTCAACGAACCAGCCGAAGCTCTCAACGCAGCGCGTTATCCTAACCATGTGTTTTACTGTTCCGATAAAACATCTGGATATCAGAGTTACCGGAAAACCGGTGACCAGGGGACGCTTGGGTCGCCCCGTGAATTAATTAAACACGAGAGTTATCATTTTCGGTTGGATGTTGCTGCCGCTATTGCTTTGAAAGGAGCCCGCAAACAAGATTTTCTCGTTTACCACGCATGTCATGTCACGTTCAAAACGTCAGCTGTGAAAACGACCGGTTGAATGATTGAAACTCAACAGAAGTTTGATATAACATAAGATCCCAGCAAAACTTTGCCTGAACTGTCGCCTTTGGCCCAACTTTGAACAAATGTGTTTTAAACTTTCCAGAATTCTGGAAAAAAGTTTTTTCGCGGCGATCTTGGCCAATATCTTCTCAATCAAACAGATACTGGGTTAGACGCGGCACAATTTCGTGTTCTCCACACACTTCGTTCGACGAAATCAACGACAGCGTCGTGAACTCTGGATGTGGCGAGCTCGTCAAGGGCTCCGACCCCCCCTTGGTGTACACCGCTCACTCTGCGGCCGGTGATTTGTAGCGGGCGCCGATCAGGCTTCTGTTAAAAGCAGATTTTGCGGCTGGTGTGTAGGGAAATGAGACAAAAACGCTCTACATGTCTCCCGACGGGCGAAAAACAGAGTTTTGAGAGGATGCGACGACGGATGACCACAGAACAACACAAGCAACCCTAGGGCATGGATCGAGATTAACTCTTCAGCGCTGTCACCTACAGTTCGTATACTACACTCATGTGGCCTTGTCCGGAACAAAGAGGGGTGACCATGGGTTGTCTCTATCTCGAAATCGAAAGTGCTTATGAAAAATAGACAAAATCGACCTGTTGGATTGCATGATGACCATACTCGTATAGACTATAGACTATATAGTCCATGTGTTTGTTTTTTAACAGAACAATATGACCCCTCCCATTATGAAAAACTCACCCACATAGCATATTACAAGTACCGACAACGCAGCTTGCAAAGATGAGTATTGACCCGAAATTCGTCGAACTCACGGCTGACTTCCTTGAAATATTTCTATAAAAAAAATAGAGCCAGAGAAAGAAAAAGAAATCGTTTTCCCATAGCGACGTACCCGGAATCTTTCAGGAAGTATCCCCCGAAAAAGTTTGGATACCTTCTGGCCAAACTACCGGCATTATTTCCACATTTTTTCATGAGCATCGTATTTCAATTCAAAAACTCCTCATTTCATTTCAAATATTTATTGTATTCTGAAAGTTAATATTAGACTATTAATAATAGTTTGGGAACTTTCTGGCTAATCTACCGGCTTATTTCCACATTTTTCTTCATGATCATGTGTTTCAAAAGTCCCCAATAATTTGAAATCTCAAAATTAGCTATTAATAGTTAGTTTGGAAACTTTCTGGCCAAGCTACCGGCTAATAATTTCCACATTTATTCATGAACACCACGTACGTGCCAATTTTAAAAACTCTTCAATCAATTGTATTCTCAAAATTAGACATACCACGCAACTTGCAAAGATGAGTATCAACGCTACGTTTATCGAACACAGCAGTAGTAGTAGTAGCTGACGACGTGTTTCGAATTTTTGTTTTCAAAATACGACGGAACGCACCGGTATACGAGTACTTGTGTGCAGTAGACTATACATGAAGCATTCGCGCTTTTAGTCAACTTTAGAAACGGACTTCAAGGAAAGAACGAATACAAGTAGTACCCACTTACTTGCTGTGGACACATTCAACGCGACAACGGCAGCAGCAGCAGTAGAGTAGGGATTCCACATTTTGGCGCAAATAAATGTGAAATGTTCCACAAAATGAACGTTCCTCTCCCTTGAAAAGACCGCTCTCCTCAACATGTCAAGTGAGAGGAACTTACCAGTCATCATTAAATGTATTAGTCTCACGCTCACGTACTAGTCTAGACTAGTCTATACCTGGTACAAGTTATTTCTTTGTTTTTTAGGACTTACTTTTTGAATACGAAGCGCACAGAAGTAGGTGTTGGTCGGGTGGCGCGATTGAGTATCTTCGAATTAATTCATTTATTCTTCGGGTGAGATACTGAGCTTCTCGTCGTCATGAGACCTCAGCAACTCCCACCCGCTGCACCCCCACCCCCACCACCGTGAGATGCCTCGGGGTACTATTAATAGCTACTAATAGCTGCCAGGTACAGCATAGCACTAGACTACTACTACTGCTACTACTACTACTACTACTACTACTACTGCTGTGCACCAACTTCGTTCAAGATTACAGAAAGCTTCCTTCTTGGAAGAAGAAAGGCCACTCAGCACGGCTCGTGTCACAGCAGTTTGTTGTGTACTCGTGCGTCGTCGAAATCTTGTCGACTGTTACGTTTTGGAGCGGCAATTATTGCTTCTCCGAATTCACGATCCATCAAGTTTACACAGCAGTGGTGACAACAAGAAGATGATCATCTAGGAACGTGACGGTGGACACCTCCCATCGCATCACCACAGCATGAAAGCTCCGACCATGACCTGGACCAGACCATCGCCCTTAAGAGCCCTAACGAGATCCACGCCCTTGTCTGTTATAACTTGTAGTCCCTGGGCAAAGATACGGAGAGTAGAGCACCACCTCCTCCTATCGCCTTGAACCACCAATAAGTTCCACCAACTAACAATATTATTAGTCTACACACTTCCACTGTACGAATCAAAGACCATTACAAGAAGTACTACAGCAGTCAACGTAGAATAAACTGGAGACGACGCTGTAGTCTATACCTAAAGCGTAGATCACGTGTGCTCACCTCAAGCGAACACCGCCACCTGACACACCTGGCCCCGCCGAAGATGAAATAACCGGAAATCTCCCTTCTATCTCCTTGCTAGAGGTGGGTTCCGCAACAACTGGATGGAGGAGGTCTTTTCTTGTACCCTGTGCTCAATTGCAGATTGAAGTGAAAATCAATCGATCGCGCATTCGGCCGGGAACGGCCGTTTCGCAGAGAAAAAAATTAAAACGTTGACAAAAAAACAGTTGGTTGACCCTTGATTGTAAAAATAGCTGTTGTTTTCTTTAGGATGAAAAAGACGAAAGACAGCTTTCCGGTGTCGATACAGCAGCAGCAATGGTATACTACGTCGTAGTAATTGGTAAAAAATGAGCCGCACTGCCTCTACGGACGGATGATCAACCCTGAACCAGAATGTCGGGAGGTTGCGCCTGCGCACAACTGACGGCCATTAGAGAGGTGTGGCAAACACGCAGTCAGGCCTCTGCTGGCAGGGTTTGCATTGCGCGAAGATGCCACGGCCAACCACACGCAGGTAAACGAGATCTATCTGCTCTTGTGAACCTTGCAATTCACAAAAGTGTCCCCGATCAGCCTTCGGAGGGCAAAGATGTCAGGAGACAATCAGTCAAGGGAAAACGTCCAGCGGTCAAGGATGTCAACTCGATCGTTCGACACTTAAATCTAGTGGTTTGGCATCGGTCAAGATAAGTTATTGGAAAATTGCCGTCCGTCAACGGGCAAAATGCCGGCTCCTGGTGACATCTTTGATGCTGGGCGCATACCGAAATCACAGAGTAGACCCGCAATCGAAACAACAGCACCAGCGGCATAAATACCTGGTCATTTGGTAGACAGATATTTAGAAACTGGCATCAAACCACGCGAACGAACATCTACAACGTACGTACAAGCAGTGTTCGATGTTGACGTTCGTCAGAGAAAAATCGGTACTCGTACGACTGCTGCTGGTACGACTACTACTGGACTAATTGGTGGTGCTGTAGACTATACTCGTAGCAGGTGCAGCATTAGAATCAGCAGCAGCAGCATCAGCACAGCAGCAGGGGGCAGGGGCAGTATTAGAAATGCAGCAGCAGCAGCAGCAGCACAGCAGCAGCAGCAGCTAGCAGCAGCACAAAAGAAGATGGTAGCAGCGGTAGTAACAGCAGCACGGGACACGAGACCAGAGCCGGGTCAGGTTGCTGTGCGTGTCTCCTTGATCAATCTCCTGAAAATTTAGGCACCCGTACCCGTACGTACACAGCAGCAGCATGGTGACCAGGCGTTATTTGCCCGCACGCAACGTGCAAGGTTTTCAGATTTGCACGCAAACTCAATACTGCTGCCTGCCGACCTCGAGAGCAGATCTCGAGCCCCTCAAAGGGTTGGGTTAAGGTTGGGGTTAGGCTAAGGCTTAGGCTTAGGGTTAGGGTCAAGTATGGGGTCGGGTTTGTCTGGGCACCTCAACCGGGCCCCCTCAACCGTTATTTTGTGCGGAACTGCACATAGGCAGCCGCTATACATAAATCGCTATTGGACAGCCTGGTACATGCGTGCAACTTGGTCGACCTGTCGAGTATTATATGACCTGTAGGCCGGTTCCGGCTCAATGTGCTTTCCCAACGCCAAAAAAAAAAAAAATGACGTCGGGAATCGTTCCGAAACGCCCAAAAGCGGGTTCTAAAAAGTTGCCCCCCAGCAAAAAGTTCCCCTTCTCGCCAAGTTTTTTTTTTTCGCCGCACTCCCGAACTTTTTTTTCTTGGGGCATCGCGCCGGGGCATCGCGCCAATCGCTTCCGCTTGGCCGATTTAGGCGGGGTAGAGCCACTCAGAAAGTTGGTCAGACCTAACCCCACGTTGGGAAGTGCCCTGGTATGGATCGGTCTCAGGCTGGGCCGCACGGCCCACACGCTGTGTTTAAAGCAGAGCGTTACCGGTACACAGTTTGGGCTATCCTTCTGCGACAGTTCTTAGAAAAAAGTGTTTAGACTTCTACTAAGTGAACAGGGCGTCGTGTAGGATTGGCGTGTTTGGAATTGTCGGAAGGTTTTGTGTAGAAACATGTGCCTTCGGGCACTAAAGTGTTGCATTTCTTTGGGTGTTTTTCTGTTGCGGTGGCGGTAACATGACGGTGACGCATGTATCGCTATAACTCGGCACCGAACGAGCAAAAACAAAAATCTGACACCGGTTTCGTGATCTCCGCCCCAAAATTAGCTTGACCTGAAATTTTCAGCTTCATCGGAGCCATTTCAAACGCGGGGATTTTTTGGACCCATCCCCGATTTCTGCGTTACGATTCTTAGCCACCGGAAAATACTTAGTACTAGTATTGATTGAAACCCGGGCAATATGAACGAATTTTTGTCTCAAATTTTGCACATCATAAGACCTACTATTATGGCGAATATTTTTATCGATTATTTCTCTCTTTAACCGGGATCTCCGACGCCAAAAATAAAAACCTTCCTCTATGGGACCAGAAATCATCGTTATTTCTGGGTTCAGAAATAATCGAGGCCAGAAATCAGCGGATCTGGTGATTTCTGAGCCCAGAAATAACAGCTCTTCCAACCTCTCAAAACTGGGATTATTTGACTTTTGGATACTACCTCGTACCAAGTATCACATGTCACCACTGCTCATACTGTACCTGGTATGATACTTGTCTGCTGTACACGTCACGCATCACCCATAACAAAGAATCACAAACACACCTACGACAGCACACTGCGCTTGTTGTGTGCGAGACAGAGCTTCATCCTCACACAAACGCGA
The DNA here is from genome assembly GCA_012845835.1 of Undaria pinnatifida. Classification (NCBI taxonomy): domain Eukaryota; class Phaeophyceae; order Laminariales; family Alariaceae; genus Undaria; species Undaria pinnatifida. The sequence continues at coordinate 785,567 of JABAKD010000029.1, forward strand.
CAGCAGCAGCACCACCACCATCGAAACCACCACAGGCACACCACACCAGCACCACAGCAGCAGCGCAGCAGAAGAGACCGCAGCAGAGGCGGTAATGACCTAACGTCGCCGGCGACAGTGTACGTGCCAGATTTCAAAAATAAAGGCAAACGGCAAAACAAGACCTACCAATTCAAAATAAAACCACTTTCCAAAAATCAGAAGCCATAATGGACGCCGCTTATTTCTGATGCAGTTATTTCTGGAGCCTCAAAACTACAAAAATAATCGCCAGAAATAATCGCTAAAAATTTTTCCATAATAGTAGTTCATCACAGGACCATGCTCGGTACCATGCCAAAAAAAATCGAGGGTTTGGGGTCCCGCGGAAGGAATTCGCGGGACCCCCCGAAAAAATATTGAGCTTTATTCGCGAAACCCGCCTGTATTAAATAGTTCTCACGTTTTGTTTTGTTGGACTCTTGAAGGGACGATCTGCTTCTCCGATCACCAAAATCATACTACTACTGCTGTCCTCGCACTGCTGTATTTAGCGCAAAAATCGGCGCGCTTCGCCCCATTTTCTCCCCTTTTCCTTAATGATCGGGCTGCGCCAAGCGAAGGTCATAGATGGCATCCACGGAAACCGTTGCATTCATGGTGTTGTTGTCGGGTTTTTTTTTAGAGCAGAGAGCAGCAGATGAACAGAGAGTCAGAAAGCAGAGAGCAGAGAGGAGGGAGCAGAGAGAGGGTATAATAGCTTCAAGCACATGACATGATGAAGCAGGATAGATAGCAGGCGACCTGCAGGTCGGCAGCGGAAACTGGACCGGCAGCAGCAACACGATACCGCACGCAAGCACGCGTGCTATGCCACGGCTTCTGTGAACGCCTCGTCGTGGGCGCTTTATCTCGGCTCCACGACTGGAGGGCAAGCGCACGCCATATCTACAGCCAACCGTTGTTGTGATCGTCATGGTCGGCATGCGTCGGCTTGGGGTTTGCGGGTTCTACTCCGATAATCCCTTGCCATCAGAACATCGAAGGAGATGCCGGACCGCTAAGCTTACTGGCCTACTGATTGATGATGATGGCGGACACGAGGACACACGTCTTCGTATGTGTGCAGTTGGGAGTTCAACAAACAGCCGTATCACAAGGCGTTCCCGCGTCTATCCTATGATGTTCTGGAGCACGTGAGTTGTTGTTGACTAGGAGAGCTACTACTCGCACAAGTTCCAAATATTGAAGGCCGTTCTTGTTTACGTACACCGGTACGTATACCAGGTACAACACAGCAGGGCATAGACTATACACACAGCTTGCAAAGATGAGTTTCGACTAAATCTTCGATCTCACAGCGCTCTGGCGTGTATTTTTATTTTTATAATATAGAGTCTAGACTACCGTACAAGACCCCGCTAAAATGAAGCAAAAGACCGCCACAGCAGATAGATAGCTGGACTTCTTATTTGGGCGTGGGTGCATAGTACTTCAACCTCAGTGTATCGGCTGACGGATTTCTTGTATTTCTAAAAATGCAAGCTTACCTATCGTCGACCCTGTTACCCTGTTTTCTTGTTGGTCTGTATAACCTGTACTGTACAGCTGCAGCAGTAGGGCAGCTACAACACACATCCCCTGCCGAGAAAACGAGCTAACAAAACCAGGCTGAGATTGACACGTAGATAAGAACCCCGGGAGCGGATATATTGACGTTACAGAACAGCCCCATCCTTTCCCAAATTAGAAATCGAGCCCGTGCCTATATCTGCGTTGTAGTTTAGGTGTCCTGTACTGTACCAGGTACGGGATATGATCCCGTGGTACCCGGTAGATATTTTTGAACACAAAACTACACAAAATTGTGACACAAGCAATACAGTACGATTAGATTGTTGTTTTTTTTTACGATACTTGATACCAGGTATTACTGTAGACTATATGCCAGGTATAGACTAGTCTATTATTAATAGTATGATGCATTTCCTTCAACAGCTGTCGGATTTTGTCCCCCTCAGAAAAGGGTTTTAGAGTTTCCGCGCACAGACTGCCTAACATCACCCTGTTGACCCTGATAGCTACACTGTAGTAGTTACAAGGGGAATCGCCGACCTATATCCTTAATGAGGACACACAACCCGTAATACGCGCGATCGGAGTATCACACACAGCTTGCAAAAATGAGTTTCGACGAAATCTTCGATCTCACAGCTGGAGTGTATTTTCATTTTTTATAATAACAATAGTAGTGCCTAAACTACTGGAAGTAAGTATTATCACCAATGTGTATATTATTTGATCTTGAGTGATAAATTTGATTATCACAATATCTTACTTTTGTTATTCTGTGCTTTGTAAACAACAAATTTCTTCCTACTCGCCCCTCTACTTGGATTATAACAGCACAGTATAGGTACGCAGAAATGGCTGTACCATAATACACCTACAATGATAATTACAATCCACCTACTGGTCGTATCATGTGATATATCGTGCCGTTAAAAACCCGTTTGCTCCCCCCCCCCTCCCGCACCCCCTCGAACACTCCGCCCTCTCCTCACTGGTTGTACGACTTACAGGATAACAGGATATACATTATAAACTGGTGCATTTCTTCCAAAACCGTCAGATTTATCCCTTATAGGGATTTATTGTTTCCACGCACAGATAGATTGAGTTGCCCCCCTCCCCCGCGCTCCCTCTTGTTCAAACCTAGGCCCCCACGCCCTTGAAAACTCCACCCTCACCTCACCAGCTATACGATTTGCATTGTGCACTTGATAAACTGATGCATTTCCTTCCACAGCTGTCAGGTTTTGTCCCTCTCAAAAACGGGGTTTATAGTTGCCACGCACTGACTGACTTACATCACCCTGTTGACTCTGATAGCCGCACTGTAGTTCCAAGGGGAGTCGCCGACCTATACCCTTAATGAGGACACACCACCCGTAATACGCGCGGTCGGAGTATCACACACAGCTTGTTGTGCAAAGATGAGTTTCCACAAAATCTTCGATCTCACAGCCGGGGTGTATTTCTATTTTATATTATCGTGCTTACCAGAACCCCCACCCTCTATACTGACCACATGCCATATAATGCTATAATGCTTACTACAATATCTACCCTCCATCCATGCGGGTTTTATAGTATCAGTGCACAGAATGATTATTATGGAAAATCGTCTTTTTGACCCTGGCAACATCCAGAGGAGTCACCGACCTATAACTCCCACGATATCATCGCCGCTGTGTGAACGGGAGGTGGCGTACCGCAAAAATGGAAAGATGCAACGATTAAGGTGCTTCACAAGAAGAAAGACCGAACTGAGTGTGGCAGTCATCGTGGCATCTCCCTCGTGGCTCACGCCGGCAAAGTACTCCTCAGAGTCATCGCGGGTCGCCTGAGTGACTATTGCAAACGCGAGAACATTCTGCTGGAGGAACAGTGTGGGTTCAGACCCCAACGCTCGACGGTTGACATCATGTTCGTAGTACGACGACTGCAGGAACTTGCCCGGAAGGACACCCCATTGTACTTGTGCTTTATCGACCTCACCAAAGCATACGACTCCGTCGACCGAACCCTTCTGTGGGATGTCCTTGCTCGTTTTAGCGTGCCACCGAGGATGCTCGCCGCCATCCGCCAATTCCATGACGGTGTGCAAGCATGCGTGCGGCTGGATGGTGGAGAGTGCTCGGATAAGTTCGACGTGGGGCAGAGTCTCAGGCAAGGATGCGTGCTCGCGCCACTGCTGTCCAACATGTTTTTCACGGCGGTATTGCGTGTGGCCGAGAAACGCTTTCTCGCTGATGCAGCCATCACGGACAACATGGTGCAGCTCCAACGAAAGAAGGAAGGCGAGAAGAATGGCAAATCACGCACAGGCAAAGTCGACGGACGGAGGGGGAAGGGGGGGGAAGGAGATGCAGAGATTGTGGGGTATGCCGTACGCGGACGATGCGGGCATCGTATTGCGATCATCAGAAGGGTTGGGGAGGATGATGACGGTGATCGTGACTGCGTGCTCGTCGTTCGGGCTTACGGTATCCGAGGCAAAAAACGGAGATAATGTGCCTGGAAACCAAAAGCGGGGGTAAGGTGTCCTTCACGATCAATGCAGCCGGCCAGGTATTCAAACAAACAGTCCAGTTTGTGTACTTGGGCGGGGCTATCACCGCATACAGAGACCTCAGCATTGAAATAACGCGGCGTCTTCAGAGGGCCTGGGCGTGCTCCCAGCGGTACAAGATGGAAATTTATGATCGCCCGGGTGTGCACTTACGGTTGAAGGTGCGGTTGCTGAAAGCTGAGGTGGTCGAGACATTGCGTCACGGTTGCATAACGTGGAGCCCGAAGAAGCCTGACTATGACAGGCTACGACGGGTTCACCGCCCCATACTCCTCTGATGCCTTGGATGGCGGAAACGGAAGCGCGACGACCACACCCTACCGTACGCCGACGTGCTTGCCAAGACAGATTCCGGGAGCATAGAGGCGATAGTGCGCAAACGGAGGATATTGTTTGCGGGATTCATAGCACGTATGGGGGAGGAGCGTCTGCCACAGAGGGTGATGTTTGGGGAGTTTGTCGGGGGTAAGGGTTGCAATAGAAAGACTGGATGGATCACCTGAAGGAGGATATGTCGGTCTTTGAAATGAATTTCGAAGGATGGCGAAAGGATGCTCAGAAGGCTGGCAGATGGTTTCGACGAGTAGAGAGGGGAGCCGAGTTGTTCATTTGGAATTGGCATGAAACGGAGAGACGCAAAGCTGCAGAGCGACGCGCAAAGGCTGCGGCAGCGCCATCCACCGTCGGCATCTCTAAGCGGCCGCGGGGAGGGGGAAGGGGGGGGGGGGGGGGGAGGGGGAGGGGGGGAGGGGAGGGGGAGGGGGGGAGGGGGGGGGGGGGGGGGGGGCGTTATGCCCAAGTGGCTGACGCCTGGGTTTGGCCATCATCGTCTTGCACGTTGTGGGTCTTCTAATGATCGTCACAAGATAGCGTAAGACCGCCCTGACTTCTTCGCCATGTTGCGTTCTCTCCCCAGTGCCATTGATGATGCGCTTGATACCCTTTGTGAGCCCAATGCCGTCTTTAGCCAGTTCCTAGGGTCTGCTAGTATGACATTTCTATTTTTATTTTCTTCTCTTTTCCTTTCCTTGCTTCCTCTTCTTGAATTCTAATTTTCTTACTTTTCTTGTATTTTTCTTCCCTTTCTTTCCTATAATTATGTTTTTTTTTGTTTCGCTTTCTTCTCCTTTCTTTCCTTTCCTTTATCCTATTTTCTTTTCGTTGTTTCTTTTCTCCAATTTATTGACTTGTGTCTGTCGTGCGTATGCGTAGTGATAGATACTGCATGTAATGTATACGTGGTAGTCTTTCTTGGGTGGCAAGCGGTATAGAGTCGGTTTTTCCAGGCGTGAGTAATGAGACGTATGCACCGGTATGGACCTGGCACATCGTAGACTGACTTCCGATATCACTTTCATATGTTTCTGGTGGAGGCATGAATGGCGTCAGCTGTATTTTAGACCTATGCGTGTATCACCTTGGGTTGTTTGTGTTTTTCTCTAGTCTGGGGTATTCCTCAGCTCCAGAGTGACTGGAGCCTGTCCTGTGACCACGGACTTGATTATGCGAGTTAATGTGAGCACAACAGCAACAACAACAACAACAATAACAAGCTTTCGTGATCAAATATAGTCTATATAAGGGGCTACGCCGGCGGCCTGGACGGCCGCCGGTCGCAGCGCAGGATAGTAAATATTAAGAGGGTAAGAAGTAATGCCAAGAGTTAGAAGTTTGTTAATTCATATATGGGAGATACTGGAAAGGGAAAATGCCGACAAAATTTTCCTGATTTCCCGTGCGCGGCGGAACAATGCGAGAAGGCAGCCTGGAAATTATGGGAGAGCATGGCGGTTCACCCCAGCTAGGTGACGCTCTGCGTTGCTACGCAGAAAGGCGCGGCCACAGCTGCTGCTGTGCATATATACCATTTGTAGCTTCGTGATGCTGCTGTGCATATATATACCATTTGTAGCTTCGTGATGCTGCTGTGCATATACCATTTGTAGCTTCGTCATGCTGCAGGCTCATCATAGCTTCAGCTACTGCTGTACATCATGTACATGTACGTGCTGCTGTAGACTACCGAGGGTTCAGAAATATTGAGAGTTCGCAGTTCTCCACGACGCCTAGCTGCTGCTGTGCATATACCATTTGTAGCTTCGTGATTCTGCTGTGCATATACCATTTATTTGTAGCTTCGTGATGCTGCTGTGCATATACCATTTGTAGCTTCGTGATGCTGCAGGCTCATCATAGCTTCAGCTACTGCTGTACATCATGTACATGTATACGTGCTGCTGTAGACTACCGGGGGTTCAAAAATATTGAGAGTTCGCAGTTCTCCACTACGTCTGGGTGGCATGTGTTCTCGGGGATTACGAACTTTTCTTCCCCAGATCCTAGCACAAAACTCGCTTAGTGGCCTTTACAATGGCGACGCCGGCCAGGTAATCGACCCCCCCCCGTGTGTCGGAGGTCAGACAACACGTACCGAAGAAATAACGCGAAGACATTAGCCCTGTGTGCAGACTACGCACCAAACGTCTCACAGGGCACGATTTTTCGGAGATCTCGTCGTAGATCTCGACGTCGAGGCCTCGCGCGCTACGGCGCCGAGCGGGCGGATCAGCTGAGCCGGTGGTTGCAGGCGAGGCGGGGGCACGCCTCAGCGAAGAAACCGCGCGGAAAGGCGGTCAGAGGCGGGAGATATCCGCAGACGTAAGGATGTGCATATGTGATAAGCGAACTAAGACATACCGGTATAGATTTATTATGAAATAAAAATATACTTCAGCTAGCTGTGAGATCGAAGATTTCGTCAAAACTCATATTTGCAAGAGCTGTGTGTGATACTCCGATCGCGCGTAATATTCGGTGTGGGTCCTCATTAACGATATAGGTCGGCGACTCCCCTTGCAACTACAGTGTAGCTTGTACCAGGGTAAACAGGGTGATGTTAGTCAGTCTGTGCGCGGACAGTATAAAACCCCTTTTTGAGGGGAACCAAATCTGACAGCTAGCTGTTGAAGGAAATGCATCAGTTTTTATCAATTGTATTCTGTACGTCGTATAACCGGTGAGGGGGGGCGGAGTTTTTAAGGGCGTGGGGGCCTGGGTTTGAACAAGAAGAGGGAGCGTGGGGGGTTGGGGGGAGGGGGAAACGGGAGGGGCAACTCAATCTGTGCGCGGAACATATGAACCCTTTAAGAGAACAAATCTGACGGTTGGTTGTGGAAGGAATGCATCAGTTTATCACGTACATCCTGTAAGTCGTACAACCAATGAGGAGATGGCGGAGTGTTCGAGAGGGTTGGGGGGGGGAAGGGGATATATATAACACGCGCGAACGACGATCTTCCGTAAAATTTGTTCAACTGCTGTATATGAGCGAAACATGGATTTTACCACTCAGCTTGCAAAGTTAAGTTTCAACCATTCATTCTATCATACTCACAGCTGCCGTTTTTCAATTTGTATATTCATCATAAATTAATAACGCTGACCCAACCTTGAATTCTTATTTGGTTCCCATTTTTCAGAAAACTCTGTTAATTTGGGAAAGAGTGCGTTGTGCACATTTTTTAGTGCAACACGTTTATTACCCCTACGAATATCAGCCTGCCTTTCTTGTTGTTCGCTTTTGTTATGGAAATGTTAGCACCTAGCCATTATGAGTCAATGTTCAGTAGCACTGCTTTTGTGTATCGTAGATCTCATACATGTCGGTTCGAGTGTAATGTACATATGTGTGCGGAGGAATTACTCGGTTCGAGTGCAACGTACGATACGTATGTGTGCGGAGGAATTACTTCCGCAGGATTCTCCGCTTGATATCCTGGTAGCTCACTCTCTCGTATGGCCTTGATATCCAGGTCGCCTAATCTTTCGTGTGGCTCTCTCTTGTACATATTTTCGGATCATAGCTGTCCTGGTCATCTCTGGGAAGCAGCCGTCTTTCAGGCTCCTGTTAACTCTGCGGTTTATATCTGTGTGTATTGGCCAAATTAAGCGCCATCGTTGTACTATTCAACCTCTTCTCTACATCTCGGAAGCACTTCGTCTTCCAGGCTATAGTCTCGCACCGTGCCATCACCTCGACTAACGTCGATGGCACAGCCTCTCAAACCACCGTGCCAGGGTATCACACATTATCAAATGACAGGTGACGAAGCCTCGTGTGTGTGAGTGGGAGCCTGTGGCGACTGCGCGTGTACTGCTGCACCGAGTGCTATGGAGAGCACACCCGTCCTCCAGGGTTTGGAAAATTTTGGATATTTTTCCGCGGGGAGCTACTGCCGGAGTCTGCTTTCTGCTGAAGGCCACACTGAGTCAACCCACTTGCTTACTGGGCCCGAACTGATCACCTGGGCTCTCGGCTGCACTTTTGATACGCTACTGTTTGTGTAAAGCATTCGGGAGCACAACTTCTAGGCGTTGATTTCGGTTGGCGAATAGGGTTGTGCAGGTTGTTAGTTCTGCGCGCGGCGCGCCGTTCTCGGTCTTCTTTATGACGGTAACTGGCGACCGAAATCGCCTGCGCGTGGTACTCTCTCGAGGCGTAGTCTATCCTGGACGTCTCCCGCGCACCGAGTTGCCGGCTTGGTAGCGTGTGTAGGGTGAGGATACGACTGCTAGCTAGTAGCCGCTTGCTGCTGCCGCTACACCTACGTGACCCGCTCACGTAAATTTGCTAGTATACGCGAGGCATACCTGCGCGTTGTGGTATACGCGAGGTAGGTCTGTCCAAGATATCTTCCTCGTGCTGGTTTTTTTTTATCGATGCGTGTGTAGGCTGAGGGTCTGACCAGGCCTGTTGGCATCCGTGCTGCAGCCAAACGTCTACGCTGCAAGACGCGTATCAAGTCTCAGCAGTGCATCTGACCCGTGCGCCTGCAGGACGAGGCCGGAGCTGACTACTTCGTCGTCTCAACACCGCAGCTTTGCCACCTGCGGTTGGTCTTGAGCTGTGCTTGACGGGGTGCAGTGGTCTGGGCGGACGCTAGATAGCTATCGCCGGACGTGGGTCGTGAGCTACGGAGCTGCGACCTGAACCAAGCCTACCCCTGTGTAGCATTGCACCGTATCCTTCTTAAGCGCGCCGACCCGTTTCAGGCTCTCGGGGCGTCGTACGTGTGCCGAAAATCTGACCGCACCCGGGAGTGTGACCCTGGCTTTCAGCGATGGCGGAATCATCGAGCTCTGGGCTCCACCGCATGCTGGACGCCGTTGGGACCATTTCGGGGCAGCAGGGTTTTCGCGTGTGGAAGACAAAACTCCGGAACGCAGTCAACCTCTTCGCGCCGGATCTTAAGCCCATTCTCGACGAGGCCGACAGCCCTGCGGAACCTGAGCCGGACGAGGGAGATAGGGCCAAGTGGGACCAGGCTAACAGTCGCCTGTTCTCCCTCCTCTTCTATGTCACCTCCGGGTCTGCGTACGCCACCGTCCTTAATCACGAAGAGACGGCGGATGGAACGGCGGCCTGGAAGGCCCTCAACGAGCGCTTCGACGCTCACACCCAGGAAGCTCGGCGTGCGTGTCATAGAGAGCTTTCCGGCCTTCGGCACCCGGCGGGCGGGGATCCCATCGATTTCTTCACGAAAGGAATGGATCTCAAGATTCGTCTCCAGAGCCTGTTGTAGGAGGTCTCCAAGGAGGTCGACCTAGACATCATGCTCTCGGGCCTGACGAAGGCCCCAGAGTATATGTTCATCCGTGAGATGCACTACCGTGAGAAATTCACGTCCGTCGACCGTCTCCAGGAGACGGACAACTGCTCTTACGTCGACCAGCAGTCGCGCAGCGCGTAGGGGCCCGTGGTCTCGGGCCGGGGGGGCGCGATGGCGGCGTCCTCATCCGACCAGTGCCATCGATGCAAGGCGTACGGAGATTTCCAGCGTGACTGCCCCCAACAAGTGCAGAAGAACCGTCCGAAACCGGGGAAGAAGTGGAAGAACAAGCGCGGCGGTGGTGGGGGGAGTGCTCAGCCGAAATGGTGCTCCTACCACAACACCACCACGCACAGCAATGCTGAGTGCCAGAAACAGCAGAAGCTTCGCGCGAACAAGCAAAAAGAGCTCCAAGACTTGGTTGCTAACCTGGCGCTGCTGCATTCTGCTTGTCCGGTCAACCTGCCCAACATCGGGAGCGCTTACTTGGTGCAATCGACTCCGGCGACGGCGCCGCAGGCTCTCGCTGAGCCGACTTTGTTCGGGTTCCCTTCAGCGCCCAACGCGCTCCACCGGCTGCGGCAACTTCGTCTTCTGCCTTTTCCCAGACGCCTCCAGCGGCGTCTGCCGCCACTCCGGCGGCACCTTCATCTATCTCCTCAGAGTCGCCTGCACAGGACCATTGCTTGCCTTCAGGGTTTTTCGGTGCGTTCATGGCGATTCCTGCGGAGATGTCGCTTGCTCCTTTTCGTTCAGGCCGTTCGTGCATCCGGATGGTTGTGGACAGCGGAGCGGCCAACAACTACCTCGACCCTGCGCTTACACCAGGAGTGCGGGCACACATGTGCGACGTCGAAGACCTTCAGGTCCCTCACACGATCGTCGCTGCCGGGCAGCACCTCCTCAAGGGCGTAAAAACGGGGCCTATCTTCGGCGCCGTCACGGACGACAACGGAAATGACCGGCGCGTCTCCTTTCGCGTCTTTGTGGTGCCGGACGTGGGCACCAACCTCTTCTCCGTGACCGTGGCGATTCAGAAGGGAGTGACGACGTTGTTTCATCCGACCAACCCCAGATTGGCGTCGGGGAACGTGGTTATCCCGATACAAACCTGTGGGGTGGACGACGTGACCGGAAAACTCATGTGCTCCATCGAGGTGAAACTAGGGGGTGGCGCCGGGGGCCAGATGGTCCGCGGGCGAGCCCCTGACGGCCTTGCCTTGAAGTCGGAGTCCGCAGAGCTGTGGCACCGGCGCATGGGACACATCAACCACAAGAGGTTGGACGTCCTAAGGAAGGAGCCGGCTAGCGGTGTCGACTGCACTGGCGACCTTTAGAACTGTAGTACCTGCCCGTTCGGGAAGAGCGCACAACAACCTCACCCCAAGCAGGCCACCTACAATGTTCTACGTCCTTTCCAGCTTGTATCCGTCGACACCCTCGGCCCCTTCACGCCTAGATCTCTGGGTGGGTTCAAATACGCCGTCAAGTTTGTTGACCAGCAAACCAAGTGGAAGGAGGTGGTGCTCATGAAGGACAAGACCTGCTCTGTGGACGCCCTTGCGGTGTTCGTAAAAAAAAACGTGATTCCTACCGGCGAGCGCATCCATACCCTCCGCGGGGACCGCGGCACGGGATTCACGAGCGCGGAGTTCCGTCAGTACTGTCAAGACGTCGCCATCTAGCTGGAGTTTGCCTTTCCGAACACCCCTCAGCAGATCGGAGCAAACGAGCGTGCGGGCCGGACGATTTTGAACATCGTGCGCTGTTTTCTCGCCGACTCGACACTTCCGAACTTCCTTTGGGGGGAGCTGATGAAGACGGCCGTCTTACCTGAGCAACTGGAGTCCTCACGCAGCTCTGCAAAACGGTACACCGTACGAGGCGCTCTACGGCAAGGATGCCTATCTCGGCCATCTCCGGGTGATGGGGTCCCGGGCGCTCGTGCACGAAGAGGTCTACACCAATAAGCTGGAGCATTGTGCTTGGGAAGGCCGGCTCGTCGGATTCAGTGAGAAAAGTGAGTCCGACCGGATCTACAACTCTGAGACGCGACGTGTGCGGGTGACTCAAAACTTTATCTTCATTGAGACGCCTTTTGTCGCGCCCTTGTTGGACGCGCGCGGTTTTGAAGACGGGTAGTTCACGTACAACGACCACGACGACATGCTAAGAGACGTGCGAAACTACACTTCCAACCACTCGGCTGATTCGCTCTCTCCTGAACGTGCCATTGGGGATGCCGTCGGGGATCTGTCTGCGATTGAGATTATCGAGCGAATTTGTGATACACCCAACCGTGATCTTGGACTTGCACCTGCTGGATCTACTCCTGCCAACGATGCGCCTGGGACTTCTGGTGGTACGCCTGAGGAAGGTAGCCCTGCCCCGCCGGGGGGAGTCAGACCCCTGTACCGGTCAACGATGCGCCTTATCTTGGATCGTCACCTGGTCCGGCGCAGCCGCTTGGTTCATCGCCCGCTGGCTCTACTCCGTCTGGTATTGCGCCGAAGGGTGGTTCTGTGCGTGGACGCGGTTCGTCTCGTGGAGATCTAGGTTCCACGCCGACGCCTGCAGTCACTAGGTCTGCTTCGTGTGGTGGATCTGCGCGGGGAGGCATCACGCAGCGCGGTGGACGTGGCAGCGGGTCTGGACGTGGACGTGGTACTCACGGTGGACGAGGTTCCACATCGACACCTGCAACCACCAGGTCTGCTTCGAGCATACCCACTGCAAAGACCATCAGCGAGCTTCAGCGCCTCTCCTACGCGTTTACCGTAAAGGGGGAGTTTCCCGACGTCGCCCATAGGGGCGGCACATTCGGCTGCAAGGAATAAGCGTACGCTGTGGGAACAACGCAATCGAATGTTCCACGGACCATCAAGGAAGCGCGGGCCACGCCCGAAGCCGCCCAGTGGAACGCAGCAGCAGAACACGAGATCGCGAGGCTTGAACATCGTCGAGTTTATAAGCTTGTTCCGCGCTCTGCCGTTCCCGCTGGATGCAATCGAATCAATTCGAAATGGGTGTCCACGCGCAAGGCGGACGGCTCCTTGAAGGCTCGTGTAGTGGCTCAAGGCTGGAACCAAGTTCCTGGTCTTGACTCTGGCGACATCTACGCCGCGGTGTGCATGATTCAGAGCGTGCGGATCATATGCTGCATAGCCGTGCACTTCGGCCTGCTTGTACACCAGATGGACGTCTCAACTGCCTTCCTGTACAGGGACTTCCAGGAGTTGGTGTTCGTCGAGCAGCCGCCTGGGTTCGAGATCAAGGACAAGAATTGAGGTGAGCTAGTGATGCAGCTAGAGAAGAGCCTCTACGGGCTGGCCGAAGCCCCGGGAACTGAATCAACATCATCGATCCCGCGCTTGTCGAGATCGGCTTCGTTCCGCTTCAGCCCGACACGTGTGTCTACTTGTACGATCACGATGGTGTTCGGATCTTTTTAACCCTCGACGTGGACGATCTCCTTCTGGCCAACAACAACTCTGACGCCATGGCGATGGTGAAAGAGAAGTTGAAGCAGCATTTCAAGATGACCGACATGGGAGCGTTGTCGCTCGTCTTGAGCACGGAGATAAAGCGAGACCTTGAGCGTGGCACCCTCACGATCTCTCAAGAGGCTTACTCCAAGTCCATCCTGGAGAGGTTCGGAATGTCGGAATGCAAGTTGACCAACACGCCGGGGTACGGTCCCGAACTCTCCAACCAGCAGCCTGACAAGACTCTGTTGGACGAGGAAGAAAAGAAGCGCCAGCAGGGCATCGTGGGGTGCCTGGTGTATGCTTCCCAAGTGTTAAGGTACGACGTCACGTGTGCCGTTGGTCAACTGGCTCGCCCGATGCCGAAGCACACTCTTCGCTACCTCGCGGTGACAACCGACTTCAGCATTACATACAAGGTGGGAGGCTTCAAGCTTGCAGTCGTTTTAGACTCCAACGGGGCCAACAACCCGGACAACGGAAAGTCCACCTCATGCTTCTTGTCCATGCTGTGCGATGCGCCAATTGGCTTCAAGTCGGGGCTACAAGGTCTGACTGTCATGTCGACCATGGAGGCGGAGCTGGTCGCGTCGGCTTTGGCGATGAAGGAAGCAATGTTCTGCTCGAACATGCTGACTGAGCTAGGGTTCGGCAAGGACTTCGCGAAAGTGCCGTTGTACTGCGGCAACACAGCGACGCTGCACGCGCTGGGAAACCGCTTCTTCAGCTCGAGGACGAAGCACATCGCGCTGCGCTTCTTCTTCATCCGAGAGCTCGTGTCGGAGGGAAGAATCTCCATCCGCTACATCCCGACCGACGCCAACCCTGCCGACATCGGCACAAAGCACCTGAACAAGCATCGCTGAAGGAACCTACTGGACATCATCAGCAACTCCAACGTGAACGAATTCATCAACAGCCAGTTCATCATCAACAGTCAGTTCAATTAGTCGTGTTATATTTTTGGGTGTGTTTGTTTGAATCTGTTGTGTTTGTGCGGATGAACTTGCTCTTTCTGTAATCCACATTCGGCCTCGCACCATCACTGGTTGAACGAGCCATGTAGAATTGGAAGTCATGGTAGTCTGGTTTGTGCAGTATCAGGTACTCTTTAGCAAGCGCATGAATGTATTGTTGCAGGTATAGGACTGAAACATCACGTGGTACTTCAGTGTTTTTTTGCATGAAACGAAAATACTTGCTTGAATTAATCATCATTAGTTTGGAACGAGTTAGAGCAACTTCCATTGAGGGGGAGTGTTATGGAAATGTTAGCACCTAGCCATCATGAGTCAATGTTCAGTAGCACTGCTCTTGTGTATCGTAGATCTCATACGTGTCGGTTCGAATGTAACATACGTATGTGTGCGGAGGAAATACTCGGTTCGAGTGCGACGTACTTATGTGTGCGTAGGAATTACTTCCGTAGGATTTTCCGCTTGATATCCAGGTAGCTCACGCTCTCGTGTGGCCTTGATATCCAGGTAGCCCACTCTCTCGTGTGGCTCTCTCTTGTACATATTTTCGGATCATAGCTGTCCTGGTCATCTCTGGGAAGCAGCCGTCGTCTGGGCTCCTGCAACTCTGCGGTTTATATCTGTGTGTATTGGCCAAATTAAGCGCCACCGTTGTACTATTCAACCTCTTCTCTACATCTCGGAAGCACTTCGTCTTCCAGGCTATCCTCTCGCACCGTGCCATCGCCTCACCCAACGTCGACGGCGCAGCCTCTCAAACCACCGTGCCAGGGTATCACACAATATCAATGACAGTTTTCTTAGTAAGAGACCTGTAGTGTATACACCTGCTGTCTGGTGGGATGCGAGTTATACTCTACCTGGTAGACGCTTCCGTCCTCGGTTGGGCACTCGAACTTGTACGTGCTCATATAGCACACACGCATTCGCTCCCATGGCAATGTATTATTTAACACCGCTAACTACGAGGTACGCAGCATGTGTGCGTTGGCGCTGTTGACTGACGGTCGTCGTCAAGAGTGTGCTCGTACTGCAGTACCCCTTCTTAGTGTTTCGTTGGTATATTGCTGAATGAAGCTCGATGTTCTCCCTCTATGTACGCCCTTGTTTTAGGTGGTGAGCGATGGCTGGCATCCACAGAACCGAGCAGGTCATGGAAAGCACTACAACTTTGAGGTCATGCAAGTTCGCTGCTTTGAATCCAGCTTCACTGCGACTGCTTTCGCGGGACCTGGTGGAGCTGTCCCTGGCGAATGTCTTAGGTCCTTCTGATGTATGTAGCTGCGGGGATCATCACCCGCATTCAACCGACTCTCGTGATCTCCATAGATCTGGCGACACTCACGAACGACGATCGTGAGAACCACGTAGTTTCACACGAACTTTCACATGAAGCTTCATATCAGGTGAGCACCCGTTTCGTCGACGAGCAGTCTAGTATTGATAATGGTGATTGCTGTGCATGTACGCATTGATCACTCCTGCATTTGAGCACTTAGTTGGCAGATTCGTAAATAGATTCAGGCTCGAGCGGCTTAACAGAGTTTTGTCGTGGTGCGGGCGATGCTCTGTAAGCTTCAGGACATACGATGGGAACGAAGACCGAGGCTCTCTTACGAGAAGGAGAAAAGAGGCGCGGTCCTTCTATGCTCGTACAATATAGACAAAGAAACAAACATGTGTCACAAAGCCTCCTTCGGTGACTGTAATCCCAACGTCACTTGTAACCGTCGCTGCTAGTGGACTCAAACCAGCATAGTATATTGCGCAATCGACGTCCCTAGGTACTATGCGCCCTTGGCGACGATGGTGGCCTACAACAAGTAATCTCTCTTCGGGGAAGCAAGCGTGCTGTTGAGAACCTCGCCTTGTGCGGCGATTTCAACGATGAAACAGGTTGCAATCGAGCGCTGGCGCTTTTCGAGAGGGTTCAGCAATGGTGGTACTCCAGGCAGCAGCAAATGGGGGACAACACGAAGTATTTACGTTGGGCATGGGTGTTGTTATGAGTGAATACCGTACCGATCGAGGTAAATGAACGCGAACAAAGGCGTGCTACGGGAGTAATGGTGGACAGCAGTCTTGGCAGCGCTACGGCTGCAGGGTATGAGCTGCGGTTGCCACCAGCTGCAATGGCGGCGGACGACCCGACTTGTGTTGTACCGATAGACTTGTCGTTCCCTTTCGTCAGGCATGCCCACGTTTTACTTCTATCTGTTTTGGCATTCGTTTTGTTCCCACATCTTGATGTCCTGGGTACCTTCCCTACCCCCTTTCGTTTCCTTTTTGTTGTTACATAGATACGAGGCATACGCTTGGCATACGTCGCATATATTTTCCAATACCCCGAGTATTGGTATTAAGACTTACTTGCCTACGTACTTCTTATTTCTTCTTTTTTTGCGTTCCCCTATTTTTTTTCTCTTTGCTTCCTTTTATGCAGCAGCTTCTTCGTTTTTTTTCTTCTGCTTCGTACCAGTGTTTCCGTACAATCTGCCTGGTTTTCTGACATGTATGTGCAGGTTCCGTTGTTCGTACCCAGTACGTGCATGGCCAAGTACCTTACGGCATGTGCCATGTATATCGCTGTCTCATAGTCTGTGACCGCAGAGCTTGAAAATCTTTGGGGGTGAATAATCGACACGGGCACTGGATGCCCTGGATGTCGATGGGTAAAATAACGGTATCATGTGAATGAACCACAAGTAGTAATGGCGTAATGGGTGGAGCGTCTGCAGACCAGCATTATACATAGGCGTGCAGTGTTTTGCCACCTCCGGTATGGTCGCGCCCCCCCCGGCATCCTTCCCGCGTCTTTATATACTTCGAAACATCAAAGTGGCCGCAAAGCATACTGTAATGCAGTGGACGCCCGGGTGTAATGCACAGTTAATAATGATGATGGATGGTACAAACCTCGAGAAGTGTGCAAGGTGTCCCAGGAGATGCGCAGAGAGGGGCAAACCTTCCGAAAAAAAGCGGGAAACCGCTGCATCCGCTGTACTCAGCAGGAGGATTGCGGCCTGGAATATGCAGCGGCGGAGAAGGACATTTTTTCCTAACAACGTTGTTTTCATGTTAAGGTGTTAGTGGGGTATTAGTCCGTTTGACCACTTGCAAACGGTTAACCAATAGCTTACCCAAACTAAGCCTTATAACACTCTCCCCCCTGAAACGACGGGACAGCAGGACAGTAGGATGTACGGGCGGACCTGTCAATACACCCAAGCGGTTTCATTTCCTGGGGATACCGGGCAGAGTATTTTTCAAGTTCGACATGAGGAAAGTCTAAAACGTTCATGTTTGTGGATGGTGGGATTTGAACCCACGACTCAGAAACCCATGTCCTACCGACGACGCCATTTATTAAGTTAATAGTGGGGTATTAATCCGTTTGACCACTTGCAAGAGGGTAACCAATAGCTTACCTAAACTAACTACGCCTTGTAACATTCATACACGTTTTCTTCCCGGCTCGACTTGTTGAAGTTTTATTCGCAGTTTAGTGTCGTCCTTTCCACGGGTAGGTGTCGCTATCCCTCCCTGCCGCGGCTGCTCTTATTGTTTTATCGCGGAGAGGTTTCAACATATCCCCTGCTCGTCGACCTCCATCGAATTTAGACATCTCGCGCTCGCACTTTCATAAAAAAAAGATGGAGGAAGAAGACCCAAAAGAAACAAAGAAAAAGAAAAACTTAGTTCCAAGGAGTGTCTTGTAAGATAATATGTGTGCAAACTAATCGACAATCTGTATGCCCGACGTAGAGTGGCTCACGGGGAGATTGCTCTCGGTACCCGACGAGAGACCATCAGGCGGAGAAGATGAGAAGATAGAATATTATAAAAATAAAAATACACTCCAGCTGTGAGATCGAATATTTTGTCGAATATTATAATATATTATAAAAACTAAAATACACTCCAGCTGTGAGATCGAAGATTTCGTCGAAACTCATCTTTGCAAGCTGTGTGTGATACTCCGATCGCGCGCATTACGAGTTGTGTGTCCTCATTGAGGATATAGGTCGGCGACTCCCCTTACAACTACAGTGTAGCTATCAGGGTCAACAGGATGATTTTAGTCAGTCTGTGCGCGGAAATTATAAAACCCGTTTCTGAGGGGGACAAAATCTGACAGTTGTGAAGGGAAAGGGGGGCCTGGTTTTGATCAAAAGCGAGCGGGTTTGGAGGGGGGCGGGGGGGGGGGGGGGGAAGGGGCAATTTGTGCATGTAAGCTATAAATCCTTCCGAGGGGATAAATCTGACGGTTTTGGCACCAGTATATTATTGGGGGCGGGGGGGGGGGGGGAGGGTTGGGGCGGGGGGGCGGGGGGGGGGGGGGGGGGGGGGGGCAGCTCAATATGTGCCTGGAAACTATACATCATTTCGAGGGGATAAATGTGACATTTTTGGAAATAATACATCAGTTTATCATGTATATCCTGGGGTAGGTCGTACAATCAGTGAGTAAAGAGAGGGTGGAGTGTTCGAGGGGGTGGGCTTGGGATGGGTTGGGGGGGGAGGGTGGGGGGGTGGGGGCGGGGGGGGGGGGGGGGGGGGGGGGAAGGGCTTTAGGTGAGGGGTTTGTTATACGTGTGGTGCTAGGTCTAGGCGAAGGTGCGGGTGATGGGGAAGAGGGGGGCGTTCGAGGCGGGGGGGGCGGGGGGGGGGGGGGGGGAACACAGCGGCATGGATGGCTCTCGAAAGATAATGAGGTGATATCCTGTGCGTGAAGTGTTTATTAATGTGGCGGATTTCGATATTTGGTGGGGCGTTTGAGCAAGGGAGAGCAAGAGGGGGGGGGGGGGGGAGATTTTTTAGGAGGTTTATGTCACAAATAATATTCAAATACACTTCGGCTGTGAGATCAAAGATATGTATCAGCTTATTATACGCGTGGTGCTAGGTCTAGGCGATCGTGCAGGTGGTCGGGAAAGAGGGGGCGTTGGAGGGGGGGGGGGGGGGGGGGGGGAAACACAGCGGCATGGATGGCTCTCGAAAGATAATGAGGTGATATCCTGTGCGTGAAGTGTTTATTAATGTGGCGGATTTCGATATTTGGTGGGGCGTTTGAGTAAGGGAGAGCAAGAGGGGGGGGGCGGGGGTGGGGGGGGGGATTTTTAGGAGGTTTATGTCACAAATAATATTCAAATACACTTCGGCTGTGAGATCAAAGATATGTAGCAGCTTGTTAGACGCGTGGTGCTAGGTCTAGGCGATCGTGTAGGTGGTCGGAAAAGAGGGGGCGTTGGAGGGGGGGGGGGGGGGGTTGGGGGGAAAAATACGTCATGGATGGTCAGAAAGATAATGACGTGATATCAACTGCGTATAGGTGTTTATTACTCAGGCCGATTTTGATTGTGAGCGGGGCGTTTGGACAGACTAGGCGGAAGGGGGGGGGGGATCGGGGGACGGAGGGGTGGGGGGGGGGAAGGGTTGGGGTTTGTTATGAAAAAGAGGTCAGTGGAGGGGGAGGGGAGGGGGGGGGGGGGGGGCGGGGGGCGGGACATTTCAATATGTGCGCGGAAACTATAAATTCTCAAAGGGGACAAACCTGACGATTGAAGCAATAAAACAAATATATATATTAAAACCAATCTGAAACAACACGACAACGAAGCCTAGAACATCAACCAAAACATACACGTGTAGCACGATAACGAAGTCTAGAACATCAACCAAAAATACACGTATAGCAACAACCACGCAAACGCAAAATAACACGTGGTCAAAAACACCACTCTGAAACAATACAATAAAACGAAGCCTAGAACATCAACTAAAAACAACCACGCGGACACAAAATGATATGCATTCGTGAACACAACTCTAAAACAACACGATAACGAAGTCTGGAACATCAACCAAGAATGCCCACACCCTAAAACCACATGCACGTCTACATACGAAACCCAGTCAAAAGATAGAACAAATGTACCCTAGATTCCCAATTGAGGTCCCTTAGACTCGGAAACATCGCATAGTCTACATATAGTCTTTGCACACACCTAAAATACGTCAAAACTGTTCGCTGCCAAATAACAGGTTCATCAAGAACGCAAGAACAAACAGAACAAGAGACGAGGTGATCGTAGCAGCGCCCATCTATATAGACTATATAATTCGCCCACCACATCACCTCCTTTGCTATTGGTTTTGGGCATCAGCGAACTGGGTCCAACTCGTGCCCGTAGTGGTTTAGGTGGAGTGAGGAGCAGTAGTAAAAATGAAGTGCGCTGCTCGATAACCTTTTCCTGACCGTCGGTATACTGAATAATCTTCGGGCCGCGTCTCCTCTGTATCAGGTGTGTCCGGAATTTTGTTTGTCGTTTTCAAGCAAGCGGTTGCGTTGACATATACTACCTGGATTGATGTAAAGGTAAGGAACACCACTTTCAGCGACCATCTACTACATGCTAGGGCATGTTTTCATGAGCACCACTAACAAGAGCACCAGACATGGACGCGACATCTACAGGAACACAACATCTTCGACGACAGTGGGGAGAAAACAGGGCCTATAATCGTACACTAGATGATAACGATGTGAAAAAGAAGTACAGACAGTTATGTCAACACTGCGGTAGACCACACTACCAACAACCTATTACGCAGGGTATTTCGTGCCTCCGGCCGTTTGCATGATCGCCTGACAACCTCTACCCAACGCAGTAGCACATGCCTAACAACGTAAAGTCACCCTCGCGTTCAATAGTGGTGACATCGCATGCCCACGTCACCTCGCTTGGTGTATTCGTAAGATGTACCTCTGTCTTAGAGTTTGCGACCTTAGAGCCCCACATCGGCACGGCGAAAATCATAGGCGTAAAATCGTATATGTGAGACAATAATAATGTGAAAAGGAGGTACAGACAGATATGTTAAAATTGCGGTAAACCGCACTACCAATTTATTACGTAAGGTATTCCGTACATACCGTCTGCATGATCGCCCCCCAACCTATGCCAAGCGAAATATGACTAACGAAGTAACGTAATTGTGCGCGTGTACACT
This sequence comes from Undaria pinnatifida, assembly GCA_012845835.1. NCBI lineage: Eukaryota > Phaeophyceae > Laminariales > Alariaceae > Undaria > Undaria pinnatifida. The sequence goes on from JABAKD010000029.1 coordinate 806,766, forward strand.
AAGCGTTCCTTTCAAAACAATGACGATTCGCCTTTCTCCCTTTCGGTCTCAATGGCGGTGACATTGCATGACCACATCACCTCGCCTGTTGTATTTGGCAATATGTATCTCTTTCTTGTAGTTAGCGATGTCGGAAAATAACGGTATCTACATGATTGTACCTATCGATTAAAATATTCTATCTTTCGATCCATGTACAATAACAAATTATGAAGCTTTCAACACGTTGTTTGCTTCACCTAAGAACTGGGTTGCATACTACATGTAACATCAAACCTTCTACAATAGAATAATAAACAATACCAGGCGGGTGATTTAAAGGGGTGTCCTCTTGCTGCAACCGTCGCATTCGTCCCGTTTAAGGATTTATAGTTTCCACGCACATATTGAAATGCTCGCCCCCGCCCCCTCCCCCCCCCCGTTCCCTCTTTTTCAAACGCCCCACCTGAAATAAAAATTTACCAGAGTAGTAAACACTACCAGCCCGCTGATATTATCTCATTATCCATCTAGCCATCCATGCCGTGGGCCAACTCATCCGCCCTCCCCCCCCCGACCCCCCACCTTTCCTCCCCGTTCCCTCTTGTTCAAAACGCCCCACTTACAATCGAAATCGGCCAGAGTAATAAACACTTCTAAGCAATTGATATCACATCATTAACTCTCTAGCCATCCATGACGTAGCTTTCATTAATCCCCCTCCCCCCCTCCAACGCCCCTCCTTCCCACATCCCGCACGATCGCCTAGACCAGCACCGCGCGTATAGAAAGCCCTACATACGCGCGATCGGAGGATCACACACAGTGTTGCGAAGATCAGTGTCGACCAAATCCTTGATCTCATTGCTGGAGTGTATTTTAATATATATGTGACCTAAACGTCTTGAAACCCCCCCCCCCCCCCCGCCCCCCCCCCCCCCCACCCCCCCCCCCACCCCCCCCCACCCCCCCCCCCCCCCCCCCCCCCCCCCCCCCACCCCCCCCCCCCCACCCCTTCCACGCCATGGATATCGGCTCGTTATCGTTTTAGAGCCGTCCATGCCGCTGCTGCAATTCCCACCCACCCCCGCCCCCAACGCCGCCTCCTTCCCCACCACCCGCGCCATCGCCTAGACCTAGCACCACGCGGTATAGCAAACCCCTACATCTATGCGACCTAAATCCCTCCCCCCCCCGTCCCCCGCCCCCCCCGCCACCCCCCCCCCCCCCCCCCCCCCCCACAAGAACGATTTAGAGTTTCCACGCACAAATTGACCTACCCCACCCGTCCCCTCCCCCCCGCCCCCCCCCTCGCGCCCGCCTTTTGATCAAAATCAGGCCCCCACGCCCTTAAATCTCCGCCCTCCCCTCACCGGACATTCGACTTACAGTATTCACTTGATAAACCTGATGCATTTCCTTCCACAGCTGTCAGATTTTGTCCCCCTCAAAAACGGGTTATATAGTTTCCGCGCACAGACTGCCTAACATCACCCTGTTGACCCTGATAGCTACACTGTAGTTGCAAGGGGAGTCGCCGACCTATATCCTTAATGAGGACGCACAACCCGTGATACGCGCGATCGGAGTATCACACACAGCTTGCAAAGATGAGAACCGACAAAATATTCGATTTCACAGCTGGAGTGTATTTTAATATTTATAATATTAAAGTACCGGAGTCCCGGAGGCCACTCTGAAGCGATCGGAGGAAATAAGCGCAAACCAACCCGAGTCGGGAAGGTTGGAAGAGGACGCTGAAGCGGCAGAGCAAGAAACGCCACCGCAACCGCCCGAGCCGCTACCGCCGCAGCAGTCGACAATCATGCTCGCCCCGAGCTCCTCAGAGCACTCTACGTCCAAAGGCACAAGCTGTCTTGTCGTTCGATTATGCTAGCATAATCGACAATCTGTATGCCGACGTAGGTTAGCTCACGGGGAGATTGCTCTCGGTACCCGACGAGAGACCATCAGGCGGAGGAGGAAAATAAGAAGATAGAATATATATTGAAGTACCGAAGTCCCGGAGGCCACTCTGAACATGCACACCCAAAGATAACAAAATAGTAGACCTGAGTCACAACAGTAGCACCAGTACACCGCGCAAGGGGACTCAACTCGAGCATATCGGAGATTGGGACCGCCAATCACATCAATAGTTCTACTCTACCATCTCCGTGGATTCTATGCAGTCATACACATCATACATCAGACTTGTGCGCAAG
>JABAKD010000029.1:809469-811969 GCA_012845835.1 Undaria pinnatifida
ACACGATAACGAAGTCTAGAACATCACCAAATACACGTAACAACAACACGCAAAACGCAAAATAACACGTGGTCAAAAACACCACTCTGAAACAATACAATAAAACGAAGCCTAGAACATCAACTAAAAACAACCACGCGGACACAAAATGATATGCATTCGTGAACACAACTCTAAAACAACACGATAACGAAGTCTGGAACATCAACCAAGAATGCCCACACCCTAAAACCACATGCACGTCTACATACGAAACCCAGTCAAAAGATAGAACAAATGTACCCTAGATTCCCAATTGAGGTCCCTTAGACTCGGAAACATCGCATAGTCTACATATAGTCTTTGCACACACCTAAAATACGTCAAAACTGTTCGCTGCCAAATAACAGGTTCATCAAGAACGCAAGAACAAACAGAACAAGAGACGAGGTGATCGTAGCAGCGCCCATCTATATAGACTATATAATTCGCCCACCACATCACCTCCTTTGCTATTGGTTTTGGGCATCAGCGAACTGGGTCCAACTCGTGCCCGTAGTGGTTTAGGTGGAGTGAGGAGCAGTAGTAAAAATGAAGTGCGCTGCTCGATAACCTTTTCCTGACCGTCGGTATACTGAATAATCTTCGGGCCGCGTCTCCTCTGTATCAGGTGTGTCCGGAATTTTGTTTGTCGTTTTCAAGCAAGCGGTTGCGTTGACATATACTACCTGGATTGATGTAAAGGTAAGGAACACCACTTTCAGCGACCATCTACTACATGCTAGGGCATGTTTTCATGAGCACCACTAACAAGAGCACCAGACATGGACGCGACATCTACAGGAACACAACATCTTCGACGACAGTGGGGAGAAAACAGGGCCTATAATCGTACACTAGATGATAACGATGTGAAAAAGAAGTACAGACAGTTATGTCAACACTGCGGTAGACCACACTACCAACAACCTATTACGCAGGGTATTTCGTGCCTCCGGCCGTTTGCATGATCGCCTGACAACCTCTACCAACGCAGTAGCACATGCCTAACAACGTAAAGTCACCCTCGCGTTCAATAGTGGTGACATCGCATGCCCACGTCACCTCGCTTGGTGTATTCGTAAGATGTACCTCTGTCTTAGAGTTTGCGACCTTAGAGCCCCACATCGGCACGGCGAAAATCATAGGCGTAAAATCGTATATGTGAGACAATAATAATGTGAAAAGGAGGTACAGACAGATATGTTAAAATTGCGGTAAACCGCACTACCAATTTATTACGTAAGGTATTCCGTACATACCGTCTGCATGATCGCCCCCCAACCTATGCCAAGCGAAATATGACTAACGAAGTAACGTAATTGTGCGCGTGTACACTAAGCGTTCCTTTCAAAACAATGACGATTCGCCTTTCTCCCTTTCGGTCTCAATGGCGGTGACATTGCATGACCACATCACCTCGCCTGTTGTATTTGGCAATATGTATCTCTTTCTTGTAGTTAGCGATGTCGGAAAATAACGGTATCTACATGATTGTACCTATCGATTAAAATATTCTATCTTTCGATCCATGTACAATAACAAATTATGAAGCTTTCAACACGTTGTTTGCTTCACCTAAGAACTGGGTTGCATACTACATGTAACATCAAACCTTCTACAATAGAATAATAAACAATACCAGGCGGGTGATTTAAAGGGGTGTCCTCTTGCTGCAACCGTCGCATTCGTCCCGTTTAAGGATTTATAGTTTCCACGCACATATTGAAATGCTCGCCCCCGCCCCCTCCCCCCCCCCGTTCCCTCTTTTTCAAACGCCCCACCTGAAATAAAAATTTACCAGAGTAGTAAACACTACCAGCCCGCTGATATTATCTCATTATCCATCTAGCCATCCATGCCGTGGCTCCAACTCATCTCCGCCCTCCCCCCCCCCGCCCCCCCCACCTTTTCCTCCCCGTTCCCTCTTGTTCAAACGCCCCACTTACAATCGAAATCGGCCAGAGTAATAAACACTTCTAAGCAATTGATATCACATCATTAACTCTCTAGCCATCCATGACGTAGCTTTCATTAATCCCCCTCCCCCCCTCCAACGCCCCCTCCTTCCCCACATCCCGCACGATCGCCTAGACCCAGCACCGCGCGTATAGCAAGCCCCTACATACGCGCGATCGGAGGATCACACACAGTGTTGCGAAGATCAGTGTCGACCAAATCCTTGATCTCATTGCTGGAGTGTATTTTAATATTATATGTGACCTAAACGTCTTGAAACCCCCCCCCCCCCCCCCCCCCCCCCCGCCCCGCCTTTTTTTGTTTTTCCTCGCTTTCTCTTGCTCAAACGCCCCACCTAATATCGAAATCCGCCAGAGAAATAAACACTTCCACGCCCTGGATATCGGCTCGTTATCGTTTTAGAGCCGTCCATGCCGCTGCTGCAATTCCCACCCACCCCCGCCCCCAACGCCGCCTCCTTCCCCACCACCCGCGCCATCGCCTAGACCTAGCACCACGCGTA